>JAOXYD010000002.1:14619807-14641243 GCA_028565735.1 Pinacopodium congolense | reverse complement strand
AGAAGCCAAGCCGCAAACATTGAAGATTTGGGTCAAAAATGGCTGCTGCACGTGGTACAACGGCACCCCACCGAAAGGACAACGGCACCTTGTTCATGTACAACGACACCCTGTTCATCTTACTAGGGTGCCGTTGTGTTTTGACTTTTGAGTTGACTTTTTGCACAACTTTCATATTTTGACACCAATCTTCATGTTTAAGCTCTCTAATGCAAAGTAAACATAATAATATATAAATAGAATATTTAAGCACTAAAATAGAGTTAAATTAACATCAACTAACATATAAGAATACTACAAATTTAACTCCTAACACTTCCCTTAGGAGATTGTGCATCCTCCTTCATTTCTTAAGAGAATGCCTCTTCCTTTCCTAACTACTCTTGCTCTTCGCCTTATACTTTTAGGATATCCCATTTCTATCCACACTTAGATTAAACTTCACACATCTCCTCCCTTAGTTCTTAGTCTTTTTACCTAAAAATACTTAAAGAGACTTAAGCTTCTAAGTTCCCAATCACCTTTACTGACTGGTTTACTTGGTCTTCCAAGTTCTTCAAGCTGCTCCTTTTTTCCTACAGGAATTAAAGAATGCTTCTTAAAAAACTCGTTATGATCTCCTCTAAGGACTCCCATCAACTTATAGTGGTGATGGTGGAAATGGAGACATGGACTGAAAGTGTGGTTGGTCTTAGTAATAGTATGGTGAAGAATCGAACTTGTAATATTGGTCCTACAATATTGCATATGTACACATAGGATGGCCTAAAAATGAGCAAACATCACTTATCTTAACTTATTCTTCATCCATTAGTACTTGCATAACTAAGGATGTAAAATTCGCCACTTGATGCTCTAACTTGAAAGTAATAAGAAATTGAAAATCATTATCAGAATAAGGATTGTAAGAAAAGTTAGAATGAAAGGCGTATTGATAATGATCCATGCTGTTAAAAGTTCTTAGAATTAGAAAAATTTTTGAAAATAAAAAAAACAGAAGATAAGATGACCATAATAAAAAAAAACAAAAAGCAAAGTCAAAAACAAAAACAACATAAGAAATAACTAAAACACAAGCGCCAACTCTCAGTAACAGTGCTAAAAATTGATAGAGCTATCGTCTGCCCACCAAATAATGAATCTAACCAAACCTTACTGTGTATTAAGGTGAGATAGGGTTAAACCCTGAAGGGGTTAAGGCTTTTTAGGACATTTTAGGAGCAATGGGTCAATTTTTCCCTTAAAAACCATAAACAACATTTTTTTGCAAATCCTATTTATGTCATAGATTTGATAACTTTTCTATTATAAATCCTTCTTTACAACTCTAATAGTTATGAAATTTGGAATGTAAGCTCCTCACATGATGCTCTCGCACTCCAAAACATTTCACAACAATATGAGATCTAAAAGTGCCTCTATTGCATCCTCATAGTCACTTATACCCAAAGCTAGTGTTTGAATTGAGCTTGTCTTATTCTTTTCTTTATCCACTCTTGATAGCTTATCATATGGCCTTGAAATTTGGTGTGGAACTTCATAACATGATGTTCTAAGTACTCAAATTGGTTTCACACCTGTTCTAGTTCTAATTATGCTTCAATTCTACTCCAAACTTGGCCATTTTAACTTGTATTTGTGTTTTAAGGTCAAATTTGCAAGTAAACTCAAAAGAAACACAAAATAAGACTTAAATACTAAAATAAGGATGAATTCATATTGAAATATAAATAAAAAATGAATTTAATTCATCGCTATTAATGAAAAAAATAAAAATAATGAAAATTAAAAGATTCATTAATTGAATTAATTGAAATCAAAGGAATGAACAAGAGTTTATAAACTAATTTAAATGAAATATCTCGATAGAAAAATAAAACAAACATAATTAAAAATAATAGAATTGGAAATTTTAAACTAATATGGAATTCCCTCTTGGAATGCAACTCTTATGAGTCCTAATTAGAAATACTATAATAGAAAGTCAGGATGCCCAATTCATACATCTTTTTGGCATGCTTTCAAAATGATAATCTTGACATGCATAATTAGTTAATTCATGTCTAAGATGTTACTTAAGTTGTTTTGATGAATTTTTATGTTTTCATAAGACTTTGGTGAATAATTAGATGCACTTTTAGAGTTAGATGGGGAATGGAATTTATTTGAGGAGTAAGAGCATCAAGTTATGGAGTTATATATCAAATATCAATAAAATAGGATGAAAAATAACGATTGCATCACGAAAAGATCAAAAAAAGGAAAAAGATGGAGAGGCTCACAATTTGGTTCATGACTGTGAACCAAACCATGGTTTCATTACGAAAGGGTGTAAAAATCAACTCACAACTATGAGCCAGGCGGTAACCTCATTAGAGGCAACCTCCTATTTAGACATTTTAGGTGTTTTTCTTAAGAGTTTTAGCTTTTGATATCCCAATTCACCACCATAGGTCCAGAGAGGATTCCTAAGCCATCTTAAATGTATTGTTATGACTAAAGATCACAAAGTTTACTAAGATGAGTATATAATTGGCTGATAGATTGATTAAATACCTTAGAGGTACTGTTAAGGATGTATTAGTAAATTTTGATAAGTTTATATTCCTTATTAATTTCTTGATTCTAGATGTAGAGGATGAGGATGGGATTCCCTTAATTCTAGGTCGACCTTTTCTAAATGCCTCAAAAGCATTGATTGATGTGTTAGAGAAGAAATTGATACTTGGAATTGAAGATGAACATATTATTTTTTTTAATTCTTAAACTATTAAGTCATCATTGAATGGAAGCAACATTCTACTTATTTTTATAATTTTATTGATAGAAATCCAAGTGCTTTGTAGAGGAAAACAAAACTTGAATCTTCAAAGTTTGATTTGATTATAATGCTAAACCTTAAGCATTATAAAGGAGAGAAGAGTTCAGCCTTTAATATAAAGGGGTTAGATGAATGGAGGAAGGAAGATAAAGAAGATATAAAGAGCTCCAAGGGCAAGAACAAGAAGAAAAGAAGGGCTCAAAGCAAGAAAATTAATAGAAGATGAGTAAAAAGAGATCATCAATCTTACGACATTAAACAAATGTTTTTTGGAAGGCAACTCAAAATTCAATTCATTATGATTGTTTTCTTTTTATTTTGATTATTTGAATTTGTTGGGTATAGGTTACATTCTTACATGTTTTATTTGATTTCATTTACATATATTTTTGAATCATGGTTCTTTGTGTTTGATTTTTTTCTTTTACTCTTTTGCAATGTATTTTTACTTTATTATCACTTTAATTTCACTATGGATTTTATGTTTACATGTTTGCATTTATAGGATTTAGTTTTATGTTATTGTTATTTTAGCTATCTTAATCTAGCCTTTTGGACAAGCTTGTACTTTAATGTTGTTATTTAAGTAGTAGAGAACAAGCTTTGATTATTAACTCCAGAGCACTCAAATAATATCTAACGGAATACTAATCCCTCAATCATGTTTACAAATTAGACTTAAAATTTGAGGGAGTCATGTTCTCTTCTCCTTTATACACTTTCTATTCTTTTATTTGTTTAATCCTTAAATTGGGGATAATTTGATTAAAGTGTTAGGGAGGGGTAAAGGGATGAGCATGCTCTATTATTTAGCATATACTCTTGACTTATTATGAATCTAAAGGTAATGACTTGGATATTTTTTTTAGAATGATTTGGATTATTAATTGATTATTAATTGTGGTATTTTAATTCAATTGTTTTTTTTATTTAGTAACAATTGATTAACTCTTAAGTGATTTTTAACTCAAATTTTTTTGTTTTCCTTTTCTTTTACACGATTTGCATGTGTTTAGTAACCCATGTGTATGATATTAAGTATCTACGGATATTTCTTATGGCTTTTCATGTGAATTTAGGAACAAAATGTATAGCTTAAGCTTTAAAAATTATGTGTTTCACTTTATTGGCTGCAAACGAATAAAAAGATTGAAGTTTATAAATGGTGGTAGTAGGTATTTGAGAGGGTGATCTAGCCAAGTACTTGGAGACGTTCATGATAAGGTGTTCATCTTCATATAAAAAGGATAGATGGCATCTTAAACAAGCTAAAAGTAGTATCCTAATTGAGTAACTGGGGATTATTTATGATAAGATATTTGCCCTCACATCAAAAGACTATGTGACCTCTAAATTGAATGCTCCAAGCTTAATATGAATTTTGATTTGTTTTGTTATTAACATCCTTGACTAGATTTGTATAATAATTTGTATGAAATTACTTAGATTCTTGATATTTTGGATTAAGGGTTACTATTTACTAATTGTGTTCTTGTATGTGATAAGTGGGGTTTTTTATTTTCCATAATAAAGTTATGAATTGTGCATCAATTCAAAGGGATTCATTTGAAAAATTTTTATACTTAATTAACTTTCAACTCTTGATCAAAATTATTTTGAGTGGAGTGTTTAGGTCATTCCTTAAGAACATACAACATGTCAAATGTGAAAGTATTTGATGGTGCCCAAATCATATATCTTTTAGGTGTGGTTTCATAATGGTAATCTTAAGTTTGAAGAGTAATTCCATGTGAATTATGTGCATAATTAGTTAATGTGTGCATAAGATATTGCTTAAGTTGTTTATGATGAATGTTTTTTATAGGATTTTGGTAAACAATTAGATGCAATTTTAGAGTTAGGTGAGGTGTGGAATCAACATGAACAAGAGCATTAAGTCATGGAGTTCCACATCAAATATGAAGATCCTAAGACAAACAATGAAGAGTGCATCATAAAAATCCAAGAAGAGCCAAAAGTTGGAAAGGCTTATGGTATGGCTTATGGTTGTGAGATAAACTATTATTTCACTATAGAAGGGTGCACAATTTAACATACAATTGTGAGCCAAGTCATGATTTGGTCAAGGATGATGTTCTATTTAGACATTTTTATGTCTTTATCTTAAGGGTCTTGATCCTTTGGAGCACTAACCCAATGTTAGAGATCTATAGAGGATTCTTAAGCCACCTTAACACGATTTTAAGCAAGAGTAAAGGAAAGAATTGGATTAAACATAAAATAATTAAAGATCAAGAGGACTTTCCATCATGAATCATAAAGAGGTCAAAAGATTCAAATAATATGAACATGAACTTTTTTATCCTTACTTTATTTATGATTCCTATTTTTGTTTTTGTTATTTTTAAGGAAAAATTTTCTTGTGAGATCTAGATGATTATGAACCCTAAGATATAATGTTTTAATTATTCCTTTGATGCAATGTCAAACGTCTAAACTATGTCTTAGATTTACCTATTGGATTAATGAAATTGATTATTGATTGGCATAAAAAATAATGGTTAGTGTCAATTATTTTATTTCATATGTTTAGATTGAGAAGTTGAAAATATGAATAGATCAACCAATAGGTAATAAATATTACGTAGAGACTTAGAGATAGGCCTGCATGAGATTTTATGATTAGGTGTAAACTTAATAAAAAAAATAGGTTTTGTAGAACATGTTCATGCATTTAATTCATATTTTAAGATAGAAATAAATTTTTATTAATTTGTTATAGTGAATAAGAATTACATAATTAGAGAGGGAGTGTGGTTTAATTTAGAGAGCCTATAGTCTAAGAAATTATGGATGATTTATTGAACCAAAGTTGAGTAATGAACATAGACATATCTCAAGGGAATTAACCATCTTGATCCTAACTCCGTGATTATTTGTTAAGTTTTGTTAATTTGATTTAGATTTTTTATTTACTAGTTTAGTTCATTTTCATTAGTTAATTAATCAATCATCAATTAAATAGGTTAGATAACAAGGACAGAAAGATCACTAATAGTTTGCAATCCTCATGAATCGACAATTCATACTGATAGAAACTACACTATGATTTGATATATGCTATTTCCTATTACATCGTCTTAGTATTGTTAGTTTGAAGTTTTTGGATTTATTTTATTAAAACTTCTAATTACTCTTTTCATGCATCAAAAAAGAAAAAAAATCAAAACCTAAAACTAATGTTGAAGAAAATCCAAGAGGTAGCCAATAAGATGTGTCTCAAGACTATAACTTATGTTTTTACATCCTCTAAAGTTGTTGTTAGGGTTCTAGACTTACAAACAGAAAGTGGGGTTAAACGATCCTTTTTTTTTTTATAATCAAAATAGCCTTGATGTTTCAGATTTTATGACCACAATGGTCGTAGGATCAGACATCAATGGCATCATTTCTGTGCATTGTTTTCCTTCTATCATTAGTCATGAACACAAGGCATCATTAGTACAACAGTGTCATTTATGGTTGCTATTTTGTTTCTATCTTTAATTTGCATAATGAAGTTATCTCTCAAATGCACAATAGTATTATTTATGTCCGTTGTTATGATTGAAATATGCATAGACACATGTATGGTTTGCATCATAACTATGGGGAAGGCCGTGAAATTGCTTTTTGACTCTCCAGTGAATTTCATGACCATGACTCAAGCTGTAACTTTTTCTTTTGTATTTTCCTCCAAAAAAGCCTTTTAATTACAACTTTGACCCTTTTCTTACAAATTTTTGGCCTGTTTCACATAAACATACATAAATTAAGTAGTTTACCATCAAAATAAGGGTGTGATTATGTCAAATTATATCATAAGATCCTACAAAATATACTCTTATTGAGAAGCACACTTGATAAACAAACAATGAAATTGAGAAGACTGCTGGTTCCTTACTACACTTATGAGTAGGAGGCTTTGTTAGAATAGATGGTAAAAAATGGTTACAAAATCTCATCCTGAATAAGTCTTGCTTAAGAGGAAGTTTTATGAAGGTTTTGTCTAAGTTGAAAACTCTCCACAAACTGTCAACCTAATTTTTTTGCAAGCAAAGGATGGGAAACCCCTTTAAATCAGCTTCAACTTCAACAACCATTCTTCAAATTTCACTTTAGACACCTCAATTCCCCAAAAAAAAGAAGAAGATGTTTTTGAGGACTCTGAAGATCTCAGATGCTTCATTAAAAGAAAAAAACGAAACAAAAAAGGAAAGCTATGGAAAAGGAATAGATATGACTATGAAAGACAACTTTGATAAAACAATTCAAAGTAGTTGTGTGTTTCATCATAGTACTTATGAATCACCCTTCTCCCTCCTATAACTACTACGTAGTTTTCTTTTGACAAATTTTTATGATCTAGAGATTTGTGAACAACATGTTTTGGCTTACTTGTTCTCCTCTTTTGAAGGACTTTTACAAGTCCTCCATTTCGTTTTGGTGAGCTTAACGTTTGCTTTATGCTCAATTTTTTGTGGTATTTAAGGCTTATCTGTAATCTTCCTTGTACAAGACTTTTCTTTTCCTATTTTTAGTTTAAATTCTCTGCTTTTGTAACAATTATCGATATATATATATACATATGATTTCACATTTCCATTGTATTAGTCAGAGTGTAATTACTAGTGCATTATACTATTATAATATTTTATCCAAATTACTCATAAAATGTTAAAATAATATTCAAAGCTTTATTTTTCGAAATGTTATTATCATGCAATGAATTTTTTGTGCATTCACATTATTTGTATTTGAAAAGATTTAATAATTGAAAAAGATAAAAATGTCTTTTTAATTGGATGAAATAGTTAACTTTTATTGTGATGACATTTAATTGATAGTTTTAATTTAAAATACTAAAATTTTATGTTATCATTCAAGTTCACCTTATTAATTTATCATAATTCATAGATATATTATAATTTAGTGGTTTTAATAATTTAATTTTACAATAATCTGGAGTTGCAATGTAGTGGGATAAAACTTAAAAGGTTGTATTTATGGTTTGATAATATATTAAAGATATTTTTCATTTAAGTGAATTACTGATAATTAAAGTTTGTTTGCCTTTGGTTCTTTACCAATTATAGTGTAAAATAATTCTATTCATTTGATGATTTTAATCATTAACTTTATATCAATTATCAAAAACCAAAATTATTGTGGGACAAAACATTTAATATTTGTATTTTTATGTTGATTACATACGGATTCAAAAATAATTTTCTGTTTATTACCCTTATCAACTGAAAATGCATAACTATATTATTTATATTGTGGTCTCAATCATTGTTTAGTTATACAAAGATATTATTTAAATTAGAATTCGGATTATTTTATTTTCATTGGAGATTATAAACTTCGAGTAAGTTACGTGACAACAGGCCTACAGTCCTCTGTGAACAGGTATCAAGGAAAAAGAGCAAATGGTATTTTAGAAGACAAAGTTTCGCTTCTCAAATTCTGATACCAGTAAATTTGTCATTTGTCGACTTTTTGGCTTTGCAAGACGGACTGGATTTGACTTGAATATGAAGAATAGTTATAATTTATCGACTGACAATGGAAATAAAATCTATATAACATGTTTATCATTTTTTACAATTTTACAGTTATTTTTAAGGATGTTACTTGACTTTTTAGCTGATAAACGTTTCATGATGATTTGTGCAGTATTATGATAGTTTGTGCACAGACAATTAAACTTTAGGGGATATTAACATATAAGTGCATATGAATCGTTCTATATCTGTTCATTTGTGCATAATTCATATCGTGACTCTTAGTTTACAATCATAACACAAAAATCTCTTGATTATGCAGAATGAAAGAGAGAATAATCATAGAGGTCATGTTACAGGAAACTGAAGCCGAAATCACAGTAGCATAAGGTTATTGATAAGCCAATGGAAAAAATTGCAAATACGATTTTGACCAATTTTTCACTGACACGCCAAAACTTATACCCTTCTGGCTAAATTGTAGATACTCCCCAACTTATCACAGAAAACAAATGGATTCAAGCATTGCATATCTTACTCTCGAACTTATGCTTGTCTCTATATATTAAAAATAAAAGGTAGCTGTTCTTGAAGAAAAGCTTTCAATGCAAATAAAAATTGTCAGATATGGTTACAAGTGTGCTATATCTTTGCACTTTATTTTAAAATCTCATGGCAAAATCTTGCTCAAAACCTGTTTCTTTGTCAAACTTAGTTCTTAAGATGTCAGTAGAGAGGTACAGTTTGTCTGGAGGAATTCTTACTCCATCAAAAGATTATGAATAATTAATGAATAGCTTTGTGATAGAGACGGGAGTTTAAGTATTAATTTGATACTTTAAAATAGTTTATGAATATAAAATTTTATTTTATTTTATGTATAATTGACTTTAAAACACACTTTGTAGCCGAGCAATATGACAATTTAAATTGCAGCTTTGCAATTTAAATAAGAAAACAAGTAGTCGGGTACATAGAAGTCCCCTCTCCTCACTGCAACTACTTGCTACTTTTACCTTCTTACCAGCTCTTGTTCTTTCTTCTAATTGTTCCCATTATTTTTCCTCTCTCCATCATTTTTGTCTTTTACTGCAACCAACTATTTCGCACCTGTACGTGCTTTTCTCTTTTTTCAACACCTGGTCTCATTCAACTGAACTGAAAACATTTTTATGTCACATGAAAATCACTTTTAAAAAATGAATGACCAAATCCTCTCACACTCACTCCCATAAAGACGCATAAATGCTTTGCAATATCTTGTGCTAGTAACACTTTTATCATATGAGTTCATTTCTTTGCAAATGGTGAACCTTTCCTCAACTTTATCCACTATGGTGTCCAATTCCTCTTCTGTTGTTCCACCACGCACAACCGCTTCCGATAACTGTCAGTACTCCTTTACCCATGAACCACTAATTAGTTCAATATCATCTATCTCGCCAACTCAATCACATTATTACCCAACACAATATTCTATGCCAACTCCCCGTGAAAGCCTACATTTTTCATATGCATGCCCTGCACTGCGGGCTGGTCTACCCCTCTCGCCAATTTGTCATCCATATTCTCCTTGGTCCAGGCATTCTTTGCAATCAAATGCATTATCAGTTGAGCAGGAAACGAGAGTTGTTAATGCATATCAGAGCAAGGCTGCAAGGAGTAGGAGAAAATTGGCACGCCAGAAGAACCTTAATAAACGTATTTTTTCTTCCTTGATGGCTACTACGCATGGTGTAGGGACTAATGTTCAAAGCGTCAGTAGCACTAATGACCCCAATCTTTATAACTTCTGCACACCAGATGGCAAGGTGAGTTTGCGGAGAATCGAGTTTTAAAATTTTTGAAGCTTTTTTTAATGATTTTGTTTCTTATTTATTTACTCCTTTACAAGTTTCCCAACCTTTTCTAAGTTGATTGTTTCTTTTTAATACGTGGTACAGAGACTAAGAGAGTTGCTAAAGAAAGAGTTAAAAAATAGCGATGTCGGGCCTCTTGGCAGGATTGTGCTTCCAAAGGTGAAGTTTTTTCCTTCTGAACAGTAAAGGTAGTTTTATAAGGTACGATGACGTACAAAGTAGACTAGAAAGACAAAAGAGATTAGACAAGTTGGTGAACATTTTCTCAAGAGATTAGACAAGTTCATTAAGAGATTTCTTTTTATGTAAAACTAGAGGGCGATAGAAGGAAATCTTCTTGCTCTTTCCAACAAGGAAGGCTTACCTATTGTGCTGAGAAATGCCTATACAAACGAAGAGTGGAATTTAAGGTTCAAGTAAGTAATTAGAATCATTAGATGAATGTCTTCAACATTTCCTTTTCTCATCCTTTTTAGTTCTTTCCCCTAGGGTAAAAAATTTTCACAAGTTTAGTTATTATGCTGTGTTTAATGACCCAGACCTTGGTTGAACAACACGAGCAGAATGTATGTTCTTGAGCATGCAGGTAATCCACATCACCAACACTGTTCTTTTATGACTTCTTTTCTTTTGGTTTAGTGTAAGTTTTTATTCTGAAATCTATATCTGACCTTCTGCAATCTTTTTTTTTTTACAATGTCTAGGAGAATTTGTGAGACAAAATGGTCTAGAGAATGGAGATGTGCTTACCCTTTACGAGGATGAAACCAAGAATCTCGTGAGTCAATCTTCCTCCCTGCATGAATACCAATGCACTATTTACAGCTTTGACATTGGATACTCAAATTGCAGAAACGTAACAAGTTTGTTTAACTACACGACAAGCCTACTCATGGCCTTTCTGTGACGTAAATGCATCTTTTTTAAGGATATGGAGATAAGGATAACAAATAACTGTGCTTAAATTTCAAACTCTTTGCGTTGGATATTGAAACTGGAGAAACGTAATAAGTAAGTTTAACCACATGACAGGCCTGGCCGTTGTCTTACCATTGAAGTTGATATACCTATTTGAAGGATACATGCAATGAAGACAAGGCAACAAGAAATCGTGTTTAAATATGATGTTTCCTAATTGAATTGCCTTAAAAAGAATAACTAGTATTAGCATAACTAAGGCATAATTTCACTAAAGTAAACAATTTTAAGATTGGTACTGGTCTGACATAAATTTTAAGGTGAAAAACAGAAAATCTCCCACATAACTTTTACTTATTTTTAAATTATTCCTATTATTCTACATTAACTAAAAAATAGGTTATAGTATAAAAAATAATGAAAAAACCCTTTATTGAGTCTTTATAAATTTATTAAAAAATTTATTATGTGAGTGATTACTAAATGTATAATAAAATTTATGTCACTACTTTAACTTAATTTTAATAGTAAATTATGTAAAAATAACTTGATAAAAATTTAGTAAAATATCTCTTTAAAAATTTTTAGTACCTCAAGATATTTTTAAATAATTTTAAACCATAAAGATAATTTTTTTTAGAATGAGTAAAATTGAAAGAGGTTTGTCCTTTTTACCTCAAATTTTCTGACTTTCAAATTTAAGAAACAATTCATTTGAATAAATAATTTTACTGTATATTGCAAAAGATTACCAAATTAATGACATAATGAATACTTGACTGACATTATACTACGCAATTCAACAACTTGTTTATATACATATCTCGTTTATTCTTTTGTACACTTTCAAAGTTCTTTCTGATTTCTTCTAACTATATAGTGTTTTTTATGCGAGGAAGCAGTATTACTACATCACCAAAGTAAAAAAGGCAGCCATAGAGACCCATTGCGATCAACCTACTTGCAGCAACTCCTTATACATATCACAAGCTGAAGAAACATCTATAATGAAGCTAATAGAACAACTTATTGAAAGAAGTAAACCAGAAGAATCTAAAGTTCTCATGGATTTTCCAATAGATATTAGTTCTTCATATGGATATATAGAGGAAGCAGCCAAAGAAGTTTCAAGCCATACGATGAATGTTAATCTTGCGTCTATGACTATGCAGCCTCTGTCATCACAACAAAGCATGGTGGGAAAAGCAGCCGTAATATCCTCACAGCTTAGTGAGGTGGGGAAGATGGATGAGATGGATATTGATGGTTGCTATACTGAACTTGGAGCTCTCCCTGAAGTCAGATACTTATGACATCTTGGTACAACCATGAAACAACATAGAATATGAAGACTTATGTTCTTTATAAATGTATAGCATTTATCCATGTGCACTCGTCTTAAATGTTTTTACCCTCGAGAAATTGCATCATTCTTGGTACTTTTTCATCAGTAGTTACCAATTTACCGAATATACTCTTGTTTCATTGAAGATGCGATTGAAATTTAAGATTTTAAGTAGAAAATACTTGATAATTGATTTCATTTTATTGAGCTCTGATTATTATTATTACAATTCTTCAATCATAACGAATTTTCTACAAGTAGAATGAATAAAAACGAAGTTTCTTCTTTGCTTGTACTGTAATAGATTCTTTTGAAAATAGTTATATGTAAATTTTGTCGTTAAAAAATATTATTAATTCAATCAACAGCTAAGACATGTATATTTGTTTCCGGACTAAATACATGCGATCTCTTTATAATTTTCAACTCATAATTTATTCTCTTATATTTTAAAATTATAACATAACTTCTCAATATTTCAAAAAAATTATTAACAAAGCTCTTATGTGTCAATTATTTAAGTTATAGTGTAATTTACTTTATAAAATCATGCATTTGCGGATAGAAAATATTGGTAGAATTTGTAAAATTGAATTATCATATTTATCTTCCATATTGTTCTTTAATGAGAGAATCTATATCAATGTAATTCAATGAAGAGATACATTTAAGATTAGTATTTACTTTGCTTTAAGTTAAAATAAAAAGATGTTAGGTTAGCCATGTATTAATTTGATTCTATACAAGCTATCGTGTGTTTTCTAAAAGTTAAACTATCTCATTTTCTATATTTTTTTTAAGGATAAATGAGGCGCTAACTTCACACAGATGACGTGTAGAGGACTTGTGACGATATCAAATGTCACATTTGTTGGTACCTATGGCACTTAGAGAGAAGTTGAAATGAATATAAACAAATTTCTTAAGGTCTTTGTTAATTTCAAAATTCATTCTAACACAATTATAATATGATATTGTATTTCAATCAATCACATAAATTTGTATAAATTAAAGAGATTAGAGAAGAGAGATTGTAAACTAATTTTTATAGTAGTTTGGTGAAAAAAAAGTTCTTATCTATGTCTACTTTCCAAGGTACTCTTGGATATTACACTATAATCTTCCTTTCAATTAGTGAAAAGCAACTCTTTTATAACTAATCTTTTTAAAGTTAAAAAGAAACCTTGCACAATATTTTTTTTCAATAGGTGAAGAGAAAACTTTGCAAACTTTTTTCAATTAGTGAAGAATAACCCTTTCTAATCAGTAGTCTTAATTCTTACAAAAAATATATAAACAAACAATATCTTACATGATATTATCATTGTCAAGGGTTTAACCAAACAATGATTGCAATCATTAAGATTTAATGCTCTCAATAATCTCTTTTCTCTCTTTAAGGTTTTCAAGATCACATAACATAAAAAAACTTTCACTAAACTTTCAAAACTTTGTTTTTTCAAATCGTAATAAAACTCATCAAACTTTTTCAACAACCTTAAAAATAAGTATTTAAGACTTAAAGGCCTTAAAATAATGTTTATAAATCAATCTAGCCATTAATCACATTAAAAAATTATTAAATACAAGAAATTAGCCGTTAAAACAAAACTTACTACTATTGGTTGACCAGTCGAGTACTTGGTCAATCAATCCAACATATTGGTTACCTAATACTCCATCATAATAGTTGACCAGTTTATCTACTAGTCTTGAAACCAAAATGCATTTTTTTTTCTATGTCAGTCAATCAGTCACTTATATTGGTCGACTAATGTCTTACCAATTTACTTTTTGAAAGTTTTGATTTACTTAGTGTAATTATACTAAAAAAATTGCATCGAGAATGTATCAAAACACTTGTTAATCAATTCCCTACACTAGTCGACTAGCAAATCACATATGTTAAACTAAGAGAGGTTCCACATTATTTTGGTAATAATAAAATAAAATTTATTACTAATGTCATCTTTTAAGTGTGTTGAAAGATAGGTTGAATGAATTTTAAGTGTGATTAATTATAGAGTCTTGAAGCATAATTGTAAGTTTTATGAAGAACATATATAAAGACAAAAGCTTATAGAATCAATTAATTTGATATAGGTTCTCTTGTGTATCTTTTATTGTAAGTTTTGCTCAATTTTATTTTGATGTTCTAAGAGGTTTACACATGCTCTGTTATGTGTACATATCTTAGAAAATGCATAAAGGTTCATAATCTAGAGAATTCATATGTTTGATATGGTTTTATGTGTAAAATTGTCTTAATGAATGATTTGATTGAGTAAGAATGCATGAGTTAATTAAGTTAGACAATTAGTGTGAAATGAAAGGTAAATTAAGTGTTTTTAGGTATAAAATGTGTTTGGGTTGGTTTATAACTGTAAGAGTTTATCTTGAATAAAGTTAAGTTATTTTTAGGTTGAAGAAGTTTTTGTTTTACTTAGGTCAACCAAATGAGAAGTATTAGTAAATCGTAGGATGTAGGTCGGTCAATTGATCCTAACTTTTGGTTAATCAATCAATCAAACCTTATTTATAAGTCAATCGAACGGTTGAGAAAATGAAGCATAAGTTTAGAATATGTCAGATTACATAATAGTAAACTCATTAAATCTTTATAACATTATTATATCCGTTAGACAACGACTAATTACTGATTGTTATGTCTAAATAGGTGTTTTATTTGTTTATTATGTATGAAATATAATTAAGATGAAACATAACGAAGTTTTTATGAGTATAGTAAGACATATTGAGAAGGCTTTGTCAGATTGCTTTTTATCAAGTTTATCCCATAGTTTTTTTATGTGTTCTGTATGTGTGTGGTGTAGTTTTGTGTAAGGCATCTTAATTTTTTTTAATCTCTGTGCATTCATCTTTCTAACTGCTTTTATACACCAAATAAGATTGAGTGAAACATTCTTTCTTCATTGTATTGTTTTTGTGAGAATTGAGAGGTTATTTTTTAGCTTAAGGAAAAAAAATTTACTAAAAGGTTATCCTTGAGGCTTAAAAAGGATTGTAAGATTAAATGTTGTATTCTCTTATTGAAATATTGCAATCATCTCAACAGTGGTGTTGGGAATTAGACGTAGGAGCAAGTGAATAGCTTTGAACTATTGTAAACCCGTTGTATCTCTCTTCCTTTTATCTTTTTTTATGCACTTATCTTATTTTGCTTTAGCTTGAATTGATTGATTGTTCTTGTGAATTGATTTTTTGTTTTAGCTTTTGCATCTTATTTTTTTCATCTAGATGATTTATTTTAAATCCTAATTTAGCCCCTCTTAGATGCCATATCAACCTAACAATTAGTATCGGAGTGTAGGTCTCACATGATTTTAATTCCAAAGAATTAGTTAGTAAACATCATATGGCCACATGATGAGTAATTTTGCTCCATCATTTAGCTTAGAAGGTCAAAACTCTCATAAAGCACCATACTTTGATAGAAACAATTTGTATTAGAAGATTAAGATGAGACGATATTTGAGAAGTGAATTTGTAGACTTGTGGCTAGTTGTTTTGAAAAAAAAAAAACCTTGCCTTCCAAACTCATATGTAACAAAGTTGTGCTTAAAGCAAACAATGAGTTAAGCATCGCAGAAAAGAAATTAGCTTCCTTAAATAGTAAAGCCGTGCATTTTTTTGTGTGCTCTAAGTATTTAAGAATTTAATAAAATTTCTATAAGTGAAACTACGTATGATATTTGGCACACACTAGAGATTACTCATGAAGGCACAAATTAAGTAAAAGAGACTAAATAAGCATGCTCACTCATCAATTTAAACTTTTTAAAATGCCACATGATGAAAATATCTCTATTATGTATGCTCATTTTAACAATATTATTAGTGCTTTAAAAGGTCTAGGTAAGTCCGATTCAAATGTTAAGTTTGCTAGGAAAATTCTAGGTTCTCTATCGAAGTCAGGGAGCTTAAAGTGATGACAATTCAAGAAGCAAAAGATCTAAATGTCCTATAACTCGATGAGCTCATTGGATCACTACTTGGACACAAAATGGTACTAAAAGATATGCAAGAAAAGGAAGTTTCATCCAAAAAGAAAAAAGAAATGGTACTAAAAGATATGCAAGAAGAGGAAGTTGAATTCAAAAAGAAAATCATAGCATTTAAGGTTATAAGAAAGGAAGATAGCAAGAATGAAGAATCGACTTATAGAAGTGGTGAAGAAGAATTCGTTGCATATATTAAAAGAGAACTAAGAAAACTTATATAAAGAAAGGCACCAATCCATAAGAGAAAAGGCCGTATTGTCATTAACTATGCTATTTTTCTCTTATTGTTAACGATATGGACATGTCAAATACTTTTGCTATGATCAATTAAGAAATGTGAATGTATTATCTAAAGGTCGTGAAAGGTATAAAACTAACACTCAAGGATCCAAAATGATATGGGTACCAAAAACTTATCAAATCTTTATATTTATAGGTACCTTTGAGAATAACAAGGAATAAAAAACCATTATTGAATTAAGGGGAAAATTAATCGAAAATGTCGAAACTTAAAATCTAAAGTACTCTAATATTGCTTAATAAGTGTGATAGATATTTTGAATAATTGTTACTTTAATATTTTAACGCAAATTGTTTCATGGATTGTTTTATCCATGAAGTCTATTTAATCTGTTGTGACTGAATGTTCTACATATGTGCATTTTAGTTAGTTCGGGTGACTGATGGTGGCAGTTAGGTTGACTTATTATCGATCAACTGATAGATGAGTTCTTTTGACCAATGTTTAAAATGTCGGGTTTTTGAGTTGGTCCCCTCCTTTTTTTTTTTGTTTCATTTTCTCTAACTTATCTCTCCTTTTGCCCATATTCGTCACCTCCTCAAGCCATCTCCTCCCTCTCCTTTAACTTTTTGAGCCTTAGAATCATTCTTAAGGCCTATTAAAGCCTTCTCCCTACCTTCCTCACCCTTAAAAGTTTTTTTATTTTTGGTTTCTACAAGCGCCCTCTCTCTCTACTGCCACTTCTCTTACCATATTCTCCCTCTCTGATGAGTCTCAGACGTCTAAAAAGCTCGTTTTCTACTGTTGGTAACTCCTTTAAGCCAAAGCCCTATGCTATTTTTCCTCAAATTCAATTAATTTGTTCAAAATTGATTGAATTTTAGGGTTTTTAAATTGGGATTTTGAATTGAATTAAGAAATTACCAAAATTGGTTGTATTTTCTTGCAATTAAAAGTATAATTAAAGTTTTAGAACACCCAATTGCATTTGTATGTGTTTAATTTCAAATTTTCCTTTTTTAGTTTTTGCTTCTAGAGTTTATTCGAATTTTTTTGGGCAAATTTTGATTGATCATAAAATTGATATTTTGAAAACTTAATTAGATGCTTAATAAGGATTTTGCTCATTCAATTACTTTTCTTTGTGTTAATTTTTTTCCTTTTGTAGACTTGAATTTTATAGTTATTCAAACTTTTGGTCAAAATTAATCATTTCCTTGTGAAATTAATCTTTTGAAAAATCAAGTAAATGGTCAGTTGTAGTATTTGTTCACTCAAATTCATTGGCTTGCGCAAGTTTTGATTTTTCTCGAAATTTTCAAATTCAGTCTTCTAAAAGTCTTTTGGAGTTTTGATTAAACTAAGTATGTTTTTTTTTAATTTAGATAGTGGGAAATTAATTAAATGTTTTTTCAGTAAATTATTTTTTGTAAAATAGATTTATTATTTCGGGTTTTCTTACCTTATAAATTTGTTTTTATTGGTTGCTTAATCAAAGTAATTACTTCTTTAAATGGATCTATTTTGATAATCTCTTATTTGTAAGAGTATTTTTGTTAATTAAAAATTTATTTTCTTCATATAATTATCCTTGAACCTAAATAAGTTTTATTATGGTATTTAGTCTTTAAAAATTGGTTAAGTTCCTTATTGTTTGTTTCTTATTTTGCATTGTTACATGCCATGCATACATATAGGAGCATTTTAGGTTTAATGTTTATAAGCATTTAGTCATCCACGTATCTATTATAGGAGCCTCTCCTAACTCTTTCTTCTAAGATTTGCCCCACCACTATTAAACTTTTTTATTACTACTTTAGAGAGTTTAAGGAGAATGATGAGTATGTCCTTATTTTTGTGGTAGAGAATGTCTCTATTCGTCTCACTAGAGACTTAATCAATAACATCTTAGGAATTCCAATTGACCTTGTCTTTCCTCACAATGGTTGTATGACTAAATCTTTTGATGAAACTCACAGTTTAGCCAAGAGAATCAAGCCATTTTTGAATTAGAGAGTGAGGAAGGCATTACTAAAAACACCAAAAGATCCTAGAAACTTGAGTGCCATTACCAAATTTCATCATTTTTTTTCAAATACAACTTTCTTTCTTCTAACGGTCATTACAATGACTTAGGTTATGATGATCGTTGATTCCTTTAAGCCTTTTTGCTTGGTAACAAAATCCACTTAAAGGGATTTCATCTTGCATAACATGATTTATTTTGTCTATTTAAAGAAAAAGAATCATGGTAGAGTTGTCCCAAGCTCGTCAAATAATAGATTTTAACGAACTAACCTAACTGTGTAGTAGGGTAAGTTAGAGTCGATTCCACAGAGGGTTGGTAGTGTTCTTACACAATTCCTAATGTTGCATAAAATAAAAAGAAAATAAAAATAACCCTTAAATGTGAAGGAACTTAAAAACAATAAAAAAGGCAATTAAAGAAACTAAAGAGAACAAAACAATAACAAAAAGATTGGTAGAAGATATTATCCAGATTCATGAATTATAATTTATCCCCGAAGATGTAAATTGTATGATGCTTAAGATTTTAGTTTATAGACACAAACAAGTTCTTGCATTCTAAGTTCCTTAATTTTTAGATAAGTCCTATATGATAGAAAACTTACCTTTAATGGTACGATAGTATTAAAAACTGGGGAACGACTAATTTAATCCCTAATAATACAAGCTCAGACTATGTAACTTAGAGAATTGAAATCCTAGAATAATTGGTTAAGTTCACCTACAAAACAAATTAACTTATTACTACTTATGGTTTTCACTAATAACAATTACAGAACAAAATTAAAATCTAACAATTGAACTAGAAATTACACCTATGATGGCCAATCTTATGAGTAAATACCTAATTCATAGCATTAATTCTAAATTACAACTTAATCCTAGCATAAATCACAATGTCCACTTAAAACCCATTCCAATTATGATAATTATCATTAACAAATCCATCAAATACCTTCAAATCCAATTAAAATTATGCTAACATAACAAAAATAAACAAAACCCAATATGAAATTAAATTAACTAGAACTGAAAATGCATTAAAAATAAAGGAAATACTAAGAAAAATGCTAGAAACTAAAGAAACAATATTATATTAATGAAAACCAAACATTGAACAAGTATTTAAAAAAAACCCAAATGTAATATCAACATAAGTAGAAAGAAAATAGAAATCCAATAGTAAAAACACAAAGAAAACCAAGATTCAACAACTAAACTACCTAATCTAATGTCTGGACATAAAACAAGAAGAAAAAAGACGAAAAAGAGCCCTAAAACCTAAGAAAAGAAGAAGAAAAGGGGCTACCCAAGTGGGAGCCTTCATGAATAACAACAATCTGCTCCAATCTTCTATTCATAATGCCTTTTATATGTCTTGGATGACAACTAGGGTTTTGGGGATGTTTTGGGAGTAATTTGTTCAAAATTTCCCATAAGAATCATAAAAACGAACTCATTTTACAAATTTTGCTTAAGTCCTAGAATAAAACAGTTTCTAACCCTCTTCATATTTTCTAATTTAACTCCTTTTATACACCTCTAATTGTAATGAAATTTGGTATGTAAGCTCCTGACATGATTCTCTTAAGCCTCACAAAATATTAGAATAATCAGAGTTCTAAAATTGCACCTAATACATCACTAAAGTCACCTATACCAAACCCAATGCTCAATTGGGCTTGTCTTTTTCTTTTCTTTATCCACTCTTCATGGCTTTTCATATGGCCTTGAAATTTGGTGTGGAACTTTATAACATGATGCTCTAAGTCTTCAAATTAGTTCCACATCTCTTCTAGTTCCAATTGTTCTCTAATTTGACTCCAAATATGACCATTTCAACTTGAACTTGTGTTGAATACAAATCAAGCATTTAAACATAAAAATAGGGATTAAATTAACATTGAAACTCATATGAAAACAACATAAAATATATCCCTATAAAATGAACATAGGCTTTATTCAATTATTCTTGGCCACATCTTCTAATACTTTGATGTCCCTCCTAAGGAAGATGATTTTGAGCACTATTCTTTACTTGACCAAAATTCCCTAAAGTACATAGGTCTTCAAACTGTTGAGGGTCACATAACTCTACCTCATTAGCGATAGTAGTGTTCCATGACCGAATTCTTCCTATTGACGATGATGTAGCACCTGCTCCTAGTCATCCTATTTCTTCGCACCTTAATGATGAGGGTATATCTACTTAATCTACTTCTACATTTACTAGACCTATTTCCTTCATCTTATGATATTTAGTCAGAGATTGCG
Organism: Pinacopodium congolense; assembly: GCA_028565735.1. NCBI lineage: Eukaryota > Viridiplantae > Streptophyta > Magnoliopsida > Malpighiales > Erythroxylaceae > Pinacopodium > Pinacopodium congolense. The sequence goes on along the minus strand of JAOXYD010000002.1, from coordinate 14,620,228 downwards.
TCCCTTCATCACAGGGTTGATTATGTCATGTCTCAGGTGGATGACCAAAATGCTTTACTTCATGAGGTCCTTTCTTGAATTCCTCCTCAGCATCCATTAGATCCCTTGTAGTGTCATTTGCTTTTGTTGTTTTCTTTGGAGTAGATTTTTCATGTATTATTAATGCTACTTTTTTTGTATGACATTATACCTTTTATTTATTCCATTGACTCCTTCATATGATTGTTTCATATTTCTCTTCTTGTGATAGTTATTGTTTAATTGCCTAAAGCTCTTCATTTACTTCGATATATTGTTTGAAGATTTCCTATGATTGGATATAATGTGTGCATTTTTGGTGATTTCAAGGGGGGGGGGGAATCATGTAATATTATGATGTGTAAGTTTATGTCTTATGTAGTGGTAGTATATCATTCTTAAT
>JAOXYD010000002.1:14603287-14619707 GCA_028565735.1 Pinacopodium congolense | reverse complement strand
CCCTCACATGCCAGGAGACAAGGAGCATAATGGAGGACACGACATATTTGAAATCTGAAGGATATGGGGCTGCATTGCTGACCTAGAGTACAACGACACCCTCTATATGGACAACAGCACCCTCACAGGGTGCCGTTGTGTCTCGATTGCTGGACACCAACAACAGCCCCCTGTTCTTTAACAACGGCACCCTCACCAGGGGCCGTTTATAGGTAGCAACAAAGGGTATTTCTTGATGTTTTTGCTCCAATCTTGATTATTAAGCTCCGATCAACAAATCAAACATTATAGGGCATCAATTAAACATTTAAAAACTGAAATAGGGGTCATAATTCAACAAATTAACCACAAAATCAGATCAATTTGACCCCTATTAGCTCTCACATTTGCATGAACATTTGCCTATAGACATATAGGAGTTGAATTGTGGTTTTAATGATTTACTTGATTTGATGATAGCCTTAGTATATGAGAAATTGAATTAGGTAACATATAGGCAAATAGTTAATGTTTTATGCAATATGAATTGTTTTAATGTGTTTGATGTATCTAAGTTAATTGAATTGTTGCTTAAAGTTGTTGATGCATGTCTGAATGTGGTTGAACATCTTTATGCTATGAGTTTTATTTTATCTATGATTTAAGAAGTTCTTGAAAAGATTTTCAAGTTGGTTAAAATGAAAAGTTTTCATAATCAAGGTAATTCTTATGTTTTGAATTGGTTGAATTGTTTTATTGATTTCAATAGCCTTGAATTATGCTTTAAAACTTGTTTAAAGTCTTGTTTAATGTTAGGAATTTGTTTAGAAAGTTTTGGAGTGTTTTTCATGTTTTTCTAGACATAAAACGGCCGGCTGCTCATCCTTAAACGGCGGGCTCCAAGATTGTCGTTATACCCTATGTTTCCTGCATTATCAACGGCGGGTTGTTCTTGGAACAACGACGTCGTTGATGGTTGCAGAGGGTGCCGTTATAGAGTCAGACTCCAATGGCTAGTTTCTTATTTCATACAAAACGACTTTTTAACCTCCTAAATGGCTAGTTTTTGTTCCTAACGACTCCAAACTCCTCTCAACACTATACATATGCTTCCTAAATAGATTTTACAAGTTTAGAACCTCTAAAAAACGAATTACAAGATCAAATCCCTCAAAGTCTCAAAGCTTCCTTTGTTTTTTGTACAGTTTTTATTCAATCTGTATTTGATTGTTTTAAATCAGTTTTTTGTGTAGCAAAATTTGCGTTCTCTGTTAATTTAAATATATACGAAACTCAGAAAGCTTTCAATTGATTTTTTCATTCATCAATTCATCTGTTTCAAGCTTTCAAAAATCAACATACCAAAACTGTCTATGTTTTGGTTGAACTTTTCTGAAGTTTCATTGCAAAACTACTTTTATTGATGCAAAATTGTCATACATGTTTTTCTTAAGGTCTCAATATTGCATATGATCTTTTACTTCAATTTTTAAGTACTCAAATCGTGTGTTTGAGATCAAAGAACACAGACTACTCAAAACTATCAAAACTGAAGAGTTTTCACTATAGCTTCCTTATTAGCTTCGATTTTGTATTTTAATCAATTTCTAGAAGTGCAAATTTATTGTTTTCAGTTTTCTTAAGGTCGTAGGAGTGTTCCATTAATTTTTTTTCAATTTTTTGAGTCATTATATTATTTGTTTGAGATTGACTTTTGCAGGTAACTCAAAACTGTCCAGGTTTGATAGTCTTAACTTTGTGCATAATTTTGATAATTTAATTGATGTGCTAAAGTTGTGTTTACTGCTGCGATTTAATGCTAACATATAGATTGATATTGCAGTAGGTTTATTGCATTTAATTTGCATCATTTCATTGATTAAATTCGTGTGTTTATAGACTGTAACTTTAAGACTGCACATATATTTGACAACTTGTGGTTATATAGGATAAATCTGATTGTTTGATGCTACAATCAAGTTTTTAGAGTTTTAATTAAATTTTTATGATCTATTGAAGTACTAGGAGGCTAGATATAATCTTGGTTAGCCTCTAGAAGTTTCAGAATTGAGTTTGTTGCTTCTGCATTAGAGAAACTCCATAGAACGTGTACTTAGGTGACAAAAATTGGGGGATTTACTTTGTTTAATTTATTGGCTGCTCTTTGCCATTGAAAATAGAATTGTTAGGTTACTCTTAGCTTGTAGAAATCAAGATTTGACTTGCATTGACAATTGATTGTGAATTGGATTGGTTTAGGCCTTAATTGTGCATTGAACATTTATATTGCATTGGTTGCATTTGAGCCCTTATGTTGTGTTGATTTTGATCAAGGGTGTCATAAGCTATATAAGCTTGGTTTGAAGCCCAAGTGAACTTGGTGTAGGGGATGTCCTTGTAGGAAAAAAATTTTAGAATTTGGTTGTGGTTGTAAGGCTCCTTTTTGCCATTAAAACGATTGTTATTTGGGTTACTCTTCACCCATTTAAGTAAGATTGTGATAGGTTCCTCTTAACCTTAGAATCAAGATTGTTGTATAGGTTTCTCTTAACCTTAGAATAAGATTGGATTGGGTTCCTCTTGTCCCTTGTAATCAAGATTGTGATAGGTTCCTCTTGACCTAAAACAAGATTTTGTAAAGGTTCCTCTTGACCTTGAATCAAGATTATTGTAAAGGTTCCTCTTGGCCTTTAACCAAGAATTGTTGTTAGTGAATTTCCAACAAGTAGTTGCAGAGAGGATGTAGTCTATCTTTGGGGTAGGTGAACCTCAATAAATCTTGGTGTTGTTCTCTTCCCTTTCTCTCTTTATATTTGAGCATTTGTGTTTACTTCGTTATTTCTTGAGATTGGCATAAAGTTTATTTTTAATTTAGGTTGAATTTTGTTTTAGAGATTGCATTATATTAAAATTTCCCTTAGGTGTTTAAAGTGTTTTAATTCTGCAAGAAAGTTTTAAAACACCCAATTCACCCCCCTCTTCGGTGCCATAAGTCTAACAGTTATTTTATTAATGTTTAACTAGTGTGTGTTTGGGTGGAAGTTAATGATAGAATTTTAGATGAATAATTGTGAGAATTAACTAGGAATTGAATGGGCTTCATGAATTAGGGATTAATACTTATGATTAGCTACCCTAGGTGTAATTCATAGTTCAATTGCTAGGATTGACTCATGTGATATTTATTCGTCCTCGGCAATTTCAACAAGCGACAATGGACTAGTAAGATTTGTTAAGATATTTAACTTACTAGTCTAGGATTCCAATTCTCTAAGTTACATAGTTCGAGCTTGTATGACTATGGCTTAGGATAGTTTTTCCCTTGTTTATTAAAGCTGTTGCATCATTAAATATAGAGAGCTTATTCTAGGTTACCCTGTGGTTAGGGGTAGGTTTTCTATCATATAGGACCTATCTAAAGCACAAGGAACTGAGGGTTTCAGAGCTTATTAAAGCCTATAAGCTAGCATCTTATACCAATCACAACTTATCTATTTCGATGATCAATTATAAGTCTAGAATTTAAGATTTATCTTCCACCCAGATTTTCTTATTTATTATTTGTTTCTTGTTTGTTTGATTCTGTTTCGTTAATTGTCTTTAGTATTTAGTTTTAATTTCATTCGATTCCAAGGGTTTGTTTTTTTTTTCCTTTTTTTTTGTGCAACATTAGAAATAGCTCCCAAACACTACTACGTCCTTGTGGGATCAACCCTAGCTCACCCTAGCTACATAATTAGGTAAGTTAGGTAAATTTATTATTTGGGAGTTTATAACGAACTTATCAGGTGCACAACCTATACCTATGTCCATTCTTTAACCTATTGTTAGTAATTTTACTACCATTATCTTCTTTAACGGATGAAGTTCAATTCCTTTACATCTGCTTTCTTTTTCAGCAGACAAAATTAACCCTCTCACATTCACTCTTTTTTCAAGGGACAAAAGTAACCCTTTCACAATCACTGTCATTTTCATGAGACAAAAGTAACCCTTTTACAACTTCAATCTAGCAACCTTACTACCATAAAATATAATTAAAAAATTCTCACTTGATAAAGCCAAAGTGTTTAGAGGGGTTTACAAATGAACTAAATCACATCTGCAATAAACTTCATATAAAACCACTCAAAACCAATTTAAAAGTCACCCGGATGCTTCTTAACTTACTCATAATGGTATAGTTGGTCCACTACTAACGTTTTGAAAAAATAGATCCAAACCTTAATTTAAAAAATACTATGTCGACAAGTAAAATACACCTTTTGTATCATATATAGCTTAAGTAAGTTTGGATTTTATCCTAAAAGTACTAGCCATCGTTCTACTATCTAATCCAACAAAATGATTGATTTAATTAAAACCATAAATAAGTTAATGTAAAGAACAAACCCAAGATAAAAAATAAAATCTAAGCATTTTACATTAAGAAATAACGATAAATGACATTAAATACCTAAGTCAAGTATCCCCTTAAGATATAAATAGGTTCAATGTTTCATCTTGATTTAATGTCTTATTCAAATTCACTAAGATAACAAAATCTCATAATTGAATTATACTCTCTCTATTGTTATATATATCCTATCCTACGAGTTGATTAATTGGAATCTATTCTCAATTAGTACCCCAATTTGAAGCATTACCTTATTTTATGTATCATATTGTTTTGGTTAGATTTATATTTAACCCGAAAAACTTATGTAAATCTGTTTCTATGATGTTGTCAAAGTCTCTTTACTTATATATTGATCTATTCACATAAATGATCTCTTAATTTAGATATAAGGAATGAAATAATGTAATTTAAATTGTATTCTCATATGTATCAAATCTAATAAAAGTTGTCTGTGGAAAAACCAAAGATAAAACTTAGAAATTCATTTATTGAATAAAGTAAATAGATAGTAAACACTACATCTTAGAGTTCATCCCATCTAAATCCTAAAAAATCAAATAGTGACATAAACATAAATTCAACAGATGTTAAATAATATAAAGAACTCATTTTTATGTGATTCAAGTATTCAATCATCGATGAACCATTGTTGAAATCTCCGCTAATATTCTTGAATCTCTACTTTGATCTTGATTTCTCATTTAGATCATTCTTATGTGTTTTCTCTCTTGATTAATTGATCCCCTCACATTAAGGTCAACAACGCTAAAAAAGAACAAAAAATGCACTTGAAAAGAAGTAATGCCCTACTATCCCATGACTAGAGTCATGATAATGGGACAAGCCATATAATTAATTACATAATCATAGCTAAGGTTATGGCTATTACCTTGGCTATGGAATTCATCGTATTCCCTTTCCCTTTGTTATTTCTCCTTGAAACTTTGATGACTTAGGTCATGATTATAGGATAGGGTATAAAATACATTGGAAAATTTCTTCTCTTTAGCTTTATAATCCCACAAGCTTTTAGCTTTTCCCATGATTAAATATAATTTCTAATTACTATAAAACAATCATTTTTTAATATTTTTATAAATGCAATTTCAAATTATATAATTGAAGCATTTATGCTAAAAATGTACATAAAAGGATCTCGAACATAAGCTACACCTCTTAAGGTACGTAGTCCATCTTTTGGTGTTTCTAACCACATTTTGCTTCCTTTTTCTAGCAGTTTGCACGTTAAAGAAGAGGAAGAGTAACAGGGTGCATTTATCTTAAACGAGCTATGGGTGAGCAAGCTGAAAGTAGAAGGTGACCAGTATGATGAAGAGCCCCCATATCAAGAGCATAGTCATTTAGGGAGGAAATTATAGGAGAAAGGCGATGTCCATCTTAGAGGGTAGACCATGGAGTATAATGGACTGAAATTTTATGACATCATGCTAATTTTAAGCCTATTTTGAGGGATCCTACTCCAGGTTGATCCATGAGTTTGAGCATGTTTCTTGTTAGGATCAAACATACATTTGATAATGGATGATATAAATATTAAAGGTCAAGCTTATGGTTTTAACTAGGCCCTTATTGGGAGGCAACCCATCCTTTCATTTAAGTTTTTTTGTTTTATCTTTTTGGTTAAATAAGTCTTTAATTTTTTTTAGTGCTTTTGTGTTTTGATTTTTAGGAGTGAAAAGTATGAGTTGCTATCTCTCTCAAGGACTTCATAGTTTCACCTCATCAGGGTAGTACTCTTGTTCCATTCCTTTTATTTCTCGCTTTAATTTTAGGACACTGAGGACAATGTTAAATTTAAATGTAAGGGTAGGCAAGTTTTAAATTTTTTCACACTTGAGTTATTGTGAGTTTGATGATGATGATTTGAATGTATTACCTTGAAATGATTTTGATCTTTAGTTAATAGTTAGTTCTGATACTTGAAGGAAATTGATGCTTTTAATTTACAGAACTTTTCTCATCTCTTGAAATGATGTTAACTTCAAAATATTTTTTGTTTTTCCTTTTCTTTTGAGTGCTTTGCATTAGTTTTAATATTTAGTTAACCAATTGTATAATGATCTAATGTTTAAGTCCATTTTTTGTGGTTTTTCATATGAATGTGAAATGTGATGTTTAAACTAAAGTGCCAAAAAAGAAGAAGAAAGAAAAAGAAAAGAGAAACAAGAAAAAGAAGAAGAAGATTAAGAAAAAACTAAGAAAATGAAGAGTGTTCTTGTTGTTGTGTTATTGAAAGCGTCTTTTTTTTATTGTTTATATGTTGAGCAATGATCACTTCTCTAATCCCTATCCAATGCAAGGTTGAAGTTATAAGTGGTACTGTTAACCATTTGCTATGGTGATATATAACCTACTAGCCGAGGGTGTGTATCATTTACTTTAGAAAATCTATGGTCTAAACGAATTTGAAAAATCTATTGAATTAAAATTAAGCGATGAACACGAATATGTCTTAAGAAGATTAACTATCTACATTCTAACTTCTTGATTTCTTACTAAATCTTGTGAAATTGCTTTGGATTTCTTGTTTAATTGTTTAGTTTACTTGAATCAATCAATCAATTAATCACCATTTTCAATAGGTTAGATAGTAAAGGTAGGAAGATCACTAGTAATCAATACAGTCTTTATGGGATTGACAGTCTAAACTCTTATAAAACTGTACTATGGTACAATAAACACACTAGCTTAATTATGGTATTAGCAGTGTTAGTGAGGATTTAGATATGTTTTATTGTATTTAAAACTTCTAAGTACACTTAAACCATATCAATAAGGCTACCTTTATTTATTTAGGCTATAACAATTCATATTTGAGTAGGTTATATAATATATTAGTTTAGGCATATGAATTTTTTTCCTAAAAAAATTGAATGTCTAAATCATATTATACCAAATTTTTGATATAATACAAAATGGAGATTTTTGTTAAGTATATAATTCCATAAATTCAAATTTTTAAAGCTTTGACATTTAGAATGATTCTAGTGATTTTCAAATTTTCGAATTGAACCGAACTATGTATAATCTTCGTACAAACCCTTTTTTGTTAATCAAAATTTAATATTTAAAAAATATAATAGAATGATATAAGAAAATAGTGTTGAAGACATTTAAGAAGATGACTTAATTTGAAGTAAAGCTTATGATAACTCTCAGGATTCATTAAAATGATGAGTAATCAATACCATATTTAGACGTTATCTCAAACTTGAAATTAAATAATTTGCTTCTTAATCAATGAAGTAATTAATTGAAAGCTTCAAACTAGCTAGCTCTTGTAGATTTGATAGCTTTCCTTGGTACAAGATCGTGTAAGGGGGGACCAATGGACATAGATGATGGACCAAACTGAGGATGCGCAGAGTATAGAAAATATAGATATTGATGGGAATGCATAAATCTAGGTGCCCAATTCTTGGCAAATTCCTTGGCTACCATGAAAAACTTCAAAAAGTGATGGGAAAATACAAAAAGGGGTAAAGAACTGGATGCAAAGGACATACATAATTGTTGATGTTCGTACCTACGTGCTCAATCCTAATAGGCAAAATCTTGAAAAATCATTGGACCGGACACGGTTTTCTTTCGCCTTTCGCCTTTCACCTTTCACCTTTCAACTTTCACCTTTCAATCGTACTCTACTCGAGGATGCCACCACAATTGCCCTTCCTCGCCTAGAAAACGACCTTCCACGCTTCTGTCGAATAATAGAGGCTCCACTTGTGAGATAGTATATCCCTTTAGCTCTTCGCCCTCGTTCGTCCAGTCCAAAGTATACGAATATATACTGTAGAAGCTCTATTTGTGCTCTTTAAGTAATTGGCCTTGGTTAGGGAAAAAGCCTAAATTTTCTATGTCCAATTTCTTTTTTATAAGCTTGACTAGTATTGTTATTAGTTAAATCATTTCATGCTCTTTTTCTTGATTCCATTTTTAGTATGAAAAAGTAAAAGATAATTTATGTTTTTAATTTAAGTACAACTAGTTGTAGTGTAAATATTTGTTGCTAATAAGATTTTAATCAAGTTACTATATCTATATTAAAATATTAATATGTTACACACCTTAGTTTATTTCATATGGGAGAAATTATATACTTACAAAGCCATGTAGGTATTCAAGTACGAGAAATAGGATCCAGGTACATACATACAAGGTGATAAGATAACATACAGTTGTAAAGAGAGAGTTTGTTATTGATGTGAAAAAGAGACTTAGGTTTGATGTGTAGGTAGATAGATAGTCTTGAAGCTAATCACATGAATCTTTTATTTCTTACCCACCACCATTACACTCGTACGATATTTGAGAATAAAAATGAAGGCTCTCTTTCTTTGTGGTCCTCACTTCACACCTCTATTTCTGCTTCTCTTTTCACTCTTTGGTCAAGTTCTGGTCTTCTTCTTAATCTTCTTCTCCTCCTCCTCCTCCTCCTCCTCCTCCTCCTGCTTTGCATTTCTCTCTTCCTTTGTGGTCTTCATGGCAAGCAATAAAGCTGATGGAAAGAGGAGCTTGAAGGAGATTGAAGAGGAAGAGGAAGAGGAAGATGACGAGGATACTACTGCTAGTGGGTTAGGGTTCGCTGATAACAATGACAAGAAGAAGAAAGGCAAAAGAGGATCCAGTATTGGTGGGTCAATCCCGGCGGTTTCTTGTCAGGCCGACGGTTGCTCTGCCGATATGGTGGATGCCAGGCGGTACCATAGACGCCATAAGGTGTGCGAGCTCCACGCCAAGGCTCCTGTTGTCCTTGTCAATAAAATCCAGCAACGTTTTTGCCAACAATGCAGCAGGTCAAACCCCAATTTTCAATCCATTCCCTCACTTCCATCTAGCTTTCTTCTTCTACGCATCAAATTTATGATAAAAGTCTTACTTCTATATTTTCATTTGATAGAATATTCTTCCTTTCCAGTTTGTTCATGTCGATCAATTACTAATTAGTCATCCCCTATCATATATAATCGAACCTTTAATACACTTAACTCTTAAATGTCAAAATCTTTAATTTTAATCTACAGTTTAATGTCTGGTTACAAAATATTCTTATACATATTTGGGTATAAATTGCGACATCAACTTGATAACATACTTACGGCGCCCTCAGTACGTATATATCTTGAAGATGTATAGCTTGGTTGCTATTTCAAATACTAACGATAAACGTTTTCGAAAACATTTACGATGAACGATAAGTACTCTCAAAGCCAACGATCATCTAGACAATCAAGTATTAACATCTGGAAACTCTTTGCTGATTATGAAATAAATCCCTCTTCTTCTTCTTCTTCTTCTTTTAATTCTTTCCTAGAACTAGACAATTACCAGAAAGTATATATGTAATACAAGAAGAAACAAAAACAAAATATGCATTTAAGCATTATGTTAATAGAAAACAATAAAGAAATTTCATCTTCCTAGTATACAATCTCCCAAATTATCTTCGGGAGAAGAGTTAGTGATCGACTAATAAAACTGTGAAATGTCTACTAAAATGATTTACTTATTCCAAGTTTCTCACCAGTCACTCATGGCAATACAGTAGCCAAAAGATAAGGATATGTGAGCTGGAGGTCACAAAAGTATCTCTCTTAGGTCTCCTTCAGGAAGTGGAGCACGCCATAACAGTTAAATTTCATTAATGTCCTACTTTCTTTATCTACACACGCATGTACATATGTGGAACATGTCCTTTCATCAGTCTTATACATGTCCACTCTAACCGTGCCTAAAAACTCTCTATAGGAAGAAGCCCGTGTTCATTTGATCATATTAGTCTACAAAATTCAATATATGTCAAATTTTGAAACTATTGTTCTTAATTTATTATGCTGCTTTTCATTTCTTCTCTGATTAAAATGACTTTTCAATCACACGTGTACGTAGATCATAGACAGTGGGAAAGTGCCCACTGCTCGTGTCGTGCGTCTTAACACCAGGAAATTAAATAGCGTCAAAATTTTCAAATATATGTTAATGTTAGTTATCATTGCCATGGACATAAGTAAGCGTTAGTCACTATTTTGTTAATTAAGAGAGTGGTTTTTTTATTATTATATAAGGTTCAAGTTGCTTATATTATTGAAGCCGAATCATGACATACTTCAACCCCTTTTTTTTTTCCCCTTCCCCACGCTTCTTATTGCATGACATCAATTAGCTGCTTCTTTCATATGAATGATTAGAAAACCTACACTTCTGTTTTGCCCGTAATCAGATATGTGCGTGAAAATAACACCGGGAAGTCTTTTGTTTACTGTGACCATTTTTTGGTTCCGCATTTGAGAAGTACATAATCACAGTTTAACCTTTGATAAACTAGGAAATTTTAAACTTGATATACCACTGAATTACATAGATTCGGTAACGATCACAACTACTTTTAAGTGTACACTCATTCCAATTTTTCCTTTATTTGGTGGTATCTAATACTTTTCATTTATCTCTGGTATTGAACCTACAGGTTCCATGACTTGTCGGAGTTCGATAACAGCAAAAAGAGCTGTCGCAGACGATTAGCAGGGCACAATGAACGTCGCAGGAAAAGCTCGGTGGACTACCATGGAGAAGGCTTCAACTAACTATGGTTTTGTCATTATAATGGAGGTAACTATGGGGAGAATCTATGTCATTTTCCCTGTAAATTACCTATTGCACCTCTGCTTAGTAACGTTTTTAAGATGTCATATGTATCCCATCTCTAGCTTGCTCTCTCTCTTCTGTCAATCATCAATTCAGCTATCGTTATCTTTATTTTTGTGAGGAATATTCGGATGTTGAAAAAAAAAAAAAGTATGCATAACAGCAAGCTTATCATTATGGCTTCTGTTCACTAGTGACTTTTATTATTCCAGTAAGACGGTGACTGGTGACTATGCAGTCTTACTTTACCTGTAATGGAAATTTATATTAATGTCTCGTACTGCTCATTCTATTCCTGAATATTTCGTATTAGTTCGCATGTGGTATATCAGTTTCTGAACATCTCAACAACAAGCATACGTACAGGGCCCTTTGGATCTCTCTTTTCTTGTCATGGAAGAAAGGTCTCAATTATCCTGGAAGGGACGTCCCATTCATGATTATGAATCACTGGCATACATAAGAGGATAGAAAACAATGATTGGTTAGAGCTATTCTAGGGATTGTTAAGACTTGAGCTTGGTTAATCCAACTTTTTTTTTAACCTTTTTCCTTCGTCAATCTTTTTGAGCGTGGATTCTTTTCATCCAGATTGGACTTTCAGTACCAGATTTTTACATGTGAATAGCAGGGATTAAGACTTAATCTGCTAAATGGAGTTCTTACTTTCTCACGTGTACATTAATGGTGCCTTTAGATTTATTCTGGGTTTATATGACCAACTTTCGAGTTTCTATCTGCTCTTTGAATTCAAAGATAATGCAACAATACATTAGACGGAAAAAAGCGTAACGAAATTAAAATACGCAGAGGCTGCTCCGGTGAACAATTCAATAAATCACCGTACCATAAAATTGGTAGTCCCTAGCAAATGACAAGTACAAACTTATCCGGGATCAAATGCTTTCCAGAAACAAAAATAAAGCTCAAAATTGAATGTGTGAATTTCCTGATGAACAGGCATCCATCTATTTCTGCAACTTTCGTGTGCTAAACCTGGACGTTACACAACAGGGGTAATTTCAGGCAAATCACTACGCCGTCTTCTAAAAGCACCAATGTGAAGAATGGTCTCACACCTATCATTCCAAATTGGAGCACACGAAACTTATTTATTGATCAATCAAATGAGCAACAATTAGTATTGATTGCATTAATAACCAATATTTTGGTCATTAACTACCATTTCTAGTCATGCTTGATTCCCAATAATTTCATAGCTAGCTCCCAGGTGACTATAGCAGCTGCATTTGCAGGGAATGCTCTCACTACTGTGGGACCCAAACCTGCATAGCATCCTTTAAGTCCAGTTCCCCTGTAAATCTACCAGGAGGACTAGGTTAGCATCTTTCTTGTTCTTAATGGATACATTTTACTATACTTCGGGTCTCCCAAATCCATATCATAGCATGGGTTTAGGGCATCTTACCGAGTTCAGAACTTGAAATGGATTTCTTGTGGAATTTGTGTCCGGTGAAGTCTGGATGATGGTTTTAGCTACATCCAAGGGCAATACAGCAGTCCAGAACTATAAAGCGATGGGAATGTAAACAAACAGAAGCAAAAGGACACAAGGAAGTACTTTTGACATTCAATAGAATATCCAAATCAATAGATGATTAAGGTAACAGAGTGCTTACAGCTACACCACCAAGGCCACCAGTTACTATACCAATCCCCATGTCAATCCAATTGCTTCCGTAAGAAGAATTGCCTTTCAAGTGTAAATGCATGTAATGACGAACATACTCATAAACACTAAAGAAGACTACATTTCCAATAGATTCCCTCATAAATGTGGTAAAACCTCCACGAAAAATTCCTGTAACCTGAAAGCCTTTTTATCAATAGCAGAACTTCTAAAACTAACTTTTTAATAGGCATATGATTTCCTCACCCCTTCCTTACGCACAGTTTCAAAGGCACAATCAAGAGGACTATTGTATCTGCTCCACTTTGGAACCAAGGAATCTGTGCCTTGTACTTGCATCCTACACTGAAACAATTTAGTTTCAAAGAATGCCACAGATGTATAACTTGGAGAAAATGCTACAATGTATTAACACTGAAAGTAACTTACTTTTACTAGCTCTGATGGGCATAACACAAAACTGATGATGGCCCCACCATAAGCTGCTGAAGGAATTATTACTTCAGCCTGGGGTACATCACTTTGAATTCCCCCCTGCAAGAGTATGAAGAAAAGTTGAGCCAAGTAGCAGAGTTTGAAGATGATTGCTAAACTATGCATCTCCACAACCTAGCAAGGTATTCAATTTGCAGCTGCCCCTCTGAGGCAATTCTACAGAGCAATGCAACTAAAACAACCAAGAAGTTTGTTTGTGCACAAACCTGCAAGGATCGTTTGGATTGCGAATAAATTCCAAAAAGAAGTGAACTCTCAAAAGCCATTCCAACAAACGATGACGTTGCCCCTGTGTAAAGTCCTTTAACCTGTAACAAGCAAACGTCATTTTGCATGGCTACTCTTTGAAATCAAATTCAAGAACATTCAAAACCCAAAACCTATCCTAAAGTGTGGAGAAGGTTGAAGCAGGTACCACCCCAGCAATTCATGAACAGAGAAAGCAAGCTAAGCATATGGGAATAACAATTCTAAGCTGGTCTCATCAACTCCTAATCCAAGCTTTTCAAAGTCAATATATAGTGCCAGAACAACAGAAAGCAAAACCATTTTGTGACTCATGAATTCACGGATCTCTCATTAAAGTTTGCCAAATTTTAAGATCTAAGTTATAATAACTCATGAGTTCATGATTGAAGAGCTGAACATCGAAATCAGATTTTAGTTGAGGCTAACTGGAGACAGCAAACTATCAATCTAATGGGCAGACATAGAGAAATAAAGTTTTGGCACAAATGTATTTTCATTAATCACTAACCTACTCCAGTCTCCAGACACACGAGAGATATTTGCAGTTCAAATTAAAACCTCCATAAAAAACAGTTAGTCCAACGCAAGAAGTTTACTTATCTGTAATCACGGCATTAATTTTAGACTCTTTTTATCTAAAGAATGACATACAGTTCTGAACAAGACATTTTATCCCATAATTCATACATCTAAAACTTTCAAAGAACAAAAGGTCATATTCTAATTTAAATTATTCGGCTCCCGAGAAAGCACTTGTTAAAAGAAGAATACTCCTTCTGTTTGTAGTATCCTAGCAGCGCAATGCAACCCACTCCTGTACTTAATCCCATGTGCTTCTGTATTGTGCTTTTGCAGCTTCACCTGAAAAGATGATAAACCACAACATAAAATGTCCCTTAACACAGAACAATCAATCTCGAAGACGACTCGTGTAAAAATAAGTACGAGTCCCAATGCGAAGACACAATATAAGATGGCGTAGAGTGATAAAGACGAGAATTTGGGAACTGGGTTTGTGGCTAATACATACCTTAACTGTGTCGAAAGGGTGCCCAATGATTACGGTGGAGACGCCAGCGAGTAAACCGGCCAAGTATTGCTTGAAGCCGGAAGTATCCGCCATTCTTCACCTCCTCTCTCTGTCTCTTTCGCTCAACTTAAAGTTGGTGCAACACTGCCAGTATCGTGGTGGGGGTCCTAATCACCGCCCACTACTGAGCGACACTTTCTCCATATAAAAATTAAAACGAGAGAATCTAGGTGACTAAGAAAGTGAGTTCAACCGAAAAGCATGAGGAGACGCAGATTGATTTGGAAGTTTTGATATATTTTCCCCAGCACAATTCAGTTGGCCTCACTTTAATGTATTGTTCTTATTGAATTTATTTGAGGTCTCCTCCTCTTTTTAGCATTCAACATTTTGGGGCTTTTGATCGTAAAAAGCATGGATTAAAAAATCGGATCAAAATGATGGGTTTGACTCAGTTAATTTACATTCCATCGATTTATTAATTTTATTTCTTTTAAAAATTGTTAGATTTAAAAATTATAGGGTTAAAGTTGGACCGATCAGTTTAACCAGTTCTATTTGATTTGACCCGATTTAATCTACTCAATCCAATCCAGTTTAACTCACACTTCTTCATTTTTTTTAATTTTTTATTTCAATTCCATTCTTTCAACTTTTTTTATTTTTTTATTATTTTATTATTTTTATTATCTATTAAATCTATCATTTTTATTTTTATTTTTATTTAATTCTTATATAACATTATTTATTTGTTTTATAATTATTTATATTTTTATTTAAAATAATAAATATTAAAACAAAAATTTTTAATATAATATATTTTGATATTATAATTTAGTAAAAGTTTAGCAAAAAATACATTAGTAATTTATATATCTTATTATTTTATACCAGTTGAACCTCTAAATCTTTAACTCCTTCCCTTACCGATTTGATGTCCAGTCCAATTTTTATAACATTGATAAAACGTCTTTATATTTTCTATGGCAATTTGATTTATTTATAAGAATGTTATTCTTAAGTTGAAATTAACGCACTTATTTAGTATAAGATAAGGATTTGTGTGCTTAATTTTTCGTTTCTATTTTTAAATGTATTTTTTGTTTTTACACTTTTTATTTTTATATTTTATTTATGTATTATTTTTCATTTATTGTTATTAGAAAAATAGAAATCAGTAGGCCTGATCACGGTTAGGTTTCTAACCGACTAACCGTCGGTTTAATAACCGGCGATTACGGTTTAGAAACTGGAACAATTTCAGTTATGGTTTTAAACCGGAATCGAAACCGGAACCGTTACTAATAATTTCAGTTATGGTTAAACTAATTTAAAAACCGTGAACCGGTAGTTAAACTAATAGTTTATTCGTAATTATAAACAGCCGATCAATTAATTAAAAAAAATTTTAAAATTTTTTTAAAAAATGACTTTATAAAAAATAATAAAGCTTGAAACAGTGAAACCGTTGGCATCTAATGATTTCACAGCCGTTACACGCATGCAACAATTGCAAACTTTACAACATGAAACGGTTACAACCGTTGCATACTTGCAACATGCATTCAACAGTTGCAAGGTTTGCAACCGTGCATGTGCATGCAACTGTTGCATGCATTGCATTGTTTGCAACTGTTGCATGCACGGTTGCAAACCTTGTAATTGTTGCATGCATGTTGCAAGGTTTGCAACAGATGCATGCATGCAACGGTTTGCAACCATTAGTACTGTGCCAATGCCAACGGTTTCACAAGCACAATATCGTATTAATTTTTTTTTATTTTTTATAACTATAAATATAGTTTATTATTTATTATTTTAATTTTTTATAACTTTAAAATTAAGTTCATGTCTATTATTTTATTTAAGTTTTTCTTATAATTTATATATGGTTGTCATATATTTTAATTCATTTAACTTTATATTTGACATTTTTTAAAATTTCAAATTT
>JAOXYD010000002.1:14536734-14560226 GCA_028565735.1 Pinacopodium congolense | reverse complement strand
GTAATGTTCCATATGGTTTTCTCATATCGGGTCAGTTCAGTGAACTTGTTCTCTAACAAGCACTCACACGTTTGTTCAAGTATCTTCATACTTTAGCCTATGAGATCGACTACTTCCTTAATAAGGAAAAATATAACGTGTGCTAATTTTTTCGCTCTATTAATGTCCAATCTTGAAAAATTCAGACGTTGCCTATCCCTAACAACCTTGGATTGATGTAAGTATGAATTTTATTGAGGGCTTACCGAAATCATATAGCTATACAGTTATATTTTCAATGGTGAACAAGTTCACTCGTTATGTGCATTTCATGCCTTTGATGCACCCCTATTCAACTGCTTAAACGACTTTTATATATCTTGATTATATGTATCAGTTACATGGCATGCATGTGATTATTTTTAATGATTAAGGCCTCATATTTTAAAGCAAAATTTGGTAGAGTTTTTCAAGACATAAGGTGTTTCATTGGCCTTATCTTCTGTTTATCATCCTGAGTCAGATGGATACATATGTTGTAAATAGAACGTTGGATACTTACTTGAGATGCATTACATGGGAATGTCCACGGCAATAGAGTAAATTGCTTCCTCCTACAAAATTGTGGTATAATACTTCTTTTCGTACCACTCTTCAATGCTTCCCTTTTTAAGCACTACATGGATTCCCTCCACAAGTACACATTCCCTATTTGACAGAAGGCTAATAGAATTTAGTTAA
This sequence comes from Pinacopodium congolense, assembly GCA_028565735.1. Classification (NCBI taxonomy): domain Eukaryota; kingdom Viridiplantae; phylum Streptophyta; class Magnoliopsida; order Malpighiales; family Erythroxylaceae; genus Pinacopodium; species Pinacopodium congolense. The sequence goes on along the minus strand of JAOXYD010000002.1, from coordinate 14,559,506 downwards.
TAAAATTTCACATTCAGAGGGTATAGAATCGTACAAAGTATTTGGCAGGCAAACACAAGACTGATAGAAGTTTTTACGTGAATGATTAGATGTATGTTAAACTTCAACGATGTCATCAATCAAATAATGTGAAGAATAAAATATTAGAAACTTTTAGCACTGTATTTTGGACCCTTCAAAATTTTATAAAAGATAGAAATAGTAGCATGCAAATTAGGATTATCAAAAAGTTCAAAAATCCATAACGGATTTCATATTTCTTAACTCAAGAAACATGTCTTCAATGGTTCCATTATTCAGTCTCAACTTCTAACACTCTCTAGAGCATCATTAAATATCCTATAGCTGCTATGGACAGAAGATTAGTTAGAAAACATAACAAAACATCAATTCAATTATTGGTTCAATGGTTAAAATGTATCTCTAACACTTCCTGTGAGTTTTTATACGAATTTCAGTAAAGATATTGGGTGGACAAGGTTCTTAAGGAAGGAGATATTGATACAACTCAAGCGAGAGAGGAGACCAAAACTAGACAATGAAGAAGAGGTTAGGCATAAACAATGTCAGGTTAGGAAGGAACTATTGAAGATTTTTTCGTATTGTATATTTTAGTAAATAGAAGATGACATTGTTATAAAAGGGGTAAGAATTCTATTTGATTATAGCTAATGGCTATATTAATCGTTAATAATAAAAGAAACAAACTAATGAAGAACACGATCATTTTCTCATTTGCTAATTCTCTCCTCTTTCCCCATTCTCTAATCTTTTGGTTTTTTAATTATTATTTTTATTTCATGCCTACTATTTATTCATAAAGATTAGGAATTTTCACAAGCTACAATCTGTCCATATGAGTTATCTTTAGGGAATTTATTATTATTCTTATTTTCTTCTCAACTTTTAGTCCTTCATCTATTTTAAAGGGGCAAAAGTTTTTTTTTTTTAATCATTGCAACCAACTTCCAATCATTGATTTGTCCCACTAATTTTGTAAGGTGGTCTTTGGGGTGAAATCAAGGCATGGGATAGTTACAGTAGCAGACATTTGAGTTTGAGATAAAAAATTTTATAATTTAATGGTAAAATCAGTCTCCTATTTTGCCCTTTTATTAGCTTTGTGATTTTACAAAACTTATAGGACTGAGGTTTTTTTTTAGAAGTTAAATTTCTAGGCCATTTGAGTTGCTAAAGTAATAATTAATTAATTAAAATGAGAAGTGGGTTGGTAGAAACTGGAAGAAAGAAGAATAATAGGAGAAAGGGAGGCGGATCTTGGTTTCTTCTAATGCGGGCGTAAACATAACTTGTTAATTAATAATAGTTATTAGCAATGTTTTAAAAATTGAACCAAATATTGAACTAGTAAAAATAAAGATTTCATATTTAAAAGTTTAATCAATATTAAATCATTATAAAATTAATATAGAACTATGACAAGAAATATATATTATAAGAATAACTTAAAATAAAATATTAGAATACACAATTAAAATTAAAATAATTTATTAATTTTAATAAATTAATAAATTAATAATTAATAATAATTTTAATTGAAATGAAATTTAATATAAAAATTTTAAAACAAGGGTAACAACTAAAATTGTACCTTTAAAAAATTTGTGTCTCATTATTATTAAGAATTCAAAATTTTCTATTACTATGTAAAATATTATAAACTATACTTTCATATAAAGTACTTACATTAATATGTTTTATTATATTAAAAATATTTAAATTTCTAATAAAATTTCAAACATAAATTATTAAACAATACAGTATTTTATAAGATATTTAAAAAATTAATTTAAAATTTAAAATTATTATATTAATTTATAAATAAGTCAAATGTTGTAAAATATAAAATATATATTATAAAAAATATTTATTCAACTTAAAAATTATTTAAATTATTAAATAAAAGCAAGAAAGAAAGGTAATAAGAGCACCTATCCATTTTCAAATACTAGATACATAACTACTGTTTTTCTCTTCCTTTATCTCTCCTTCTCTCTCTTCTCTCTTTTATCTTCACTCTTCAATCTTGGATTTTCTCTCTTTAGTGTTCGATTCCAGTTTTGATGAAAAATTTTATTTCTTTCTATATATCCCACCCACTTGTCTTTTCTTTTCACTCATTTTACTCTCAACTATCATTCTTACCTATGAAGGAAAATGGAAGAGTAGTGACATTTAAAAGGAAGGTGAAAGATGGAAGACGAATGGATTTTAAAAATCTAGTACTTAAAATTAGATAAGTAGGTAGGTTTTCATATTAACTAGTTGATTTATTTTTTAGAAGTTTTTATGTAAAATAGAATTGACTAGTTGGACTTGGTAAACTCGATTGAATTGATAGGTTGGATTAAATTTTTAAATCACTTGTTATTGGTTAGTTATATTGTGAATTGCGCTCATAAACACATAATTGTTTGTGCTCGTAAACACATAATGGGTTGATATGATAGTCAAAGTTGTTGATTGCAATGAGTTTTGGTTTTACAATTTCTATTTAAAACATATGGAAATCATACTAAAACAATAAGAAGAGTAAGTAGAAAAAGAGTGCAACAGTAGGGGGTAATAACAACGGCAATGTTGTAACAAATAATGGAGCATGACATGAGTAAAAAGTATAGTGAGTATGATTGCGACGTCCAAGGATATAATAATAGCAAAAGCATCAAAAGTATTGCAGCTACACCCTACATGAGATGCTCCTACCTCTACTTTCACCTACCCAACCATATTTTCATTGAAAATAAAAGAAAATATTGCTAATGAAATTATAGTAAAATAAGAGACAGGCGTGTGTGTGTGTGTCTGTTAATTGAGACAATTGAACTAGAACATCATAGATAGGGAGTGGGTAGGATTCAACAATGGCAATGATGGATCTACTTGCACCTACCCAACCATATTTTCATTGAAAATAAAGGAAAATATTGCTACTGAAATTATAGTAAAATAAGAGACAGGTGTGTGTGTGTGTGTGCGCGCGCGCGCGTGCGTGTGTAGAAGTAAGATTGAGTTATTAAAATCATCAATTGCATCTAATTAGGTTTTTCCCAATTTAGGCAAATAGAAATTAAGGATTTTTAATTTTCGATGAAATTGTGTTAAGTTTTTCAAAATTGAATATATTTTCATGAAATTAGCATAATGATTAAGCTAGTAAAATCATCAATTATATGTAGATAATGACTTATGTTTGTTTACTATGTAAAATGAATTTGTTATGCTTAATGTCATAATCAATTGCATTAATTTCTATAAGTAAATGAGGGAAAGTTTGACTTTAAGTACTCCTAGTAATACTTCAATCCTTTTTGGGAGATATAATGATCTAGTATGGGCTCATGGGAGACTTGTTCCTGACTCTAAGAATCAGATTATATGCCTTTATTATAACAAATATTTAAGAGGTGGAGGAATCACTAAATTAAAGAAGCATTTAGCTAGAATTAAGGATAACGTAGAACCTTATAAGAAGATTTGCTATGATGTGAAGTAGTAGATGAAAACTTTAATTGAAGAGTATCTAGTTAAGAAAGAAAGAAGACAGAGATTGAGTTTTAAAAATGGCAGTAGGAGTTCATTTTACAATGAAGGATCTGATGATGATCCAATTCATATATGTGTACCAAAGGGCCTTCTATCTAGTAAAAAAGGATAGTACAAGTAAAAGTAAGGTGGTATAAAAAAAAGGGAGGTCATTTTCTGGTATTTTAATCCAAAAATAACTCTGAGAATTAGACCTTCTATTCTTAGTACACAAAAAAAAGGGAAGTAGCCCACAATGTAAATATGACAATGGTTAGATGATAGTATAATATAAGTGTATTATTCAATATCGCTCAGTCTTACTATTATCAGCCTATAGTAAACACCATTACTTCTTATAATTTAGGATATAAAGCTACTTTAATGGATTATTATAGCAATAAACTTCTGAGAATTAAATTACTTAGATGAAAAATTATTTGGAAGAAAAAAAATAATGATATAGGTTACTTATAGATATTTAATTATGTGTGATGGTTATCATAATATAAGATAGAAGCCTATTATAAATTTCTTAGTTTATTATACTAAAGGAACCATATTTTTTTAAATCAATTGATACATCTGGACTTGTGAGAAATGCTGATAATCTGTTTCAAAATTTTGATAAATTTGTTAAAGAAGTTAAACTTGAAAACATTATTCAGTTCATTACAGTTAATGATGTTACTTATAAATCAACTAGAAAGAGGTTATAAAGTATATATAGTTCTTTCTTTTGGACTTTATATACTGAATATTGTCTTGATTTGATATTAAAAAACATTTGAGATCGTAGATATTTTCTTGTGATGAATGAGTCAGTATAAAAGACAAAGAAGATAATAAATTTTATTTATAATCGTGCATGGATATTAAATTTGATGAGGAGGGATTTCACTAATAGTAGGAACTTATTTTGCACCCTCGTTTCAAGATTTATATCCAATTTTTTTCACTTCAGAGTTTTGTTTTAATAAAGGAGTTGAGATACATGTTTACAAGCGATAAGTGAATTGCTTCTCAACATGCCATACTAAATATTGGATTGAAGATTACAAGGATTATATTTGAGGACAGTGAATTTTGGTCTAATTATTAGTTTGTGATTTGAGTTTACGAACCTTTAGTTACAGTGCTTCATTTGGCAGGTAATGATGATAGGTTTATAATGAAATATCCTTGTGATTCTATGGAGAGGGTGAAGGAAGTAATAAATGCTAACTTGAAGAATAGATCTTCTCTGTATACTCTTTTCATTTCTATCATTAATGATAGATAGGAAAAAACAACTTTACTCTCTCTTGTTTACTATTGGGGCTTTCCTTAATTCAAGTTTCTATTTTAGACCTAATTTCAATATAAAAGTTGAAGTTAATAAGAGGATACTATTAACTATCACCACAATCATTGGGTATGAGATAAAGTAAAACTTCCTCAGCTCACAAATGAAGGCATATAACGATGTAAATGATAAAGAGATAAGATTAAATTAGGTTTACACATCTTTACTTTATTATTTGTTTAAAATTAATTATTACTTCATTTTATTGATAAGATTTTTTTGTTGTCATATATTTGTGTTGTGGGACCAATTTACAAGTAGTGTTTCAAAATTACAAAGATTTTCAATTTGAATTATGAATCAATGCGTGAGTTCTAGTATGTATGAAAAAAATTGGAGCACATTTGAATTCATCCACTCCAAGAAGAGGAATAGATTGAAATATAAGAGATTGAATGATTTAGTGTTTATTATATATAATTTAAAGCTCTAAGAGAGGTATATTATATTGTTCTTATCATTATTAAGCTCAATATAATTTTTTAAAATTTCTTTAGTTAATTTAATTTATTTTATTTTTTTACTATGACTCTTAGTAGAACAAGTAGTTCTTTAGATTATATTAATATTTCAGTGGATTGTGTTTATGAAAAACCAAGTTTTTTAGATGGGAAAGACTTGGAAGATGATATTAGTTGGGAGACTATTATTCAGTGCAATGAGGTTGGATGACAGTGATGATGAGACTTCTTTTAATGATAAACTCCTTATACCCAATGCAAATTAGAGTCAATATGATTTAAACGAATATCACGTAGAAAGAGGATTTAAGTCTTTCATGTTTTTATCTCTCTTTTTGAGTTATATTCGATATATATGTTAAATTTTATATATTCTATCTAAATATAGAACTTCTAACTGTAAATATTTTATTTTAGGCTAATTCTACTTTATGGAATTTCTATGCAAGATTGTTATGTTGTTATAATGTTTACTATTTGATGCATTGCTCTTATTTTATGATGTTTAGATATAATTGATTATGGTTTTAAATGTTATTATTTTATGATATTTTGATATATTATTCTTAAGTTATAATAGTTTGATGTATTGTTATTTTTTTTATATTAATTTAAATTGCATTTATTTAAGAAATATATGAAAATTATTATTAATAAGAATGAAGAAAATAGTTGTATTGCATTTTGTTATAATGATATGATATTTTAATGTATTATTCTTGTTGTTATTTTATTTTAGGTTATTATTTATTTGAAAAATATGAAAATTAATATTCATAAAAATGAAGAAAATAGTTGTTATTGTATTGTATTTATTATATTATTGTTGTTTGACACATGTTAAACCAAAGTTTACAAGAGTCATAATATATATGTATATATATATATATATATATAAAACAAATTAGGGACTATTTCATAAGTTTAAAAATTTGTCCAGCAATACAGTTTTATGCCAAGACTAAATTCAATATCGGTATAATATCAGTTTTCAGAATATGGCTATAAACCTTATTTTTCAATTTTAAAAGATAAGTAAATATTTTTGTTACTGTAAATTACTTAAAAATATTATAGTATTAAAAAATTTTAAAAACAAAAATATTATAAAACAAATATTATTACGATTGTTTAACATATTAATTTCATATATCATAAACAGTATAATTTTAATTTTTTTATCTCATATAAAAATGTAAAACTCATATAATAAAATTATTTTAAATATTTGAGTTAAATAATCATATGATGTTTATATACACAACCATTAGTTAATATAATAGTTTTGTTAAGATAATTGAATAAATACGTAATGAGTTGCTTTTAAAAAAAATTTAGAGATTATAAAATATTTTAAAGTAACTTAAAATAACATTTTTAAAAATGAATAAAATTATATACACAAACATACTAATTAAAAAAATTTCTGACCGCCATATGCAGCCCCCCTCTCCTTTTCCTCTTTTATTCTTTTAAAAACAAGACCATGTACAGAGGACTGGGGAGTCGCTCGACACTCTTTACTTGCATTTGTACCAGAATTTTTATTTTTTTTGTTTATTGAAAGAAACAATATTTCGTGTATATTAAAAAATTAATAATTCCCCTCTCTTTTTTTTTTCATTGATCGGATGGACTTCATTTCTTCGTGCATTGCCTGAGATAACGGACTATTGATGATACATAATTTCAACTTAAAGAAGGGTTTGGCTGAGTTGAATTTTAACTTTAATTTCAATTATCTATTTTTGTTTTCAAATATAACCAGAAATATTGTTTGAATAAAATTTTTGTTTCTGTTTTTTTGTTTAAATTTCTTCTTTTATTGATTTAGGAAAAATGTAAAAAATAAAATTAATTATATTTTTTAATAATCTGATCTTATTATTAATTAAATATATACTAATCATTTATTAATTCTAATTACCAATAGTTATGACCAATATATTTGACACGTTGCTTGCTACTTTTCTGTTTAAAACATTCCCACACACAGAAAAGAATTGGAAGACAAAACACATCCCTATCCATGTCTATCATCAATTGAAGATAGGAGCATGGGCGCAACTGCCCTGGAAGTTAAACCGATTGGCTCATATGAATTTTTATTTCAACTGATGTATTCACGAGAATAAAAATTTCCACAATATTCAATTGTTCACTAGTTTACTTTCACATATAATTAACATACCAAATAAGGTTCAGTTGCTACTTGTGTAACCACACCAAAACTCAAAAAGTTACATGTAACACATAGTGAAACAAATATTCCTAAGGGCTATCTGCATCACTTAAAATGCGACAGGCATCCAAATGGAATTCCTCCGAGACCTCCTCAGCTATCCTCCATCTGTTGGACAGATATGCACTTTTAATCAGTTAATATGCCAGATTTTATTTCAATTAGAACGATAAATGATAATGAACCTTTAAACCACTAACCAAACTAATACCTCTCAAGGACAAACTTCCCTTCCTTGTAGCTTTGGTCTTTGTCATGTGCAGCAACCTATAGAATATTGCTTCGCACCTTAAATATGAGCTTTACACAAACAGAGAGCAACCCTTGTGCACTAACGTGTGTTATGTAAATACTTATTCCAAAAATGATGTCGCTTTTACAAGAAGTGAGAGAAGTCTAAAAAGAACCAAGAAGCCGAAAGATTTGTACAATTTGGTGTCAAAATACGTACACATTTTGGCCCCCAAACATGGTTCTCCATTCTATGTTGGTCCCTACTTCTAAGAACTTTACAATTTCGTAAATCATAATTAAGGAGTTTTACCCATTAATTATACTTTAAGGCCAGACTGTAAGCTTTTAACAAATATTTTCATACGGACATGTTTTTTCAATCTTCCTTAATTGGAGTCTGACATAGAACTATAATGCAAATACAACGACTTAATTAGGAAGTTCCAAAGAGTAGAAACCCAAATAGAATGAAGGCTGAATTAAGGGACTAAAATAGATATTTGGCCCTTTTTACGCACAATCAATTTCCCTCTGTCACTCATTCAAAGCAAAAAGATGATTAACATGACCAAGTTTGACAATACATATTACCCACTGGAAACCTCATGTTCACTGTAATTGTGAAAAAAAAAAGAGAAGTGAAGTGATTTTAATTGCCACCCATAGGGTTTTTTCTGAAGTTAGTGCACATAGTTGTATTTCTAAATTCATCAAGGCCACAATATCATTTAACCATAGAACCATAATCAAGATGACGGAAAGCTTACATATCTCCACCCAAGAAGTTGTCCACAGCAGCAGCAAAGTACATCTTCCACAGTATGCATACCGGAAAGCATCATCCTTTCTTCTTGGGGTCCTACTGAAACATTCACCCTGTTGCATAGGAAAAAAACTTACATGCTAGCTTTTGAAGTCTCATAATAGAGTGTTGAAATAAAAACAAGGAAAATTACATCAATGTTTGCGTGTCTGTACCAACATATCAATATTTGAATATAAAAAATTTACACTTCTGAATGATTTCAATCAACTCTATGCCTCAACTTTGGGATAAAACTTTTAATAAAGAACATTCAAAATCTAAGAATCTTACTGTTTTAAGGTATTTATATTCTAGTATTTTTTTCTTTCATTGAGAGTGAGGGAAGCCAGAAATCTTGCAAGAAAGCACATTGACATTATAATCAAAAGTCATCGCATTACTAGAATTCGATAAAGCTACTTAATTTCCAAAAAAGTTTGTCCCAGGGGGATTAAGTTAAGCAAGAGTCCAAAATGCATAAGATGTGCCTGCTTGCTTGTTTTGGGCAATATATCGTTTTTCCTTACTTCTAGCTCATACCGCATCAGTTGAATCATCTCAGGAGCTCATCACCATAAAGTACAAACACTTCAGATGAACCACAGGATCTACATTAATGGCCAAAGTAAACCAACAATCTAAACCAAACAGGAGCATATATTGAAAGGACTTACACTTTTTTGAATAAGTAGGCTCTCCCTTTACCACAACTGAAACTCTGTTGCATAAACAATGCAAAGTCAATAGAACTGAAAGAGCATGTCATTAGCTTTATTGGGAGACCCCAAATTAAGTCATTTTTAATGCAGAAGCACGAAGTTTGAGATGCCATTGCCACCAAGGCTTGCAATTGTTTTAAGAAATCAACCTTCATTAAAAAGTAAGTTATTTCTTCTTGAACTTCCATCCCGCTTCACATCAAGTTAAGCACCGTGTAGATGCACTGTGTAGATCAACAGATAACTGATATCATAGAACTAGACCAACTTTACAACAAAAGCAACCCACTTAATCACAAAAGTTCAACCTATATATGATACAGTATCCTAATCTCCTAGCACTATCATCACACCCAAAAACCAAAAATACAGAGAAGAAAATTCATTTTCTGTAAGATCCCTTTTTACTCGTACCAAGTTACTACTAATCAAGGTTTTAAATTGTGAATTGTGGTCCCTCCGGTCGACGGGTTTTCCAACAATTGTAGCCGCTGTGATTAGGATTACTTAATTACAGCCATTCTGAATAGCAAACGTTGTGAATGAGATAACAAATCCGATCACAATGGCAAATATTCTAGCATAATTGCGGTTGTCCTGTACAGTTTAAAACCCAATTACCAACTCAAAACTAAAACTCCTAAGCGACGATTTTCAAAAGTTAACAAGCTAATCGAGTACTTACAAAATGAAAGAAAACAAAGGCAAATTCTTAGTCAGTGAACCAGACATCTGATCTATGAGACACACACACACACACATACATACGTACGTACATAAATATAGAAAAAAAAAACACAGTAAGTTAGGAAAAGAGAGATTGAGAAGGGTACCCGAGAGAGGACATCATCTGAGAGAGCTAGAGGACAGTTACAGTGTTTGCATCTGTAACACCTACCCTCCAATTCCACCATAAAAACTCTTCCCATTCCTTTTACGTTTTTATCTACTATCTGCTCTCCTTTGTGCCAAACAACGCGTAAAGTTTGTTCTTTCAAGGTGGCTTATTACGGCCGCTATTATTCTTCGACACATGCCGGTCCCAATAACCTTTTGGTACCGGCTAATCCCGGTTGCTAACGGCACCGCATGGTTTAGGACGTGATGAAGTAACTCTTCGCTTCTTGTTCAACAACTGTCTAATGGCCACGACTTGGATCACTTTCAACCCTCACTCATTTATTTCACTACTTAGCCTATTATTCCTTTTTTTTTCCTTTATTTCCTTTTATACTGTTATGGTACTTGAATTCATGCTTGTCAGTAATTTGCGTGCAATTTTTGTGTGTGGGTTTTTTAATATTTAAATTGGTTAGGAAATAACTAATTGATAAAGACTAATAAAGACCTCTTTTACAGTCTCTCTTTTTTTTTTCTTTTTATCATTTATGTGATCCTTAAATAAATGGTTAATTATTTAAGTGCCTGTTATAATTTTAATCTTTTTATTTTGGGATTTATTCTCTAAGAGTTATTATTTACTTATATTTTTTGTCAATTAACACTCGTATCCCCTACAATCATTTTCCGTTAAAAAAAATAACAGAGGAGGAAAAATGACTTTAAAAAAAAAAGGAAAAATGACTATATATCTCCTTATGGTTCGATACATGGCAAAACAGACGTGCACATTTTGCCACGCAATGCATCATATCGTCTTTGCCTAGGGAGAGGGGAAAAAAAGAGAGCACGATTCACACACAACATCCTGCTTTGCTTGCACGAGGAGGACGAAGAGGATAAGATAGAAGAAAACCAATTTTTAGCTTTCAGGTGGTCGACGGATGAGAAGCCATTTGTTGTAATTTTTATATACATTGAATATTAAAGTTAAATGAAAACCAAATTGTTTATATTTAATTTCATTTTGTTGTAGTTAGGTTTTCACATGTACCATAAAAATATTGTCCGTTCTACATCATTTTACAGACCAATTTTTGTAATAATTCCACACTATGATTGCATATATGCACTTTTAATTGCTTCAAAATATTACGTGTATACAAAGAGATTATTCTTTATGTTGGATTGAAGTATGTGATATATTTCGCATATAAAGTGTTTGATGATATGCCCTTAAACATGTTGGTATTTAATACGCACTTGAATGTTGGAAAATTATACACTTGAATGCTTCAAAATGATGCTAAATTATGCAACTGAATGTTGAAAACTTATGTTGTAATATGAATTTGACATGGGTATGAGGATGAGGCTTAATTTCAACTTCCTTAAAAGAAATTAAGCCTCATCCTCAATAAGGCTTAATTTCTTCATATTTTGTATTAATGATACGAGATATAAGATACAAATATAGATTTAATAAATATACATTCTTTGCTATGTTTATACATTGACTGCAATTATTGTTGGTACGTTATTGTGTATCTTTTTGTGGAGATACCCGCAACTACAACTTTAGGTGTGTAGCATGTCTATACATACAATTATGGTTTAAAGGCTCACTTGCGGACTTCTTAGACAAAAAAGAATCTTGGAAGGAGGCTCTTCAAATGTTCAAAATATAAGGTAAATTCTATATATATTTTAATTAACCTAAACAAAAGAACATTATTAATGAATTGATAATTATTTTATTTCTTTTTAATAGGACGAGGTTGTTGTAATTTCTCTAAGTGGTATAACAAAAATTTACTCTAAGAAGTGCGGCTTAAGGGAAAAAGGACATGTTAATGATTTACAATGCAAACAAGGGAGATGAAAGTAAATTTAGTTACATATGGGGTTTGATAATCTTACTTTGGATTATGTTCGATGTTTCCATTGGAATATCTATGTATAAGCACAAGGAATGAAAATGTATGGATGAATTACATATAAATGTTAGTTATAGATGGACTAACTACTAAGTGATTTTGTATGAGAAGTTGTAGTGGATATTATGTACAAACTTTATCGCCTTGGCCGGTTTTAATTGGTGCTCTAAGTTTTGCTTTAGTGCACATTATTCCATCATCATTTTCAATTGCTTTTGTAGGCATTGTTGAATGAAGGGAGATTCTAACTTGTAGTTTTGATGATAACAAAATATATTGGTTACTAATGTTTTAGTATTGATGCATCGAAAAAATAGGTTAATGCAAAATGTGTAAGAAAACATGTTGGAGATGAAGGGGGAAGTAGATTTATGAAGAAAATGGTAATTGTGAAGCAAGCATTGAAGTGATGGTCAAGAATAGAAGTTTAAGACTAAGAAAAACAAGGATGAATAGGTTCAAGTTTATATCTTAGCTATAAGTCTTAATTTGATCTTGCTAATGCTTGCTAATGCCTGAAGGGCTTAAAATTTGCATAATGATTTGCATTTAAGATTTTGACATAGATTATGCATTTTAGTCTAGAGTTTTAGAGTTTGCATGATCATTTACACAATATAATTTAGTATAGAGTTTCACATTGGTATACAGTTTCATAATTAAGAAGAAATTTAGTAAATTGTTTTAAAGAAGTCCTTTTAGTATGTTAAAATATTTTGGAAAGTTGTTTAAACTTGGTTGAGTATTTTTTTTTAAGTATGGGTTAAGTTAAGATTTTTTGTGAAAAATGTTTTTAAGGATGTTAGAGAAAGTTTGAAAAATTTTGAAAGGGTTTTGGGAGTTGTTTAAAATGAAAATTTTCCATAACTAAGATATATTTTTTGTTTGAGCTTAATTAATAAGTCTTGGTATTTAGAACTACTTAGGGGATGTTTTAAAATTTGTGTAAATTGGTTTTGAAGTGAAAAGAAAGATTTTAAGAAATTTAGGAAAACCTTGAAAAAGGTTCTAAAAATTCAAAAAGGTTTCAAAAGTGCTTAAACTTCCATAACTAAGACATATTTTATGGTTGAGCTTAATTAAAATGTCTTGGTGTTTAAAATCACTTTAGGAATGAATTACAATATGTTTTAATTGGTTTTGAAATGAAAGAAATGATTTTGGAATATTTAGGAATGGTTTGGAATTAATTTTGAATTGAAAGTTTTGATATGCTTAAAAGTTCATTGATCAAGACATTTTAAGTTTTTAAGTTTAATTGACAAGTCTTGATCACTAAAAATTTTGTGGGGAACTTGTAAAAGTTGTTTAGATTTTTTTTGAAATAAATAAATTGGTTTTGGGATTGTTTGGATTGAATTAAGTTGTTGCACATTCGAGGAATTGGTTATGCATAACCATTGATTGATCAATACTATGAACTAGTTGACCAGATGAGGTTTTAAGGCATTGGTTGACTAATGCTTAATGATTGATCAATTAGAAAGGACTGGTCGACTAGTGGCTAATTAACCACTCCATGCTATTAGTCGACTAGATAGATGCATAACGACAAGTTTCTTTTGTTATCTAACAACTTTTTCAATTTTTTTAGTGGCTAGGAAACCTCTTTAACGAAATTTTGAGCTTGGGAACTCTATAAATAAGAGTCCTAAGAGTTTTGAAACAATCTTTGATAAGTTTTGATGATGCTTTAAGTGAATTAAGAGAACGATTTTTTTTAATGAGAAAGAGTTTTAGATATATTGTGAGTAATGAGAAAGAGTTTTGGGTATATTGTGAGTTATCTGGAATTTATTGCATTCACTATGATTTTATAAGCCCCTTTAAGCATTGTTTTAATCAAGCAATAGGATTGGCTATGTACGCTTGTGTTGAGATTAGCAACTTGTGTTTTAGGACTTAATTTTATTGCTAAGACAATTGGTGAAAGGGTTACTCTTCACCCTCTTAAACAAAAGATTTGTATTGGGTTACTCTTGACTTGAAAGCAAGATGTGTACGGTTTTCTCCTAACCCTCTTGGAAAGAAGATAGTAGGGGTTTTCTACACCCTAAAGAAGATTATTTAAGATATTAGAAATTCCAAGTAGAAACTTGGACAATGGATGTAGGTAAAGGGTTAGTTTGTCAAATCACTAAAAAAATCGGTTTACATCCTCTCCTCCATACTCTTTTAATTTATCCAAATTATGTTTATTATTAATTTTTTTGAATTTGAATTATATTGGCATATCATCATATTTAGGTTGAATTATGGTTTAAGGATTTCATACATTAAAAAAAATGGTTTAGGTGACTTAGGCTTAAAGTTTAGAAAATAATTTGGACACCTAATTCACCTCCCCTTTTAAGTGTGCCATTAAGGGCTAACACATGGTATTAGTGCTAGTCATATGAGTGATTAAATTTATAATGAAATTAGTAAGTAAAGATCTAGAATGGAAAATTTTAATTATTTGACATATACCTCTAGTCAAGAAGGGAAATTTGTAGATAGACATCCCTTGTTTGATGGTAATGATTTTTTGAATTGAAAAATTGGAATAAAAATTTTCCTAATGGGTCAAAGTATTAATTTATGGGAATTAGTTTTAAATAGCCCTTATATTCCTACTAAAGGAGTAAATAACTAAAAATTTCCTAAATGAGAAGAAGAATGGAGTGAACTTGATATGGAACTTGTTTCATTAAATAATAATGCAATGCATATTTTATTTTGTGTATTACGTAAATGTGTTTTTTTTAATAAAATTTCTATGTATAAATCTGCGAATGAGATTTGGTATAAGTTGGAAGATATTTATGTAGATGGCTATCAAGCTAGAAAATTTGAGGGTAAGCATTTATTAGAGAAGGAAGCTCATATATGCCTAATATTAATGACAGTGATGAGGAGCTCTCTTGCTCAAGCTTCCACAGTGATGAGGATGAGGTATTCCCTAATTTAAACTCTAATGGTGTTGTTGATGATGATAGTAATAATTATCTTACATTTGATGAATTAGTTAAAGGTTTAGAAATCATAAGCTTGAGGAGAAAGAAACTTTCTTCCAACTATAGGGAAACTTTAAAATATTTAGAAAAATGTATGCTTGAAAATGATAGGTTAAAAAATGAGATGTATGACATGTTAGAATCTAGGAATGTGGAAGTTTCAAAGAATAATGATGATAGGAATAGTTTATTGCTTGAAAATGAGGTATTCAAGAAGGAGATCAAAGACCTTGAAGAATCATTGTCAAAATTCACTTAAGGGAGTGAAAAATTGACTAACATGCTAGGAGCTCAAAAGAGCTCAAGTGATAGCCTTGATTTAAAATTCACTCAAGGGAGTTTCTAGCCTTAGATGACAGACCTAAATGTTTTGTCATCATCAAAACTACAAGTTGGAGTCTACCTTAATTTAACAATCTTGTCCATTTTGATGATAACAAAACATGTGATATTAAGGAAGTATATGAAAAACATACGTAAGTTAAAATAATTATGTTTCTTCATAAAAAATACAAGTTAGAGCCTCCCATGGTTAAATAGGAGTGTTTTAAATAATGCAAAAACTAAAATTATGAAAGGTAAGAGTCTAGATGAAGAGAATATACCTAAGCCTTCATTTGAAAATATAGCATCCTCTAGGTCCCTAGTAAAAGGAAAATTTTACACTTTCATGTATAAAGTTAGAACCAAAACTAGGAGGAATGTGCATCAAGGTAGAAATAGCTATAATATTTTATAGGAATGTATAGTCTTCTTATAATGCTTTTAGGTCTCAAGAAAAGCAAAATGGTCCAACACATTTCCATGCTCCCTATATACATGTGCCTAAATTTAAAAGCATATTTCAATCATATCCCATGTCCCAAACTCTTCAAAATAGGAATAGACATAAACCACAACCTTACACTCATTCATTTAGTCTTAAATCACAATTTTATCAAAGTAGGGATAGGCATAACTTTTGCACACACCTTTATTCATCTAGGTTTCATGTTGTACAAAAATGGGATTTTACATGCTTATATTTCATATATTTTTAGATACTATGATAAATATACATATTTAAGATCTTACATTAGAAAAAATGGCATGATTCATGTTCATACCATACATGAATGAATATAACTATAAGAGCACACCATATACATATCAAAGGTCCCATCATTACCTTATAAGAACTTACTATGAAATAAAACCTTAGAATGCATTTGAGCATAAAAATTATGGTAATCATTTTGTTGAATCAAGGATGGTTCCACCTCTATTTTGATGATGAAAAAACATTACTACTAATCTGTTTATTATTTTTTATGTGGTGGAAATATAAATTTGAAGATAAAGTGTACATTTGAAGATAAGAGGCATTTAAAAGATGTAATTTGTAGCCCAAGTTAGAGCATTGGAGAAAGAATAATAATACATGGAGATCAAGTTCATGAATTGAAGGTTAAGAACCAAGATAATGAATGAATAGATAGTAATTTTTATTTTTATTATAAGTCATATGATAGCATATACATAGTGTTAAAGGGCTTATGTCATGAATTTTGCATTCATGGATAACGATTTTACATATAGGATGCATAATCAAGAGGAATTATATATGAATGATTTTTAAAGATTCTCTTGAGACACTAAAATATTTTTAGGGACTTTGTTTGATGTTAGTGTGTTAAAGATAATGTAAAAAGATTTAATTGAAAATATTAAGATGTGTTTTAAGGTTAGATTGTGTAAATGTGTGTAAATGTGTTATGGTTATGTGAAAAGAAGAAATTAGACTTTGTGCATCTGTTAAAAAGTGTGCATGTGTGTAAAAAAGTGTTTAGAGATGTTAAAATTTGTTTTAGTGTGGTTTGGACGTGTTTGAGGGCAAAAATTTTGTAAAAAAAAACTAGTTTTGGTGAATGATTGTAAATTTATCTTAGATTGGTCGACTAATTGGGCCCACTAGTAGACTAGTATATGGGACTGGTCAACCAACATATGAAAAATTTGGCAAACCAGATGACTCATTGAAGGCATCGATGATTGGTCAAGCAACAACGGTGAAATTTGTGAAACAATGGCTAGAAAATATAGTAAAATGAGATAAATGGTGGTTAATATGTAACAATGGTCATAAATGGGTAGTTAGTGAATTTTCACCTATAAAAAGTATGATGTGATGTTGTTTATGCATCATTTGAGTGTGTAGTTAATCATTTGTGTGGGAAACATAAAGTAGGTGAATTGGGAGGTTCTTTTTAGTATTGTTAGTGTATTATGACTTGTTTGTGAAAGTTGTGTACATTCCATATCTTAGTGTGTAGTAAGCCCCTTAAACATTTTGGATGAGTAAAGTGTGACACTTTGTAAAGTATATTTTTGAGGTGGTATAATTTTACGGAAAATTTTACAAGGGTTACTTGCATACCCATGGAAAGAAGGGTTACTATAGAGTCCACGAAAGGAGTCTTTCTTTGAAACTGGAGAGAAGGTTTCTTTATAATCAATGCCGTCCTTTTTAATGTAACCTCTGGCAACAAGTCTAGCTTTATACCTTTCAATGTTATTTGAGTTGTGTTTAGTCTTAAAGACCCATTTAAAACCCACTTTCTTTGCACCTTCTAGCATCATAACTAATTCCCACACTTTTTTTTCATCCATTGATTTCAACTCTTCTTTCATAACATTGAACTTCTTTTTAGAATTGATACATTCCATGACATGTTTGAACGAGAATGGATCCTAATCAGATAAAAAATCACATTCTCTTATTCTTTCCTTAATTTTTAGGTTTTTCTTTTCTTTTTCTTTTCCAGGCTTTGTATCTGGTAATTTTAGGTTATTTTAAGGATTCTCAAGAGTTTTTTAAGGTGATTAAACGTTGCATAACACTTTGTAACATCATTTGGTGAAATCTAACACTTGTTTATTTTTTTTTTTTTTATGTTTTGAGCTAAATCTTAGCTAAGGATAGGTTCTTAAATGCCTTGAGTGGGTTTATGTAACATGATTAGATGATAATCTTTGTTTATGTGAGATCTTAAAGCACATATTAACTTGATCACTTAATATATGAGCTTAGATGATTAAGTAGAGGACTAGTCAGTTAATTCATTGGAAAAATCCATAAATAACATTATTTTAATCAATACATGACCATTGATTGATGAATTATGAGGGTATTAATCTTGAATATGAATTTAGGACTCGAAATGTCTTAAACTTTAAGCCTAATTCCTATTGATTTATAAGTGGAACAAACCATAAATTAGGAATGTTAGAGAAAATGCAATGAGTTGACCATAGCTTTGTCTTGATTTAGTGAAATTCCTAGATAAGAAATTTCAATTCAATTCATAACTTAAGTCATTTAGGCCTAGTCCTTAACCATTTAATTAATTAAAGGACAATTTGGAGTTCAATGGCAAAGATGGAAGCTTTTTAGTTAAATTTGCCTTGCATTTTAAGCCTTGAGTTCCCTTAAATAATTGTAATCTGATTGCTTTAATAGTCATATAAATCAGTTCTCTATGGGTTTGTCATTTCATAGTTTTTAATGTGCTTTACTTTATTATTTGCAACTGGTACAGTACCGTGAAGTTGGTTTCATATTGAATCTGATTTGCATGATAATTTATTGATTTATTGAGCTAAATTAGTGATATCAAATCAAACCAGCAGTGTTTTTCCTATTTAAAAAACTATTAACATAATTAGTATTGGAATATCCAATTAAATATAAAAATGTATTAGGATACCAAATTAGTAAAGATGACGTCTCACATAAATACCTAAGTATGCATTTAATCATTAAAATATGTGACTCATTTGGACTTGATTGAAACCTAACTCATAAATATACACTAAATATAATGTCAAGCTTACTTGCAATAAGATAAAACAAACTACTTATCATACTTTTATGTAACTTAGCATCTACAGGTTTACCTTCTTAATCCTTGTTCAACTTAGTTATGATGCTTATAAGTGTTCCTAATAGCTTACTTAGTCCATTCCAAATATTTTGAGTAATTCCTTTGCATATTTGGATAGATTAATGAAATTTCATCCTTGATTTTCTTGATTTAGGGTCCAAGAAAGAAATTAAGCCCCCTCATCATGTTCATTTCAAATTCTTTACTCATATACTTGAAAAATTCATTGCACAAGTTCTCTAAGTAATAACAAAGATAATGCCATTAATATAAATTTAAATAATTGAGATATCATCATTATGCTTCTTGATAAAGAGGGTCATATTTACTTTTATTTTAGAAAAAAATTTAGTAAAAGAAATGCACTCAAGCTTTCATAACAAGCACTAGGAACTTATTTGAAACCATATAAGGTTTTGAAAGTTTGTAAAAATGGTTTGTTGAATCATGTTTTTCAAAATTAGGGGATTGGTCTACAAAAAATTCTTCTTGTATAAAACCATTTAGAAAAGCACTCTTTATATCCATTTGAAGACGCAAATGCAATTGCCTCCAATATAGATACCAATGCAAAGGTCCCTTCATAATCTACTTCTTCCTCTTGATTATAGCTTTTTACTACTAACCTAACTTTATTTCTCACTTTGTTAACTCATTTAGTACCTGTAATTTGACGATATTTCGACCTAAGTACTAATTTCCATAATTTGTTTCTTTTAAATTGATTCAACTCTTCATACATAGTAAGAACACAACTTTCATCATCAAGTGCTTCCTTTATAGTCTTAGGTTTTATGAAGGAAATAAAATTAGTATGAGATAAATCTTTAAAAAAAGATTTAGTAACTATACCTATTACATCACCTATAATTTGGTTTGAAGGATGATCTTTCTTATACCTCAAATTTTAGGTAATTCCCCATCCTTCTTTTCATCCTCACTTGGTTTAATAATAGGTTCATTAGGTGCATGTTGAATTTCTTAACTATCCTCTTTTTCTTCTTCTAGACATAGTTTCTCCAAATCTTTTAATAGAATTAAACTAACATCTTTAATGTTCTTCTCCACATTAAGAGGCTTTGATGCATAAAAAACAATATGCATGAACTCTTTAATTACTAAGGTTCTTTTGATAAACTTCTTCTATGCCTTACTAATTAATGAATAACCTACAAAAAAACTTTCATCCATTTTTAAATCAAATTTAACTAGGTTATCTTTAATGTTCGAAATATAGAACTTAAACCCAAACACTTTGAAATAGTTAATCTTTGGCCTTTTCCCATGCCAAAGCTCAAGGGGATCTTATTCCTAGTTGGTCTTATATAGACCCTATTGGATATATGACAAGTACAAATTATAAATTCTATCAAAAAATATTTGAGAAGGTCATACTCATTTATCATTTTTCTAAAAGTCATATTTTTCGTATCAATAACTTCATTTTATTGAGTCTTAAGTGTAGAAAAATTATGAAAAATACTGTATTCATCTTAAAAATTTTCAATCAAATCATTTTCAAATTCTCTTCTATGATGCAATTGTAATTCCTTCTTATTTTTGTACTATTATAGTAAAGTTCATAAAATTTTTTTAAAGCATTCATCTTTATTAGCTACAAATATCATCCATGTAAACCTACTAAAATCATCAACAATAACAAATGCATACATTTTTCTACATAAAGTAGTAGCTTTAGTGGGGCCCAACAAATCTATATACAATAATTTCAAAGATCTATTAGATGCTACCAATTTCTTACTCTTGATAGAAGTCATGGTTTGATTCCCCATTTGGCAAGCTCTACACACCTTGTAATTCTCAAACTTCACTTTTGGTAACCCATTCTCTAGTTAGTTGTCGTTTAGGATGAAGATGAGATCCATGCTTTCATGTCCTAATCTCTTATGTTACATCTAAACATCTTCATTCATAGAAACAAAATACTTTAATTCATGGTTAAAGAGGTCATTAAGATTAATTGTAATAAATGTTACCTCTTCTCTAACCAACAAATGCAATGCTATTATTTAATACCTTAGAAACAATGCATGATTTACCTTTAAAAGTCACCTTAAAATGCTTGTTACACATTTGGCTCATAAGCAATAAGTTATTCTTTAAGCCATCAACTAAAATTATATTTTCAATCATGTGAGATTATTTTTACCAACTTTTCAAATGCTAATTATCTTACCCTTAATATTATCTCCAAAAGTCATATGTCCACCATCCTTTCTCTTAAGTGAGATGAATTATGATGCATCACCCATCATGTGTCTAGAGCATCCACTATCTATATATCATTTATTTCTCTTGAATTCCTATAAATAAAAAATTTTATTTCACTTTAGGTATCCACATTAGTTTTGATCCTTGGTGGTTAGCAATCTTCCTACCATTTAAACCTCTTGGTAATCTGTCAAACTAATTTTATTTTCCATAACAAGTTTTTTACATGTTCAAAATGTCCACAAAAATGAAATATCATAGGAGCATCATAAAAATAAGAATATGTCATCATATTGTTATTCCTATAGCACTTTTTTTTTCTCTTATCCCTATAATTCATTTTTTATGATATTAAGGCCTAGAATATGATTGAAACATGTTTTTAGTTTTATTTATATGCATATGCATATGAAAATCATGAGAATGTGACGTACCATATTATCTTGTATGAGGTCTAAATGCATTATATTAGGATTGTACATTTTTATGGAAACTATTCCTATGTTTGGAAGCGCACATCCCTCCTAGTCTTTAGTCTAGATCTATACATTAAAAAATGACGACTTTTCCTAGGTTGGGACATAGATGATGAAGTTATATTTTCAAATGAAACCTGAGATATATGCTCTTCATCTAAATTCTTTCCATTTATAAATGTGATTTTGGAGTTTATAGTATCACTCCCTCGAGTGAATCCTAGTCCATCCCTATCATTAGAAGCTTTTATGCTTTAAGTGGTCTTTTCAAAATTTCATTACCCTTTTTTAAATTAGCTAATAATTCCTTAAGGGCATTTTCCTCTTTCTTTAATGCTTCATTTTCATGCAACAGTTTTTCTTTATCATCATTAGGAGCAATAACCACATTCATATATTCTATATCATGTAATTCATTTTTAAAATTTCATTTTCTTATATGCATGCATTTAACAACTTCAATGTTTCTTTATATTTGAAAGATATCTTCTTCTTTTTTTAGGTTATTGCTTCTAGAATTTATACCAATTCATCATATGTTAATTTATTTTTCACATCATCATCATCATAGATATGAGAATAACAAGGTACCTTATCCTCCAAATCCATGAAAAACATGTTGGTTGCTTCCTCCTCCAATTGTTTACTTTTAGAATCAGTTGTATTATCCCATTTTATAGCCTTAAAAATCTTCTCCTTCTTGCTACTTATTTCATTTGTCTCATTCTCCTTGAGAAGAAAGTCTTGAGACTTTATATTTCCCAGTTTTTTACATTTAAAATAAACAATGTTAGAAGATTTCCATCTAGTTTAAAATTTACCTAGATCCTTTCTCCTTGAGAAGCCCTTCTTCTTTAAAAATTTCTTGAATTTTCTTATGAGGATAGTAATGTCTTCATCTTTACTTCCACTTGATGAAGTATCCTTATCACCTAAAGCTTCCCTTAAAGCCATGAACACTAAATTCTCCTTTTTGGTCACCATTTCCTCCTCCTTTTTCTATTTAAATCGCATTC
>JAOXYD010000002.1:14494263-14506286 GCA_028565735.1 Pinacopodium congolense | reverse complement strand
GAACCATTTTGTGCAACTAACAGAGACGAGAATTTGTCAGTAAAAATGATAAATGCAACGAGGAACATAAACACAATCACATATTACATACCTTGAAAAATTTGTCTTAGCATTCATCTTCAGCTATCACTTTACCGGTGATGGCGTTGTATCCAATACCAGTTTCTCCGATTAAATTCTTGAAATTTTTCATGCATGCCCTCTGACCATTGTACTTATTTTTCAGCTTTATCTGGGAATAGTTCTTGTCATATTTCATTTTCAACCCAGCCTTGATGTTTTTCCAACCGATTTTAAAAAATGTTGTAGTCGGTCTGTTTCCAGTTTTACTTCATCCACCATCAATTCGATCAAATATCACTTTATTTAATCGGTCCAAACCCCATCCTTGTCTCTTATCTCAACACAGTCATTAAAATGATTGGCATAGCTATGGTCTTCCAGCTATACCACATATGTGCAAGTAAACAACATAAATAACACATTCCTTTAACGATAACATACATGTCCATAGCTTGCAACCACATACAATGATATAGCACACTTCTCTACAATGAAAAAACATAACATGGTCATAGCTTTCACTGTAAATAATAGACCTTGTCGAAAAATAGGCTTTGGCAACACCAAGATAAGGTGATTGCTATCTACACAACAAACATTCTGTTGTATAGAAAATATCGACAATTAGCAATTTCAAACACCCAATAGATCCATTGCAAACATCACCATCACAGGCATAAATCCAACGTTTATCTATTCATTTTCTAACAAATTCGAAAGCAATATTGGGTTTGGCAACACCAACATAAACCATATTCAGATTATGCAATCCATAATTGTGACCAATTGTTATAACATTCTACCATATCCAACTTCCAACTCCAAAGACAATCAGCATTGAAAACATTCAACCCAAACAATCTAAATTGAATTCCACACATGTTAGAGTACAAACATAAAAACAAACACAACAGACATATCCTAATTGCGAATTTCATCATCTCAGAACTTTCAAAATAAACAAAACAGTGAACCAATTTTTTTATATCTGCACAATTAATTGCTGAAAACATCTAATCGTACCTTTCAATTAAGGAGATTTGCTTCACTGCTGGGGAGACAAAGGTTTAACATAATCACTTCTACAATGACACAACACAATTGTTTATCACTCTTCAATAAATTCGATATTCTATAGACAGACAAACATACAAATGGATTGATAGCTCGCTTCACTGCACGAGAACTGACGGTGGTTGAAGACCCAGATCGGCCAGCCTTTATGGAACCTAATGTGGGAAAATAGACATAATATGTTACCAAATATGTTAGATACATGACATAGATACATGAAATCAACCACAGACCATAAAAAAAATTCGAACAAAACCAAAAAAAAAAAGGAAGAAGCAGTTTGGTTACCTACCAAATGAGGATGGGGCAGCAGCAATTCAAGGCTAGATCTACTTCCCAACTTGGTGCTGCTCAAGGCTGTATCTACCAACTGAGGATGAAGCAGCAGCGTGTCAAGGCGACTCAAGGATGGATCTACTACCGATGAGGAGGAACTTGATCGGCTTCAACTCGGTGTTGCTCTATGTTCTTGTTGTTGCGGTTTGGAGATCGCAACTAGCTTTGGAGGTCAAAATCCACTAGTCGGAGCTGGCGTGATGGGTTGGGCCAAAGGGTGGAGTTGGAGTCCTGGTGTCCCAAACCTCGTATAGAAATAACTTTATTCTAAATATAATGTAAACAGTTTTAAATTCAAATATCAAATTTAAAATTATAATAATTATTTTTTAATTAGATTAAGATTAATAATGAAAATAAACTCCTAGTTAAATTCTAAAAAATTGTTTTTTAGAATTTAAATTAATTATATTTTCAATTAGATTGAAATTATTAATTAATTTGATTCCTTTGTTTTAAGAAAAGTTCTTTTCTTTGTTTAATTAAGAAAGATGTTTCTTGATTAAATCACTTTGTTTCAATTTGATTAAAATTCATTAACTTTATTATTTTATATTATTTAGAAATTTTTTCTTTAATAATTTGAATAATGAGTTTCTTGATTTATTAGAAAAATTTTTGTTTTCTTAATTAAATTTGAAAAATATTTTCATTTGTTAATTAAAAAAATTGTTTTTCTTCAATTTATTAGAAAAAGTTTTCTAATTTATTAAGGATTTGTTTTCCATTAATTAAGAAAATATCTAAATAAATAATAAAAATAATTTTCTTAATTAATTTAAGATATTTTATTTAATTATGAAAGGAGTTTTCTTTTAAAGTTAGAAAATAGTTTTCTAATTAAGAAAAAATTTATAGTTAGAATAGAAAAGGATTTTTCTAATAAGATTGACAATGATTCTTTTAATTAGATTAAAAAATAGTATTTCTAATGAGATTGTAATATCTTATTTATTTAATTTAGTAAAAATATTTTTTTCTAAATTAAAACAGGTGAGAAGATAATTTTATTTAAAATTATTTTCAATTAAATTTGTCAAAGGAGTCAAGAAAATTAGAAATAGTTTCCAATTGAATATGAAAATTGTTTTCAAATCAAATTGAATTTCTATTTGGAATAGGTGTTCAATATATTAAGGAATCAATAGTCTAATTTGATTTAATGTTACCAAAGAATTGAAAATTTTATTTTAAATTGTGAATAGATCAATAATTAGAATCAATCGAAGCATGATGTTTTTGTGCATAAAATTTAATTATATGTGCATAAATGTATGTTTAATATGTGTGTGTGTGTGTGTGTGTGTGTGTGTGTTAAAAGCCAAATTTTGTTAAAATATATACATGTTGATAACATAATTATTGTCTTCCATTGTTATAAAAATAAACTAGAGTTCTGTTTATTTTTAGGCTTGTTGAGTATACTCAAAGCCGTTTTAACTCAAATATGTTTAGTTAATAGGTCTTACTTAACTAAATTTGTATGAATTAGATGAACACAGTCATAATTATATGAATTTACAAGCAGGGTTAGGAATAATATATAAGATATGTTTTTGCAAAGACTTCTCACCTAACAGATCTAAGAGTCATATGAAATATGATTGATAAATAGTATCTACCTAATTTTTAATTTTATTGATTTTTTAAGCATAATCAAGATTAATTAAGTTAGAATGGAATCCTAGTCCACTGCAAAATTATGTCATAATTTCTCAAATTAATAGTAGGGACTATTAGTTTGTTTAA
This sequence comes from Pinacopodium congolense, assembly GCA_028565735.1. NCBI lineage: Eukaryota > Viridiplantae > Streptophyta > Magnoliopsida > Malpighiales > Erythroxylaceae > Pinacopodium > Pinacopodium congolense. The sequence continues at coordinate 14,503,064 of JAOXYD010000002.1, read as the reverse complement.
AATAATAGGAGTAATTAAATGTATGATTAAACTTGTGATCTAATTTGGTTTTCATAGCATTTACCAATTACTTGCTCACCTTATATTGATATTCTAAGTAATAAAATACCTTTGTTAATATAGTTAATAAGAAGTGGTACACTGAATTTATTAGACATAGAGTTAGTTTGGGAAACATTCTTAAAATGGAAGAATTGTATTTCTATTATACAATCTTGCTATAATTTTTTATTGAGGATTTTGGTGATAAAGTTTGAGAGATATGTCAATCTTATGTAGATGATAAAATGTAGTGACATTTTGAATTGATTAATATCTCATAAGCTTTTAAGGTAACATGTAAGATAGACGTCAACACTATGATAACATAATGCAAATGGTTGCATGAAGTACAGTTAAAAGGTATAGTACCTTAAGGGAATTGTTTAATTGAATTTAAGGTACTAAAAGCATAAATAAAGACTTCAAGTAAAGACATTTCCTATGTATTATAATAGTTTTCATGTGAAGAAATAACTACATGACTTTTTTTGTCAATATTTGATATGATAGAGATCATATGAATATTTTAGACTAATGTTTTAGACATATAATACTGGATTTGCATTCAATGTTATCATAATGTTCAAAGTATGATAAGAAATAGATTATTGAGTAAAATTACTTAGTTCATGTTACATTAATAGTTTTTACGTATTGTATTAAGAGTGACTTATACATAATATAAAGTGTCAAAAGTACAGCATTAGATAACCAAGAATATCCTTTTATGCCATGTTGGTTAATTAGTATAATGAGAATCATAAAGTTGCATAAAAGGGTATATGTATCCTTTTATACATATGATGTATGAGATGAGATAATAATTTATGAAATGATGAATACTTATATTTCATTAAGTATATTATTGACTTTATGTGATATAATGATATGCATTTAATGAAGTATAAGTTTAATTTTGAAAAGTTTAAAGTAGTTCAATCTAAGTAAAATTAGCCAATAAGAATGTTGAAATACTTTGATGAGATCGATGTAATAAGTTATATTTAAAATTTCTTGGTTATCTAATGGAGGATGTGATTCTCTATGATAATTGACTCAATGACTAAATTTTATGCACTATTTATTTCATCATAGTTATGCCTTAATATGACTTAACTTATATAGTTCCATTCAAATTGATTAACATGATTCCATATGAGATCTAGAATGGTATGACTTTTAAAAAAATCAATGCTAATGCTTTTGGAATGTGATGCTTAGTTGAAGCATATATTATATAATAAGTATAAAATTGAATTAGATAATAAGAAGTTATGAGACATCCAAAAGTTGGATATATTCTTACAAACTCATTAAAGAAAAATGTTTGATTCAATGAGTACTTATAAGGAGAATAATTTTCAAAATAAGTAGTGGTAGTAAGATAAAGTTTAAAATAGTTCAAATCTCATAATAATGTATCCAAATGAAACTAGTGCATTTATTTGATACATGTGATGTACACTTAAAAGGTTGATAGACATTTAATAGATTCACTTTTATAAGGAATTCAAAGAGTTTCTTTTTTAAGATGATTGTGGATTTATTATGTCTATAAGAAGGTTAGTGGGAGTATAGTTGTGAGTTTTAATAGGAGTATGTAATGATATATGACTCATAAAGAATAATAATTCATATTTTCAATTGTTAAAGGTACAGTAGTCCAAGAAAAACTCTTAGTTAGATATGAAAAATGTCAACTTAAATTATAGGAATTAAGATCTATAGAGATAGATATAGGAGTTGCTTACCTATTTTAATCTAAGTATATAGATGATGTGCTAAAGGTGTTTAGAATTTGCAATGTCTAATACTTTTGAAGTATAAACGATATATATTATTATGTGTATAGGTTGATATTTAAGTTCAAGGTTCTAGGATTTTAGTTTTAGTTTGATAGGAACAAAAGTCCTAATTAAGGTATAATCATTTAGAACAAAATTATTTGAACTGGAAATGTTCCTAGGTAGCAATGGTTGTTAATCATGCTCTAATATATTTTTAATTTACTAAAAATGATTTTTTGAATTATGAAGTTCTTTAATGAACTAGGTGTAGTTCTTTGCATTATTCGAACAATAATATACTATAAAACATTAGAGCCATTTGGCATATAAAAGGAACTAAGGTCTCATTAATGATTCAACGATGTATTTTGGCAATTCCTCTTAATTATAGTGATAATTGAGATAAAAGATGTAAGGTTTAAGTAAGAACTCACTAAAGAGAATCTAGTAGAATTCTCTCACTAAGTCACTATTTTAGTAGTAGCGTGATCTCCATATGATGATATGTTATGGGATACTTATGCGATTGATTTAGTATAAGTGGGAGATTATTGGTTTATACTCCACAAAAAATCAGTTGGTTGTAAATTTGAATTTTTTTATAAAGGAATTATTTATCTTATGCATATTTGTTTACTTAACTAATATATAAGATAAATTCTATGGGATAAATATAGTTTACAAATGAAATTATGATGGAGATCATAATTATGGGATTTATATTATAATTGAGTATTGTTCCTACTCATTACTCTATTAAGGCTAGACATTAATAAAGCGTAAAGACTACCACATGTTATCATAATTATGAGATTTATATTGTAATTAAATATTGTTTCTAAATTGCTCCTAATCATTACTCTATTAAGATTAGATATTAATAGAGTGTAAAGACTAGCACATGTTATATTTTTCCTCATGAAGGAAGTAGTCGATCTCATAAACTAAAATATGAAGATACTTAAATAAACATGTAGGTAATTTTTAGAGAACAAGTTCACTTAACTGACGCGATATGAGAATTTTATATGGAAGATTACTTATGTGTCTATGGAAATACTCATTGTGATGATTGTATAAGTGATCTTTAGATTTGGTATTACTAAGGTTAGCTTATGTAAAGATTGTTATGATTTGATACTACTTACGACCTATTTTAATCATGGATAGTTCACTCAGTAGTCATTAGATGTAGCATTAACTATATAGAGGTAGTTGAGTAATTAATATAGGATTCATCACCTTAAAGTAATTAGGAGGAATGTTTTGTTGTTCTCGATTAGTATTGATTTACAATATTCTTGGCCATCATAGAATGACATTTTGAAAAATGGATTTTAGATGTCATTAATAAAATCAATTACAAATAGTAGAGAACTAAAATTATTATACTCAAATAAAAAAGACACTAATTCTATACTCTATGTCTAATCAAAACATTGTGTTATAAAAGAATTGAATTATACAGAAAAATCATGTATAGATAGGTTAAGTAAAAAACTACTTTGACATTTTTAATATTCAGGTGGTTATGATGTGTTGTTAAATGCCAATCTTAATATATGATTATAAATTATTTAATTAAATAATTAAATATAAATTAAAAGGAGTTTTAATTTATCTAATTCTAATTATGAATTAAAATTATAATTTATAATCATTACCAACATGTTACAAACCCAATGGGTCACACATATAGATCAACTGAAGAGAGCAAAATTAATTAAATTGAACTTGATTATGAAGTTGCAAAAACTTCAAGGATCAAATATATGATATTGATTATATTAAGATTAAATAATAACTATAATTAAAATGAGGTTTTAATTGTAATTATGTTTAATTTTAATATTTAAAAAATCTTATATTTTTCTACTTAAAGGGAGAAAAATATAAGAAGGGCTAGCACTTCTCATTTTCTTCTCATTTTCCCTTTCAATTGTTGAGTTTCTCCAAAAGTTGGTTTGTAGATATCATTAGAGGTCAAATATGTGTATGGTTAAAGTGGTTATTCTATTAGGATACGAGAAGTTGAACACATGGATTAACCTTCACAATAAGGTATGATTTAGATTCATGCTTGATTATGTTGATCATTTCATCTTATATAAAATATTGTGATCTTGGTTTTCGAAAAATTGAACAAAATTTTTTGTTTTGCTTTCGCTACACAAGATAAGATACCTAACAAGAAATTAGAAGATTAACAATTTCAATAGGTGCCTCTCTTCACCATATCTTGACTAAACCTCCATTTATGAAGAGCAAGTAGACATGCGAGTGTGGAAGATAACCATTACTTTAGTAATAATGGGTTATATGCATTGATAAAACTTGAACCATCGGGATGTTGGTTCTCCATCATCCACTCCATACATTATGGAAACAATGGCTCATCCTTACAATCCTTATATGGTATCATAGCTAGCCATGTCATGTTATATGATGACATCGATCACTTAGTAACTTTGGCGAACATCTCACAAATTCTTGTCAATTTCATCCTATGGTTGTCACTCTTCTACATAGTTGGTTTCATGTTAAAAGAAAGTTCATAAAAATAATTACCCAATTGGATTAGACAAGGAAAGAGAAATCCATGAGAAGAAGTAGAGTTGTTACCTCAATAGCTTCACGAAGTACTCTCAGCTTTAGCTACAACTGTGAATGTATTTCTGTTAGATTTTCCAAAACAAAACTGTAACACCCATAAATTTTTAACCTCAAATCCATATACTCTAATACCATTACATGTAACGCTCCCAAAAATCAAAGTTATACTTTGCTATACAAATGACCTAATTCTGAAAAATAAAATTAAACATGTAATCAGGATCCACCAAGTTAAATCCATCTCTTGAAAAAGCCAACAAGTAAGGGATGAGCTGCCAACTCAGTAAGAATTTCATTAGTGTGCCCTTGTAATTTCCATCTCATACAAATAGTTAAACAATAATAATTATTTAGGAATATCATGTATATACATTAATATCAATGTATCATAACACATTCCAATATATATAGAAAATGCAAATCCATAAGATGTAAATTCATGAGATGCACAAATGTTATCTCAATTATCAAATTTAACTAATTCCAATTATTTGCTTTATTATGGGCCTCACTTAATCTAGTAAACTATATCTAATGGTCTATTGGCTCAATCGCCGTCTCTTAACTTTATGTGGATAATCAATCATCATGTGTCCATATGAATGTGTGTGTGTATATATATATATATATATATCTAACATAAGGTATCTCTTAATCATATCACATTACCACTTCGATACCTAGCTATGACATAGGGTATCTCTAGGACTCAGGATACTCTGATGTCATTCTGATATTTAGCTTCAGGTGCAACATCCTCGAGATTTAGGATGTCTTGGCACTGTTCCATATATAAATGCTTAACTTGGATCAATCTCATATTACATCAATCTCAATCTTATATATCAATACACATCAATTTAGGACCACTAAATATATCTTGACCTAGGTAAACTATCTCTTTATTTCTTAATCTCAATTTGTTAAACAATTTGATTCTCATTTCAATACCTTCACTGTACATATCCCTAATCACAATCAATTTCATATCTTAATGTTCAATATCTCTAATATGAAAATGTAAATGCTTATGATGCAATATTTAGCAACAGATTTCTCACAACTGTTATAATCATTCCAGTCAATTAACATAATTCAAAAATTCTCAACTAATTAGAAAATTCATAGCACAAACCACTAATTTACTAATAAAGGAAAATATTTGATCAATTAGTTAATCAAATAATCACATCATAAATTGATCATACTTAATCAACATTTAATCAAATTTCATACGTCAAGAAAATATTATAAAATATTATATCACAATGAAAATTTTAATTAAATAATATCATAAATTAATTAAGAAAATTTCCATAAATCATATAATCGTAATACATACTATCAATATCTTAATGCACATATTATCAATATCTTACATGCAAACACATTTAATCCAAATAATTAATACAATATGATATTTACAAAATAAATAAGATATCATGAAAAATTTACTAATTTAATATTAAAAGGAATTATTTTTGAAAAACTTCCATCACACATTTCATATAATCAATTAAATCGTATAAATTTTCACATAATTATAATATTATGAGGGTATAAGTTAAAAATCCTTAGTTTCAAAAACTCATATTTCTCATATCGGACTGGATCTTTTAATCTATTGAATCTTTAGAACCTAAATAGATATAAAAACTTGTTAGGCCTAAATTAATAAACCAACTAAAGCTTACTAAATTCTAAAATTAATAAAAAAACTCCAAAATTTACTAATTTAATCTCCAAGATTCCCAAAATACTCTTTTAAACTCTAAAATCACTATAAAAATTCCTTTTTACATTAATATTTCAATTTTGCCCTCAAATTTTTTAAGAATTCTAAAAAATGCTCTTAAATATTCCTTATTCCTATTCTACCCCCACACCTTTTTAGAATTCTTAAAGGTCTCACTAATTCCAAAAATTTCATAATTGCCTCTTCTTCATCTTACCCCCTCTCTCTTGAAACTTGATCTCTTTTATTATTATTTTTCCTATTTTTACTCTCCTTCTCCTTATCTCTCTTAACCACTCTTCTCCTCTAGCATCATCTCTACTGCCGATAGCTTCTCTCTCTCTCTCTCTCTCTCTCTCTCACACACACACATACACACACACACACACACCAACAACTCCCTTTTATATAGCCCAATCTAGCTAAACTCCTTCATAAAAACTATAACCAAACTCACATGAGACGCATACCAATTAACCAAAGAAACAAATTAGAAAGAAGAAGAAAAAGCAACAAAACTGCAATAGGGACTCATCGTCAGCAAAGGAAACTCCACAATCCTTCAGCCTTGTGACCAAAGCTACTTTCATGTCTTTTGCATCCAAAACAACTTGTTTTACTCCCCATCCTAACTTTAGAAACCACTCAAGACTAGAAATCGAAGGAAACATAATTAAAAATTCACCAATTTTAATGCTCTCCGATGAAACTTCAACTCTCTTCTTCCTCTCCTTTAATCCCTAACATGGCTACCATTCACTCAATTAACTTTAAAACAACATGGATAGTAAAATGCAATTGAAATTAGAAAAGGGAAGAAAGCGAAATGAAGGAGAAGGGAAGAATCTGGAAGAAAATGAAGTTTCTAGAAAGTCCTTCCCTTTTATATATTTTTTAACGGGCCTTGGGTTGGGTTACAAATTGGGCTTCATAATGGGTATGATGTTGGTTGGGCTACAAAGCCTATAAACATTATAAGTCTTAGGGAAGAGCTATCGATGGTAGAGGTGTTACCAAAGAAGAAGAAGAAGAAGAATGAGGGAGATGAAGAAGGAGAAGAGAGACTAGAAGAGGTAAGGAGGAGGAGAGAGAAAAAAAAAGGAAAAAGTTCATAAAAGAGATGAAGTTTCGGGAGAGAGGGGAATGAGACGAATAAGAGGCAATTCTAGAATTTTTGGAATTGGTGAGGTTATTTTAGGAACAAGGGAATATCAGGACATTTTTTAGAATGTTCAAAAGGTGTGAGGGTAGAATATGAACAAGAAAATTTTAAGGGTATTTTTGAGAATTCTAGAAAAGTTTGATGATAGAATTGAAATATTAGTGTAAAAAGGAGTTTTTTATATTGATTTTAGAGTTTTAAAAGAGTATAATTAGTAAAATTTGGAATTTTTGTTTAATTTTAGAATTTTAGTAAAATTAGGCTTGGTTTATTAATTTAGGCCTAACGAGCTTTTTATATTTATTTAGGTTCTGAGGATCTAACAGATTAAGAAATTTGATCCGCTATTGAAAAATTTGAATTTTAGAGATCGAGTAAGGATTTCTAAATTGTATCCTTATAATATTATAATTGTATGAAATTTTATATGATTTAGTTGATTATGTGATATGTGTGAAATTTGAAGTCTTTAAAAAATAATTCCTTTTATTATTAAATTAGTAAAATTTTCCATGATATCATATTTATTTCAAAAATATCATATTGTGTTTATTGTTTGGATTAATTGTATTTGCATGTAAGCTATTAATAGTATGTGATAGAATTATTTGAATGATGGAAATTTGCTTAATTATTTTATGATATTACTTAATTAATAAAATTTGTTGTGATGTAGTATTTTCTTAAAGTATGAAATTAGATTAAGTATTAATTAAGTGTGGTCAATTTATTATGTGATTATTTGATTAATTATTTGACCAAATATTTTTCTTTACTAGTAAATTATTGTTTTGTGCTATGACTTTTATAAGTGGTTGAGAATTGCTTAATTATGTTAATTAATTGTACTGATTATAACAATTATGAGAAATCTATTGCAAATTACTTCATCATAAGCATCTATATTTTCAGACTAAAGAAATTGAACATTAAGATTTGAAATTGATTATAATTAGTGATACGCATTGTAAAGGAACTGAAATGAGAATCAGATTGCTTAATAGATTAAGATTAAAGAATAAAAAGATAACTTACTTGGGTAAGGATATATTTAGTCGTCCTAGATTAATGTGTATTGATATATGAGATTGAGATTAATGTGATATGAGATTGATCTGGGCTAGGCACTTCTATGTGGAGCAGCACTACGCCATCCTGAGTTCCAAGGATATCATGTCCGAGACTCAATACCGAAGTGGTACTAAGATGTCTTGAGTCTCGATGATACACTGTGTCGCGACTAGGCATCAAAAGTGATGTGGTACCAAGTATCTGATGTGATATGATTGAAAGATACCCTATGCCATATATATATATATATATAGACACACACACATACATATACACTTAGTTATAAACATGATTTCATATGAGATGTGAAATTTTATGACTTTAAAAAGAGTCAATGTTAATAATTTTGGGATGTGATGCTTAGTTGAAGCATATATTATCTACTAAGTTT
>JAOXYD010000002.1:14460981-14472208 GCA_028565735.1 Pinacopodium congolense | reverse complement strand
CATGCAAGGAGTTCAAGTGAATTTTTCCACCTCTTACCACCAATAAACTGATGGTCAAACAGAGGTGCTCAACCAGACACTTAGATCTATCTCTGCTGCATGACTTCCAAATGTTCTCACAAATGGAATTAGTGGTCGGCTATAACAGAATAGTAATATAATACCACCTATCATTTAGCCGTTAAACAGACACCATTTGAACCTGTATACGGCTATGCTGGCCCTGCTTACATTCCTTCTCTAGTTGGTGATTCTCAAGTGCTTTTGGTGAACCAAATCCTCAGTGATCGTAACGTTATGCTCCTGGTCCTCCAATTTTATCTTCAACAAAAGCGTAACACTGTATAAAAATAATAGGCTGAGGGATGCCAAACAGACAAGGTTTTTGCTGTGGGTGATTTAATCTATGTGAACCTTAAACCTTACTAACAAACTAGTGTGCAACAGCGGGTCAATAAGAAATTAACACCTTTATTCTTTAGCCCTTTCCAGATTATCAAACGAATTGGTGAAGTCGCCTACCAACTGCAACTTCCTGACTATAGTAAAATTCACCGTACCTTTCACATATCTCAAATTAAAAGCATATCTTCCCCCAGGCGAGCATTTCTTTCAGCTTGCCCCTTGCCGCTCTTTCTGCCATTCGTTACCCTATCATAATACTCAACAAAAGATTGGTCAATCTACAAAATAGGCTTGTAGTTCAGATATTGGTGCAGTGAAGCTGTGTGTGTGCCAATGATATTTTTTGGGGTTGGGGTGTTTTTATACGACATTCAATAATGTTACCCTCATGTTAACGTTGTCGACAAGGTTACTGGACACGGGATTATTGATGAGAGTACAACTAGGTAGGCTCAACAAACAGCAACATAAAGTGAAGACAAAAGAGGAATTATTGATGAGAGTACAAGCTTAAGTGTAGGCTTAAATATAAATAAGAGCAATACACGAGTAATCATAGCTTTGGTCATACATCAACAGAAAACGACGTCGTTACAAAATACTGTTATAAGTCAACCGTTGTCGTTCATGACCGTTATGAATGATGATTCAGCTTCTCGTCGTATCTTCTCTCTAAATCTCGTCTAATTTCACCTACATTCTTCATTGCTATCAAAATTAATATTAAAAGCACATTAAACTGCATCAAATGACAATCATTAAAAAAATTAAAATAAAATTTAGGGAAAGAGTACAATTTTTCTTCATGAACAGATTAATAAAATTTGGTAAAAGAGGTGTAATAACTACAAAAGGAAATAAGTAGGAAACACGTAAACCATTTTTATGCTACAGAAAAAGAAAAGAAAACCATAAGGCCATGTATCCGGCAAGGGAAGGGATGGTCTTCCTAAGCTTTAGAAAATTGTTCTGCAGTTTGGCTGTCATATTATTACGCACTAGAATGACAAACCGCAAAAAAGCTCCCCTTATTGGTTTAGCATTCAGGCCTAGCCTAGGCCTGGAAGTGATCAGAACGGGCATGTACAGGGCTTGATTCCCCAAGTCTTCTCTGCATATGCTTCCATTGTTCTGTCACTGCTGAATCTCGCAGATCTAGCAGTACAAAGGATGCTCATCCGAGTCCATTTCTCTTCATCAACAAATGCTTTATCTGCGGCAGCCTGCATCATCATGTATATGCATTATGTACCAGAAATTGTCAACAAAACAATAACATTCTTTTTAAGACCCCACAGAACAAACAGTAAGCAAGCACCTGTGCCTCCAAATAACTCTCAAAATCATAACCCAGCAGGTAGAAGTCATTGCCACTCTCCACAGAGTCACAGAGTGACTTAAAATAGTCCTGGAAACCAAAGTAGCCATCTCGAACCATCCTGCAGTTTATAGCATAGTAGCTTTAGGTAGACAACAGAAATGGACTTAGGACACTAAGCGTGCATATAACCATCAAGTACAAGAAATGTTTGAAACTGTGATTTAAAGTTCATTTTCTGTCTAGATGGTCCGAAAATACAGTTGCACTCTGAAGGAAGGTCTTGTACTAGCTTTAATATGACACACAATTCAAACATAAAGAGTTTTTGAGGATTTCTGCAATCGACACACTAACACATACTGATAGTTTCAAATTTCTTTTTACCCTTTTCCAAACAAAAATTATGGCTCACGAAAATATTTAGCAGATGAAATGGATGAAGAGAAAATGACAAGAACAATTTTGCAGCCAACTTATATACTTCTCTTGATATGAGAAAAAGGTGCATCAGAACATACAAGCATAGTTTGAACATAAAATGAAATCTAGTAACAGAAAAAATTTCACACCTTTCCCCTGTTCATATCCATACCTTAGTACACGAGCAAACTGAAGAGGCACTTTAAGGTTTTGACCTTCCTCACGCAAAGCTGGAACTTCATGTAGTTTTGCACCAAACAAGAACTAGATGAAATTGTAGTGTCAAAAAGCAATTCCAAAATATTGCTAGAAGATGAATCAATAAACCATGACAGCAGTTAAAAACACAAGTCAGTACTGATCTTCAAAAAAAATAAAAACATAAGTCAGTATTGATAGCCAGATGACAAAAATCATGACCACCTCCTAGTCCACTCAGAATTACCAGCATGAAGAAGTCCAGCAATACTATGCTTAACCATGTCAAGATAGGGAATTTCCAGCAGCACAATCTTGTTAATTAATTCTCCCAATCATCCTATTTCTATCAACTGTTTAGTGACCAGTCCAAGATTGGCTTTCTACCTCAGACACTATCCTTAAAAAACAACATGACTTACCATGTTCTCTGCCCCTAACTCTTCCATTATTTCAACGGTTGAACCATCTGCTGTAGCGAGAAGTAAACATCCATTCATCAAAAATTTCATAATACCAGTTCCAGATGCCTCGTGGCCTGCAGTGCTGCACAAGAGTCATAGGACATAACATTAAGTAAGCTAGTGCTCAGACTTCTATGAAAAGTCAAACTTGACTTCAAAACATACATACTGTGTTTTGTTCTAGAAACTGAGACCATTACTCTTCTCTTTGGACATATAATAGAATCACTAGCACAACGTTTCATGAAAGAATAAGGCAGTTGATTTCAACTGCTATCCAGGGTATCGAGCCACCAAGGATAGTTGTCTATACACTGGACAATATAATTGAAGTCAATAACTTCATAGCTGACAGAAAATTGCAGAAATTTTTTTTGACCATACCATATAGATTTATGGTGAACGCGAAATCATGGGATGGTAACCAATAAATTATGTTTTAAGCTCCAGGAATATATACGGTTAAAAATCCTCCTGATTTTACAACCTACAGATTCTTAGTTCATTGAGCTTGATGCATATCAGTTGAATAATGTTTTGTTGGAAAGAGACACGTTCAAGTGAAGGAGCTTTGTCCAACTGGGAAATCCTGTGTAACAAGTACAGACCTCATGTGTTGTGAAAGATCAGCCCCCGGTATCACCAACTCAGCAACAGAAACATTGTAATCAGGGATAAAGACCTGAAATGAAATAAAACATGAATGAAGACAAAAGACGGAGAACATGGGGATTGCCTTTCAGTTCTATATTTAAATTCCATGCTCAAAACTGATTATTGTCTCATTAGGCCTTGCAACACGAAGTGCAAACCCTATGCCATTGATGTAATTCCCAATAGTCACTGTTAGGAAAGCAAAATTGAACTCACTGAATATGTGCACAGATGGTACTCTTACCAGCTTTAAAAGATCTCCAATATCAGGGTCACTGTTAATTTTGCTGGCTACAGCATGGCAAAGTTTGATCACCTTTTTTGCAATTTCATAACCAGGAGCCGCTTTTCCTCCTATAATGCAGACACGAGGGACAACTTTTCTCCTATCACTCTTCTCCATATTCTGCAACATGAGAAAAATAAAAGCAACATATATGTGTGTCAAGGAAACAGATATGTGTTGCATGACCTTGGTAAGCTAGATGCTCAGAATCAGAATGCTAAACCGTCCAGTGTAAAAATAATTTGCATGTTGTACCATATTGGTAACAATAATTAAAATAGCTAATATCATATCAATAAGAAGACCCAGCTATAAATAAAAAGCACTAAAGAAATCATGGAAGAATATTAAATAATTTCACCTAAACAAGTCTAGTTGAAATTATGGCATATGGCTCTTCTTCAGACACAATGAACTCTTCTACTCTGGGTAATTTTGATTCACCTTAATACAGTCGTAACGGTGTATGATCCCAAGTATATTGAGAAACTGTCTTTTGTACTCATGAATTCGCTTTATCTGAACATCAAACATTGCATTGATATTGACCTGTGAGTACAAATTAACTGCCGATGTAAGATAATTCCAAGACACAAACTGAAGAAGTAATAACAGGACATGGATATAACAGTTGAGATTTTCTGATGAAGTTTTCAAGACAAACCTTAATCCCACTCATTGCTTCAATATATTCTGCAAGCCTCATTTTGTTAGCCATCCTGATCTACAGGGATAAAATGACAAAAACACCTAACCTTACCAGTTTAACCTTGCAAATGTTTCCAAAGTAACGGCATTATACTAAACAATAGTTACCATTTTCCATTCTCGATATAGTTCAGCATCTGCTGCATGCTCTTGCAGACCTGCTAATAAACCAACCTCACGAATCCAAGCTTCTGTTCCAAGCCATTTTGAGATAAGAGAACACAAGTTGGGGTTGCTTACTACAATCCAACGACGCTGAGACAACAAAATAATGGATCAAAAGAGTTTCACTTGCTGATGGCACCAATTATCTGTGATAGCAAAAATTTGCATATGCTGAAGCTAAACAGATAATGATCACAATCTACTGGGGGCTGTTGACAATTTTATCTTCCACATTGAGAAAGCTCAGGGATGGAGTTAGAAATGAATACGAGTGGGAGAAACTGGTTAGTATTGCTTTAAATAATGTTAAAACTGCAAATGTTGCAACCAATGGACAGCTCTCTAAAGTAGAAACTTCTCAATCCCAAGAATGCAGAAGTACTTTCTGTTCTTAAGTTGAGAAGCAAAGGGGAAATGAACCAATAACTCAACTAAAACAAATTAGTAAAGTCAGCACAAATTAATATAATTTTTCAAGTCATATCATAGGGAAATCGTACCATTTCAGGTTCACTGACAGCAATGGATACATTGGAGAATGAGAACAAGAAAGGAATGGCACCTATTTTCTATCTCAATATCGGAGGCATAGAGCCGCAAGAGATATAACTAAAATTAAGGCAGAGCCACACGGGGAAAGTGGGGCAGCTCTTTCCATTAGAAAGCTTCCACAACTGGCTGGTTTGAATTACAAATAAGATTATAACAACTTCCTTTTACTCGGGACCTGTTTATCCAGGAGCAACTGCTTTCAGCATCTATATAAGGCATAAAATCAGAAGTTGAAAGGCCACTCAGCGGTATAATCAGCTGCATAGTTTAGATGAAAATGGATAGAAAAACATTGGCATTGCAATAATTGGGCAAGGAGCATTTTCTCAGCAGTTGAGGAGACTAATCTCCTAGGCTGCAGTTTTAGCAGTTATTATGGGCTGAGGTTTCTACATGCAACACAAGATTATCAACATTTCTGGTTCATTATTAGCCCTGATTCCATAACCAAAGTTGACAAGCATATTGCAGCTTGATATAGTACACCACATCACATGTTATAGAAATCATGAGAAGAAAATTTGTAGTATAATTTATTTCTACCTGGGTCACTCCATTCGTCTTATAGTGGAACTTGTGAGGCCATAGCTCATAGAAGTCCTGCAAAGAAATGCTAAGAAGTTCAAAATGTACTTGGAGAAGAGACAACTTTTGTGACAAATTATCATAAATGGAGTACAAAAGGTAGTGAAATAAGTAAAAATGAAAGCTAAAATGTACCTTGAATACTTTTGTTTTTAACAACTCCCAATGTACCCTGGAAACACCATTCACAGTATGTGCACAAATAATTGATAGGTTTGCCATTCGAATGCTCTGTCATACAGCATGCACAAAATCTACCACTTTCATATTGGTTATAGTTCATAGTAGTGAATGGAAAGGTTATTAAAAAATTAATAAAAGTTCAAACAACTAAAAATGGAATGGATTTTTCTTTTGCACCCAGTCGCAAAAGTAATAGAATGTTTATGATGGGAGAGATAAATGAGAAAAAGGGAGAGACGAAATTAATATTCATTTTCAACCACAAATTTTATCCAGATCATTTATATGCATGACTCTGCCAGTAGAAACAATTCATAATTTGGATATAAAAGGACTATTCTGCTTGACATCCACACATCCCAGCCTTCCCATCATTTCAAATATAGAGTAGGTGCCATATGTTTGAAAGGGAATTCATGTAAGGCCAAAAGGATTTTTTTTTACTTTAAATAGGGGATGCAGGGCAATGTTTAGTACATGTAAGGGGTTACAAATTAATAATCAACACCCCCATAATCAATATGTAATTCCATTTGCTTGCAAGAAAGTATAAAGCCAGATCAAATTTGGTAAATATACAGTCTATAACAGATGAATTTCATAAGGAAATATTTAATTCAGAAATGAGGGCCAAAATAAAAGATCAAACAAGCATTTAGAACAACACTTGAAGAAAATAATGAGTTTACTGCAAGAGCTGAGCAGTTTTTAAGGCACGAAAACTAAATTTACACATCATGCGATAAACAAAGGAGATGGAGAAAAGCCATTTGGATTCTGCTTGCCAACAAAGAAAAGTAGTTTTACATACCTTAGAAGCGCCTTCCTCAACAATTGACATCCTAGAAAGTCGATCATAGTCTGTACCGATTTTCTTCTTCAAATCATCAATGAATTTCAAGTTTATGCCATATATAATCTGAAAAATAGTAATTTGAGAGAACAAAATTTCAGTTAAATTCCAAACGATGGATAACAGCTTCCTCCATTAAAATTGTGCAAATTCTTGAAGGGATTTTCTAAAAAGAAATTAATGGTAAACATCACAGCCGATTCACAAATCACTCCTGCACTTAGGCTTTGCCTGCCAAAGTGGCTCAAGGTAATTTAACATCCATTATCCAACCTTGATTCTGAATTTTCAAGAAGTTACTGTGGAATTGAAAACTGAAACTAGAATAAGAATAGTTTATTGCACATGTTATTATCTAGTATACCTTCATAACTAGTTACATATCATGGACCAAATAATCAGAAAAGAAACCACTTAAATGATGAAACTATATTATTATAGAGAAATTGCACTGAAAAGCATCAAATATAACACACTTGTAAATGGCGAGGTAGAAGATTGCCAAGAAGATCAACAGGGACTTTCTCCAGACTATCACGTGACACTGTGTGAGTTGTGAAAGAGAAAACCTTGCAAACAATGTCCCATGCTTTACTCCAAACCAAATTCTCTTCATCAACAAGCACTCTCATGAGCTCTGCAATTACTAGAGATGGCTGAGTATCATTTAGCTGCAAAGCAACCTACATGAATCAGAAAATTATGTACAAAGTTAGCAAAGTACTTGGAACTCATTGTCTAAATTTATTCTTCAAGGATGTCTTAGTTGTAGGGTAAGATGTTTCCATTTTCCTCAGGGCATCTCATACGTAAGAACTACATGTGCACAGGAATTGCACCAGACATTGCCATCAATATCAAAATGTATGATTTTTAAGAGTATCCTCCATACTATACAAACTTTAACACGAGCCTTACTTTTGCCACTTCTTATGGTGAAAAGCCAAAATATAATTCTTGATACAACATACCAATGCTCTCTCCCTCTGCATGTATTTTTGTCTGGGTTTGTGTGAATAAATGCGGTTGATTGATGTCTCTGTATTTGTTGTTTTTAAGATTTATGTCCCTTTAATTGCTTGAGTGAGTGATTGGTAAAAATTGATAGACAAGCAATTTACTAAGATTGGATACCTTATCTGGGAAGTCATCAAAGTTATTGTGCGCATCTTTATACCTCCTTATTATGTCTTGTAGTGATGCTGAGACAAAAAAGTACTGTTGTTTCAAGCGTAGCTCCTTTCCCTGGGAAAGAGCATTTGAAAATTAGAAAATGAATTACAACAAATGAATATGTCATTAAGGAGGACTTCCCAACCATTAATAATTGATGATTATGTATATGAAGATTCAAGAACTATTCCTGTTTGATTGACAAATAGACCATCTCTGAAGAAGGAACAGCCTTACCTGATACGAACGATCATCAGGGTATAGAACACTACTTATAGTTTCTGCCCTCTGTCTATCAACAATAGCATTGATATAGTCGCCTGTATTATAAGACTCCTAAAAAGAGGATTCCCTTCAGATAAGACTTACAAATTTCAAGAGGGCATTAAATTCATATAATATCCTTGTCCACTTACCTAAACCAAAAGTCTCATACTATCTGAATGAAGTCAAACACATTCTATTACATTGTACAATATTTATGGGAAATAATTTCAATGTAAAACAAGAAGGCCATAAACAAGTGGCATGTAAAAGAGAGAAATTAACCCATTCAGCAAACCTATAAATGAAGCTGATAAGGCTTCTTTAACCAACCAGATTACTGACTTTGTAAAAGAAGGAAACAGTTGTTACAGAATATCTTGAGATGAATAGACCCACTAAAGCCAGCTAAATTCCTTAACTGTGTTTTCTTAGGTAAACAGAGAAATTCATCATCTTTCAGATAGCATTTCTTGGAGGCATAGAAACAATAAACATTCACATAGCTCCTTTGGTACAATTGATGCATAAAATCTGTTTTAACTACAGATATAAAGCTCAAAATGCTTTCCTAAAATGAGTGGTATTCAGTTTTAGGAGAAGCTACCATATTGTTTTGATCACTTGGTTTAGCAGCCCAGAGGCGAAGAGTAATTGTGTTCCTTGTTCCATAACCAGGGATAGGATTGTCATAAGCTACAGCTTCCACCTAGGAATTCAAATGCAATTTATTAAGCTTAGTTAAGTTTCTAGCTGCTCATCAAATTAATAACTATGTCTTTTAATGATGCTAAAATAAAATCAGTTATAGAGATGATTAATGAGTGACCGAGTGAAACATCGAAGAAAGGAATATATAACTTACTGTTTCACTAGGCACCCAAACTTTTTGCTTTCCTCCACTAAAGTCTACCTCTTCGACAGTTCCATAGAACTAATAAATCCAAGATTAATAGTTTGAGATTGGATAAAAATTTCAGGACAACATTATAGAACCCAATGTCAAATGAACCAAAATTGTTCTGATAAAGGAACATGCAATACTTACAAACCTTCACAGGATAAGTTATATGGATTCGTTCTACCTCCCAAGGATTTCCAAAGTTCAACCAGTAATCAGGTTGCTCATGCTGATAGCCATCCAATATGACCTGGCGGAACAGCCCATACTGGTAGCGTAGTCCATAGCTAAAAATGTAAAGATGAGACTCTTGGAATGGAGATAAACATTTAACAAATCCTAAATCTTCTTGAATTTTCAGAATTCATTACTAAAACTTTATTATCAAGAAAGTAGTCTAAAATGTTTAGATCCAAACAAAACTCTGCAAACTAATATGATGCAACCACATATAGTGAATAACACCTCCTAGATATCGTAATCATTCTTTTTGCCACATCAAACTCACATTTTACGAGATCTTGTACTCATTCATTTGGTTTAAGTTTTAATACACAGATGTGAAAAAGGGTTATAATCTTTGTGAATGTCTATAATTCAATAATTTTGGTGTCTACTTTAAAGCCCATCCCCATGAATTCTAAAGCGTATTTCATACTCCCTTCAACTCACAATTAAAAGCAAAAAGAAAAAAACCTCTGTGGTTTTGAGGCATAAAATGTTTTCAACTTTGGGAATGGTTTTATATAAGAAGTTAGCAATTAGGTTCACAATATTATTGCTATGATATTTGGATTTCCAGGAGGCATCAGAGTAATATCAAATTTGTGGATATAGACACTTAACAGCCACTAGCAGGAAAATGTCACAATGTTTATCTCTACTAACCTAGTAATACTATCTCCTACCAAAATCTGCAGTATTGTTACTGAAAATGAGAAGACAAAGTTAAATGATAATACAAGTAAAGTAGCTCTGTGAACTGATTTCAGAGAAGTCTGCATGCTTTAGGTGATGAAATCATTATTAGCCACTAAGTCGGTCTAGCTTGCGATGCAGATCAAGTACCCTTTGGTGTTACTGACCCTTATTTATAAGGAATAATGTAAGGTTTATAGACAAGTAAGCACTTGAAAAGAGTAGATTCTTTTTTAAGCAAGAAAATAAATAATATTCTTTTGGTTGACCAAAGATTAAAAATAAACCTGTACACCTTGTTTGATTTATGGAATAGATAGATTCTAAACATTAATTGTTTCTTCCTTTGCATAACAATCACATGATAGAAAAACAGCAAAAAAGTACCCCCATGCAGGATAGTCCAATGTTGCTAGAGAATCCATTTGACAAGCTGAAAGACGAGCAAGGCCACCATTTCCAAGAGCAGCATCTCCTTCCTTGAAACATTGTAGTAAAAATTGACACAAAAGAAAAGAATAAACACCTGATTATAGGATGCTACATGAATTTCAAACTATTTCTTAGTGTGTTTATGGTAAAGAGCAAAACCCATTTTTTCAAAAAAGATTTTTCAAACAGCAATGAGCTTTCATCACTGATAAGGTTATAAAAATGTTTTCAACTTAAAATGAAATTGTCAATTTCTAGCCATGCTGGAATTTCAAACTATTAAGGGAAGGGAATAAATAACACAGAAACACAAGCAGTTTTCATTCTCCACGTCCTTTACTTACTAATCATGTAGCAAGTTTTCCAGTATATTAATATATCTTCAGAATTAGACAGCCTCATTGCAATAAAATATGGCTGCAATCTGTTAGAAACTCTGGGAAGAAGGATCCAAAAGATGATAGTTCATGGCCGGTAGAACATTCCATTCAATTTTAATATACTTTAACTCACCAACTGAGTATACCGTTCCGGAGTAGGCCCCAACAGAATCTAATATATTCTCTTTCCATGGGTTAGCTGTTCTAAGCTGGCATCCAAAATATATTCTCTTTTCCGTTTGGTATTGCTGTGAGTTGTGGTTTTTAGTTGTAGTTTTAATATATTTATATTGATTTTTGTGTTTTGTCCTCGATTTTTGTGCTGTATTAGTGTGTTGTCTTTATCGATTTTTGTGTTAAAAACC
>JAOXYD010000002.1:14421961-14435342 GCA_028565735.1 Pinacopodium congolense | reverse complement strand
ATTTACCAAGTAAATCAACTAAAGTAATGTTAAGAAGAATAAGTACTCAATTGGGTAAGGTTACCTAAATTTTGACTTCACTTAGTATTTTTTTATTAAGAAAATTTACATAATTTAAAATAAAATTATTTTTATAACAATAAAATCTAATCATGCATAATAATCATAGATAATTTAATACAAAGTAAAATCTATTTATGTAAACAAACATAGATAATTTACTAGAAAACAAATTGTTTGAATTGAAAATAAAGGACCATTCCCATATAATCAAGTCTAAAAGGTTATTATCTAGATAATGAAACACTAAATTCATAGGTAAAATGAGAACAACATAAAATCACTCAAGGAGTAAAGAATGAGAAAACTCATGAAAATGATATATCCTTGTCTCCAAAACTTCTAGGTTTTAGTCACCCAATCTAATTGCCTTCCTTACAGCACAACCAATTGATGTCCATTTTTCTCTTGACATTCTCTAATCATCCATGGCTTTATAGAAGAAAAAACCCTTAAAGGAGACTCTTTAAAAGAACTAAAACGAGCTACAAAAAGAACCCTCAAATTAATGTCTCTCTTTTCCTTATATACCTTGATGGCTATTAAGGTTAAGGAAGTTTTTATCCTTATTAGACTCTAAAAACTCATCAACCTTTGGATTTCTAGTGACCAAAACAACACTTGAACATAGGAAAAATGACTATATTGAATAGCACTGTTTTTTCTTCTATCTAAAAGAGTGCTAGAAAAGGACCATAGTTATACCCCACAACAACACCGTTTTATGGTGCGATTTTGCTTCTATCTTCTTAAAAAAATCGCTCCTTTTAACACTTAACACCTCTGATTTGAAGTACATCTAAAAGCTTACTATAATCATTCATTAGTAAGGAAGTTAATATCTAAAAATGGATTAAAAATCAAAGAATTTATCATATAAACTATTTAATTTACCCAATAATAAAAATTCCATATAACGGAACAATTTCTTATCCTCAAGCAATAACTTCAAACACCCTTTCAGAAATATTCCAATAATAGTTAAAAGTTAATTAGGTACTAGAGCACAAACTAATGCAATTTCCTATAGCCAATATCTCCTAACTCAATCATGACTATAACATAACTCAAAACAAACAATCATACATTAAGATAAAACAATCCTTGCATACAATATTGAATCTTTAATTAACTCCATATAACCATTATACAAACTTGTTCGAAGGTCGCTCATGAAGTTCATTTTAAGCTCCATGTTACCTTGGAAAACAACTTTGCAAGTGTATTTTATATTCCATCTTACCTCAAACAATAACTTGGCAACTGAATTTATGTTCCATCTTAATTTTTCACAAAAATTAATTTAGTCACATTTATTTATTTATTTCCCTCTTTTAACTTTCCCTAAATTAGAACAATATGATTTTTCTAAATTATTAAGATAGATACTCATAAATTGAAAACCTTTGTCATGACCTTATCCCTAGACCATGATCGGTAAATCCCACTGGGTCTTTAGCAAGTCTAAAATGTCAACATATACCTGAATCAATAATGTAGATAAAATTTTCAAAATAATCAAACTCATACTCATAATGATCAAATAGTCTCAATAGTATCCAATCTATACACATGTTACAACATTGAGATAGTCAATACAAGAGAAATCCATCAAATGCAAAACTACTGCAACTCTAAAGTCAAAGAACAAAAGACCCTGAAAAATAGTCGAGGAGAGTTAGACCTTATTGAGTGACTTAATATCATAGTTATGGTATGCACCTCAAGATTTCAAATGATATATAGAATATAAATATAGAGCATCCATAAATATAAATACATAATATAATTATTTTTTATAAACATGAATTTCTGCATTTCTCATATTAATATCATATCATTTAATCGTCATAAATCGTAAATAACAGTTGAGGATTAACGAATGACCCTATGACATGCCCCATACCTATAGACTCTATCTATAGAGACTCTCTTATTCCACACGGGTCATTTAATCTAAATGTAGTAAAATGTAATTTGAGAGCAAATTCAACCGAACCGCTACAACTTCACTATGATGTCATTACTGTCCAAGAGTAAGCTCAACAGAACTGCCATAAACATGCCACCATATTACAAATCATATATCGATTGGCATTTGAGAGCAAGCTCTACCAAATCGCTCTAATCGCACTATATCTCAATCAATATAACAATCAATAAATCTATCAATCACTAAACCAATCTCGTACTTAACTATCTAACTCACTTTGCGCATTGCTTGGTGACACCCACCAGGTAGCTCATCCTATAAATATACCCCACATGATCATATATCTCATCAAGCATAATATAACACAACAAAAATATATGTATATGTGCCAAAC
The DNA here is from genome assembly GCA_028565735.1 of Pinacopodium congolense. Lineage (NCBI taxonomy): Eukaryota > Viridiplantae > Streptophyta > Magnoliopsida > Malpighiales > Erythroxylaceae > Pinacopodium > Pinacopodium congolense. Next base: position 14,432,955 of record JAOXYD010000002.1, on the reverse strand, counting down.
CATATGAATGAATAACATGTGTGCATATGATAATAATATTGATTTTAATGATGAATATGAGATTGAATTTCTAATGCATGCTCATAACCATAGATATTAACTCACAGGTAGAATGTGCTCATTTGTATTAAACATAGTGCTTCGAAGTGAAGGGTTCTGATCCTGATTAATCTATAGAAAGAAATATAAAGAATCATTAGGGCATAAAGACTAAAAAAATTTCAGATTGCTTAGAGAATAAGACAATAACCTAATTTATCATTTATTTTAAAGAGTTATATGCTCTATTTAAAACCTCGAGTTCATGTTTTTTAAGAAATCTACTAAAAATCTTAAAGAGTTTCCCCTATAAAATGGACAATCCCTTCTGAAAGAAGTGTCATTTTATAATGAAAATATACTTTTATATCCACCAGTAGTCACAACTAGAACTGAGCCTTTGAACTATATGTTTATACCTAATTAAGTCCACATTTATAACGCAAAATCCATAATAAATCCAATCTATAATAAAAGAATACTAAATTCCTCCAGTACTAACACCATCATTTATACTCAATACATCTACATAGTCTCAATTCTAGTTCACATAGACTCATATTTAATCAATTTTATTCATTTCTATAAGAACTGAAAGATTTCAAAATTCTTATCTCATAAATTATTAATAATTTTAATATTTCACTTTCATGAAAGCTTATTTATATAATATTTGGGAATTTTTAAAATTATTTTAAACCATTTATGGGATGTCAAAAAATCACCACCATTGACAGAACGTAGAGCCCAAAAGCCAGTACCAGAGCAATGGTGATCTTCACCACCCACCCAAAAATGAACCTGCAAATACCCAATGATATTGGTATTACATCGAAACTCCTCCTAATTTGTGAGAATTGAAAGTGTAAAACTCAAAAGAAACACATTTTTGTTCACCGGTACAATGGATCAATTGATGTCAGGCCCCCCTCTTTCCTTACATTTTTAGAGTCACTAAACACAATGGTGGTTTTAATTTTGCTCACAAATGGCTAGCAATGGGATAATGATGACTTACCTAAAGGATTGAGACTTTCAATCAAAATTTCTCTAAATCTGGATAGTTTTTGGTTTTGGGATTTGATAGAGCGTCCTGAGAGCTTTCTATAGAGTTCTAAATTGCTAGAAATCGTAGTCAAATAGTGAAGATATGGGTGTTAGAAGTTGGACGTAAATAGTGATGTAAATAGTAACCTATAAGGAGAAAGGATAAGAGACAAATGAAACTTAAGTTGTCTTAAGGTTAACTTATACTCCTATAAGACTTTTCTTCTTATTAGTCTATTAAGATTAATTTAACAAAATTTTATGTGATTACAACCTCATTCCAAGCTTGCATAAAAATCTATATAAAGTTTCCTTAAAATTTTATCATTGCATACAAGGGTAAACTTAACACATACAACACACACAAAATAAAGGAAAATTTAGAAATCAATTATTTAAAATTCATTATATAAACTATACTAACTACATTAAAATATAACATTTGACAATTAACTAACCATCAAAATAGATCTAAGGTAAGACATCCTAATTAATTACTCTCAAAACTCGCACTCATTCAAGTACCCCCCTCCCAAATGAGATGAATATTAACCTTGATGGTCAAGCAAAAGTAAACTAAAAGTAAAGGAACAAAGACACTCCCCTGAATTTTTAACGTTAAAGAGAACCAAAAATATTTGATGTGTTAGAGAAAGAACTTGTGAATCCATGAAAAATGTTGAAATGCATCAAACCAAAAACAAAAAAATGTGAAAATATCCAAATAAACTAAAATAAAATAAAACGGGAAAACAACCGAGAATTAAAAACCTAATCCTCGTGATACCAAAAAGAACAAGAAATAATGCAATATAAATAATTAGGATTCCTCTTAATAAACGTTTCTTTATCATCTTTTTACTAGAAATTAATGTTAAAGAATGTTTACTCTTCCTTTGTCCTTGTAGCTCCTATCATTATTCTCATATTCATGATAGCTTACCACAAACATATTAATCGTAAAGGAGATTCTTGATTTAAACACCATTAGATTTCTTCTCTCACCTCCTTTCCTTTGTTCAATGAAATCTAAAATAGATCTTGGTTTGAACTTTCTTGCCAACAATAAGGGGAAAAAAAGATATTCATGCCCTTTTCCATCAATGCATAAGGGTTTAAGGCATAAAATTCAAACTCTTTCATTTGTTCCATAGTGTTAGTCTCGTAGGGCTCATTTGGTATTATTGTTATTTATGATTTTTAGTTATGATTTTTGTGTTTTTGTATTGATTTTTGTGTTTTTTTAATTTTTATACCTTTTTTTTAATTTTTGTGTTAAGAAAAATAAGAAACCAAAATAGGAAACTAAAGTTATACAAAACAAGCCCTTAACCATTGCCTATAACTTCATACTTATTTAGTTTAATCTATAACCCCATAACACTTCTTGAACTTTCACTATATGTTATCTCCTTTAGATTAATTTTAGTGTCATTAGGCATGTTCTTTTATTGTTGAGCTATAATTAACTTTTTAAATTGCCCAATCTGAATCTTTAAATTATAGAGGGAGGATTCTTTATTTCTTATAACTGGTTTAATACTTTCAAATAGAGTTTTAAAAGTCGGTATCATGTTAATTAATAGCTTTTACAACTTAAGCTCCTCCTCTTTCTACTAATAATAATCTGGAGGTGATGGCCTCAAGTATACTTCTTTATTCCATGAAAAATCAAGTTGATACATCCACCTTAGATCATAGGAGCTTTTGTAATTGTGGTGGTAAGCTATATAGTCTTCATTCTTACCTAGAGATACTTCAGTTGACTAACTTAAATTTTTGATATGTCTCTCTATTGCTTCCAAATGGGTTTTGAACATTAATATTAAATCTTGTTAGTGACTTTTTGGTTCCCACTGATACTCTTACATTGGATAATTAGTTGACTATCTATGGAACAACTAGTTATCTCAGACAATAACTACACAAAGATCCCTAAATAGACAACTCACGAAAAAACTAAAGCCAAATTAGACTGTCTTGATTTAGGACTTCTATGGGAGATAATTACTATGGAAAGCTCTCACTGTCACACCCTCTCTCTCTCATCGCTCACCGTCACACTTTATCTCATCCAACTTTATTTTATGTCAATTATAGTGTAGGAAACTTTTTTTAGGAAAGAGAAGCATTATTTGGTATATTTAAAGGTTTAATAATCTCAATTACAATAAATAAATATTGGATGTTAACAAATTCCAATCACACAAAAAAAAATCTTGTTCTAAATTATGCTTTTTCTTCAATTCTTATCATTAGAGATTTTTCTACAGATACATTAATTAGAATTTTTATACTACCACTTAATACATTATAAACATCATGAACTTGTATTCATTTAGGCAAACCATGATGAAGACATCTTCTTATTAATTTCGTATATCTCTTTCATGCTTCATAGAAAGTATTGTTTTTATGATGATCAAAGTTGTTGATCTAAATGTGCATCTTCATTGTTTTAATTGGTGGAAAGAATTTAAGAAAACTTCTAAATTAAAATTTTCCCAATAGTGATTAAATCTCGAGATAAAGAATTCAATAAGTTCTTTGTTTCTTAAATTAAACGAAAGGAATTGACTATTCAACTGGCGTTTTATAATCAATCATGGCTGGTTTTAATTTATTATTATTATTATTATTATATGGCTGGTAGTTATAGACGACCATATGTTTCCAGTCATATATTTTTTTCTCTAAATGGAAATAGGTTAAAGACTTCATTATTAACTTTAGGGTAAATTATTTTAAAAATCCACAGTTCTACCTAATTTTACAATAGTAGTTGCAATTTAAAAATGTGGTAATTTTAATTTGTTACAATAATATTCCATTGTTAAAAAAATAGTTAACGGTGATGATGTGTATGTATTGTTAACATATGGATCCAACCTTTTTCTTTTCCTTCAACTAGAATCCTTCCTTTCTTCTATATCAACCTCTCTTGTGGCTACTCCAACCAACCATGCACGGCACATGCCCTTACTTCTTTCAAAATGGTTCCCTCGATAAAACCTTAAGCCTCTATTCATCCTTTACCTTCTTCCTCATCCAACATCTCGCCAATCATATTGATGGCATCTCCGACTTTGCTTGGCCTATCAACTCCCACTACTTCTACTTCACCTTCGACGACCACACTGCCCGCATATGGATGACGTGTGGCTCCTTTGATTGCCTCAAAATCCTTAAAGGCCACTCTGATTTCATCTTTTATGTCAACTTCAATCCTCAGTCCAACCTCACTCCTCAAGCTCTTTTGACGAAACCATTTGTATTTGGGAGGTTAAGACTAGAAAATGCATTAACATGATTAAAATGATTCCCCAAAATGGTATTCCTTAAAGAGAAAGGAGCATATCCTGTAAATCCATTCCCCAAAAATAATAAACCATGACCCTGATGCATTCCTTCATATGTACAGGCACGACACTCCCCCAATATATGTATGCACAACCATTGCATTGATACCTTTTGCACCATGAGAAGGAAATGAAGTATCGTCAGTATAACTTTAAATGTATGAACATGAGAATAGGGTTTAGCCCATAAATGACAATGCATAAAAACAATTGAGGGCTAGGGCAACAAGCTACCTAAATGACACTGAAATTTAATGTCAATGCAACTATTTTGGTCCTGTCAAATTTTTAGGTGTCATTATTGTTAGAAATTATATGGACTAATATAATCACAACATTAATTCTATATACATAACCATTAATTGAATTTCCTAATGTATGATTAATAACCACAATGGGATGATTAATATTTTCTAATTTCATTTGAGGCATATGGTAGTACCCCAATTACTATAGTTGGCCCATTAAACTATAGTTAACATATACATCCATATTGAAGACATAGTATATGGTATGTATGTGTGCTGGAAATCAGTAGGTTGTCTTCTACCATTGGTCTTGTATGCAAGTGTCGGTGTTTTTTATGTTCTTATTTTGTAGGGAAATGGAAAGAAATCAAGAAGTAATGCCAAGTGTTGGAGGCATGTCTTATACCTTAAATAAAATGTGATCTTGGTTGTTAAATGCATTGAATGCATCTATTGATTTTTAGCAAATGATATCAAAGCTTTACATTCGATTTTAAGGCTTTGTTTTTTTTGTGTTTCTGTTTTTTCGTCTTTTTAGTTTTCATTTTTGGACTATGGAACTTGTTTTTCTTCAAAACCAATGGCTTGGAAAGGTTGTATTGAGGCTCAGTTGTGCTTTCCTTTGTGTTTTGAAAGAAGAATCACTAGTTTTGGGTATGTTTTTTGGAAGGTTTTTTATTCTCTCCCAAGGCCGAATGGGTTTAATTTTTTTGGCAATTTTGGAGCCTCTTTTGAATGAAATGACATGAGAAATCCATAGATCATGAGACAAAGAAGAAAAAGACTAAAAAATCATTGAAAATGGAGATATGGAGATGCATCTATCATTGGTTCGACTCGTGCACCTGATGGGCCGACCCAATAACCTAAATGGAGGACAGGGATGACATCAAAAAATAGAAAGGGATGGGTCTGCAGGTCGATCTGTGGGTATAAACATGTTTTTATCGACAAGATTGCATACTTAACTTTTACTTTTCATAACATTAAGCATATGGAACTCTTTATAATGGGGAATTTTGAATATTTATAAAGATTCATATGAAAAATTAATTATCCATTAGATAATTAATATTTAGTAAGATGTTCAATATGGTAAAGAAATTTTATTGAAATATTATGAACCACATAATGTTTCTATCCTTTCGATAGTGTATTGATGATTTGGTTGTAATATTTAATAAATTGTTCTTACCTATGAATGAGTTAGATATTTGTTTAAAGAACTATAACATGAGTGATATAATTGTTTTTTAGAATAAGAGTGCGAATTGCATGATTATGTTTTAACATACATATCATAAATATTGCTTTTGGTTCTCGTTCAACTTTAAGCAATCCAAGAGTCTCTACTATATTGACGCTGAATGGAACGAATCACAAGCAGTAGGTTGAATCTCTCATGATGAATTTGACCATCGTGTGAATGGATGTGGCCTTAAGAATCAATCCACCACCTAAACCTATTGATGATGCTGTTAAGAAGGAAAAGAAGTCCTATGAGAAGTGGGAGTACTATAATAGATGCTGTCTGATGATTATGAGGTATCACAAAGATGAATCCATTCGTAATAACATGCCCGTAGTTGAGAATGCCAAGGATTTTCTTGCAGCCATTAAGAAGAAGTACATGAAGTTCTCAAAGAATGAGAAGAATAAGTACTTGAACATACTTCATCACACCATTTATGATGGTGAAAGTAACATTAGAACTCACAATGACAAACTTATGGGCTGCTACCATAAGCTTAAGGCTATGGACATGGACCTCGGTGAGGATTACATGATCTGATTTATGATAGGGATTCTTCTTTCGAAGTTTGATTTAATCAGATTAAGCTACAATGCTCAGAAAAAGCAATGGACTGTAGAAGATATGACTGCTATTGTTGCCAAGAAAGAGGATGATATGAAAAAGGGAAGGACAAGAAGCATTACTATAGTAACACAGAGCAACAACAACTCTCATATGAGAAAGTTCACTTTTAATAGCTCAAGTAACCAAAGGTCTTTCTAAAAGAAGGCTGTAGTCCTAAAGAAAGTGGACAGGCGAGCCCATCTTCTAGTAATTAGAAGAATAAGTTTTTCAAAGGGAAATGTAACTTTTATCAGTGCTTTAGGCATAAGAAAGCTGATTGTCGAAAACTGAAAGCTCACTTAGAGAAGAAAGGTAATTGTCTTATGGTGGTTTGTTTAAAATTCAATATTATTGATGTACCCTTAAATAATTGGTGGTTAGATACTAGATCAACAATTCATGTTACGAATTCCTTGCAGAAACTGATAAGTCGAAGAAGGCTGATTAGTTTTGAATAGCATGTGTATATGGGAGACGATACTCAAGTCAAAGTTGAATTTTTTGGGACAGTTGAATTATAGTTACAAACAGGACATCTTTTGGTGTTACATGATATTGCATATTTACCCTCTATTAGGAGGAATTTGATCTCTATATCTATTTTGGATAGACTAGGTTATAATATTTCTTTTGGAACTGGCAAAATAACTTTGTATCGTGACTCTCTTTTAGTTGGAAATGGAGTTTTATGTGGTAATTTATAAAAAAATTGAGTTAAATAATGTTGTTACTATTGGTTCTTCTTCTTCTCTTATTACAGTTGTTGGTTCTAAACGTATGAGATTGGATTTGAAAATTTCTATGTTATGGCATAAACTTTTAGGCCATATTTTTATAGACATAATGAAGAATTTGATAAAAGATGGTGTGCTTCAGGATCTTGATTTTTCAGATTTCACTACTTATGTTGATTGCATTAAAGGAAAGTTAACAGCTAAGGTTAGAAAGGGCAAAGCAGACAGAAGTTCAGAATTGTTGGAGTTGATCCATACTGATGTGTGTAGACCTTTTATTCCACTAGTTTTAGGTGGTTATAAGTGTTTCATTACCTTTATTGATGATTTCTCTAGGTATGGTCATGTGGAGCTTATTCGTGAAACATTTGACTCTTTGGAGGTATTTAAGATCTTCAAGACAAAGGTTGAGCTTTAAAAGGGGAAGAAAATCAAGATAGTTAATTCTGATAGAGGTGGAGAGTATTATGGGCGATATGATGAGAGCGGAAGAAATCCAGGGCCTTTTGCTAGATACTTACAAGAATGTGGTATTGAAGAAAGATATACAATGCCAGGAACACCTCAACAGAATGAAATTGTTGAAAGAAGAATCTGCACCCTTCTTGATATATTGCGGTATATGTTGATTTATTCTAGTTTACCTGATTTTTTGTGGGGTGAGTCATTAAAGACAACAGCTTATATCTTGAATCAAGTACCTAGCAAGTCAGTACCAAAGACTCCATATGAGTTATGGTCAAGTAAGAAACCAAGCTTGCGTTATTTTCATGTTTGGAGTTGTAAAGTATAAGTGAGGCCTTATAATCTATAATCTAAGAAACTTGATCCGAAAACTATTAGTGACTACTTTGTAGGCTACACAGTCGGATCAAAGGGTTCTAGATTCTATTATCCATCTCACACCACCAGGATTATAAAATTAAATAGAGTTGTCTTTTTTTAAGATGATTTTGGTTCAAGTCAAGGGTCAAGAGAAATTTTGTTCAGAGAAGAACGGATTCTAGTCCCTGTGCCTGTTGTTTTTTTCTGCTACTAATGACCCTGTGATTGAATAGAATAAAGTAGACTCTCATGGTGATTCTCATAATCAAGTACATGATGAAGTTATTGATACTGGGGAGGATGAAGTTGTTGTCAAGAGATCACAAAGAACTCGTAGACCTGCTATTTCGAATGACTATATTGTCTATTTGCAAGAATGTGAGTTCGATGTGGGAGATAATCATGAACCTGTCAGTTTTCAAGAAGTCATTAATAGTCTTCAGTCTATGTTATGGATGCATGCCATGGAAAATGAGTTGAGTTCCATATCTCATAATGGAGTTTGGGAGTTGGTTGAACTTCCTAAAGGTTGCAAACCCATTGGATACAAGTGGGTTTACAAGATCAAGCATGACTCCAGTGGGAAAGTAGAAAGATATAAGGCTAGGCTTGTGGTCAAACGGTCTAGCCAGAGAGAGGGGATTGATTTCAAAGAAACCTTCTCACCAGTTCCTACCAAAGATTCACTACAGATCATTATGGCTATAGTTGCTCATTTTGACTTGGAGCTCATCCAAATGGATGTGAGGATCACCATCTTGAATGGAGATCTGTATGAAGATGTTTATACGGCACAACTAGTTGATTTTGAGATAACTAGCAAAGAGCATATGGTTTGTAAACTCAAGAAATCTATCTATGGGTTAAAACAAGCATTAAGGCAGTGGTATCTCTCAAGTTTGATATGGTTGTCATTGCACATGGCTTTAAAGAAAATGCTATTGATCAATGTATATATATGAAGTTCAATGGGAGCAGTTTCATTTAGCTTGTGCTGTATATAAATGACTTTCTACTTACTTCTAATGATACTGAGCTATTATTTGAGACAAAACAATTGTTGTTTAACCATTTTGATATGAAGGATCTTAGTGAGGCCTCTTATGTTATTGAAATTCAAATTCTCTTAAATAGAACTAATGAGATCCTTCGATTATCTCAAAAGACGTACATTGATCAAATCTTGAAAAGATTCAATGTGCATTCTTGTTCTCCTGGAAAGGCACCTATAGTGAAAGGTGACAAATTCTCAAAGGCCCAATGTCTACAAACTGATAAAGAGAGAGATGAAGTGAAAGTCATTCCTTATGCGTCACTTGTAAGTAGCCTAATGTATGCTCAAGTATACACACGCCCTGATATTGCTTTTGTTGTAGGGGTGTTGGGTAGATACTTGAGTGATCCTGGACTTAGCCATTGGAAAGCGGCTAAGAAGGTCTTAAGGTATTTTTAGGGTACTAAGGATCATGTGTTGACTTATCGACGAATTAACACTCTTGATATAGTTGGGTTCAATGATGCTGATTATGCAGGATGCGTGGATGATAAAAAGTCCACTTCAATCTACATTTTTATGATGGCTGGAGGAGCTGTATCGTGAAAAAGTGTTAATCAGACACTCACAGCATCCTCTACAATAGAGGTAGAGTATATTGCGTGTTATGAGGCAGCTTGTCAAGTAATATGGTTGCGGAATTTTATTTCAACATTGGGTATTGTAGACTCTATTTCGAGTATGTTAAAATTGTATTGTGATAATTCTGTAAATGTAGCTTTCTCTAAGAACACTATAAGTACTTCTTGCTCAAAGCATATTGATATCAAGTACTACTTTGTTAAAGAGAAAGTCGTTGAATTCCTCATTACTATTGAGTACACGCCTACAGCTATCATATTAACATATCCACTCATAAAGGGCTTACCCATATGTGTGTTTTCAAAACACGTCTCCCGCATGGGATTGTTAGGAGCCTGACTGTATAAGATTAGTAGGAGTTTACTATTTTGTATTTGACATGCTAGTATTTTGTATGGATTTCCTATGACCTTATATATGAAACCTGCATGTGATGTTTGCAGTCATTTCTTGTTGATATTAATCTGTATATGTTGATGCATATATGTGGTTTGATGAAATGACATGTACAAAAGGAGGCAAATACAAAGTCTCAGTTATTGTATGGCATGCATGTTATGGTAATGGTTATTCTGGCCTTTTGAATATCTCCGGGACCAAGTCATGTGTAGTATATATATCCTGTTGATATATTATTGCATGTGATTTATTTGACTATTTTGGATGATGGAGATTGATATAGTGGTTGATTATATTGTCCAAGTAGGAGAATGTTAAAAATAATTGTGGACTAAATATAATCACAACATTAATTCTATATACATGACCATTAATCAATTGCCTAATATATGATTAATAACCATAATGGGATTGTTAATATTTGTTACTTGCATTAAGGCATATGGTAGTACCCTAATTACTATAGTTAGCCTATTAAGATATAGTCATATGCCCATCCATATAAAAGGATAAAGTGTAGGATATGTTTGGTAAGGGTTTTGAAAACCAAGTGGGTCTTCTACCATTAGCCCTTGTGCACAAAAGTGAGTGGGTAGTGTTTGGTGGTTGCTGTGTATTTTTTGTGTATTTTTTTCTATTTTTACAGGTAAATATGGATAGACTACAAGATCAAGGTTGTCTTGGAAGTATGTCTTTAATACTTTAAATAGAATGGATCTTGATTGTTGAAACATTGAATGCTTATATTGATTTTTAACATTACGAAGTCAATAAGAAGCAAAAATGTTGAGTAAAAGGATGGTGAGATCTGAATAAAAAGACGATGAGATTTGAAAGTAGTTGAAGGTG
>JAOXYD010000002.1:14408543-14421861 GCA_028565735.1 Pinacopodium congolense | reverse complement strand
AATTAAGTTGATAGTTTTAAGTTTGTAAAAAGTTTTTAATACCCAATTCACCCCCCTCTTGGGTGTCATAGGACTTATAGTTATTTTTTAATTAGAAAATTTATTTCTAATATATATATATATCTAAAAAATTATTTTATTTAATTAGAAAACTATTTCTAATTTTCTAAATTTAAAAATTATTTTATTTAAAAAAAGAAGAAATAATTAGGAGCATGCGCCAGCATTTTCTTGCTCGAACTAGATGAGGCGCTCCTCATCTTCTTCCCCAAATTCACTGGTTCATTTTTTTTCTCTGGTTTTTTTTTTCTATCTCTCTGTCTCTCTGTTGTCTTCTTTCACTGTGTTCCACAAGTTACTCACCCTTCGATCATTCCCTCATCTCGTCAGCAACAAAACCAGCGGCAGATCTATGTAATCAATGTAACAAAAAGAGACAGTCCAAACTATGGTTTATTTCCCACGACTCACAGGCAGTACACAACAAAAGGCATAAGAAGAAAGAGAACAGAAAAGAAAAACAAATCAGAGAACAAGAAATACAAACATAAACTCCGACCATTCATCCGGCAGCCACAATGGTTGGTGGGTTAATTACTCGGTATAGTTTACACAATATACACCGCTTCTCTTCCATACCCACGAAATTTCGCACTGACTAAGGCTTCCAAGAGATAAACACATATACAGTCTAGATTTTTACAGTGTATGAAAAAAAAAAAAATACTGATTCAAGTATGATCTAAATAATTAAAAAAAAAACATATATCCATATTTAAATGGTATTAACAAATAACCCATTAAATAAGATAATAAATAAAATATTTTCTTTCAACGATAAAATTTAAAATATGATTGTAATTTGTAACTTATATGCATATCAACTGAGTCTTATATTAATGTTAGAAATCAAGATCAATTACAAAAAATAAAAATTAGAATCATTTCATTTAATATGCATAAAAAGAAGATAATCACTTACATATTATTTCTAAATTTTCACAGGTTAAAAAAAATTAAGGGAGAATACTTTCTAATCTCTAATTTTTTCTAATAAAAAAATTATATTCATCCTTCAAACTAAATTATTATATTTTTGTAAATAATCATCATTCATTCATGCTCTTTCTTTGTTTGAATTTTCAAATTTTAACAGCATAACTTTTCAATTCAAATTGAAGGGTTACGTTCTTTTAAGTTCAATCTCATTATAGGTGGACTGTTATTTACATGAAGAGGGATCAGAATTAGGGACTGACGAAGGAATTCATTTGCAAGTGGAAGATACTTATTATCAGCATGTTGGTCGTGCCGGGGTGAGAGGTACTGATGGGATGGGGAAACACACTTCATTTCAAGATGCATCTGAAGGAATAAGAGTTATGAAGGGAGAAGGTAGTCAAGAGACATAGGTTAGTCTTACAATTTGTCGATGGAATTGCAGGCAGGGTGGGTAATTATTATATTCACAATCAATAATAATAGCTGACGGGCTACCTCAAAATGAAAAGTTATGATGTTGCATCAATAGGTCCCATTTTTCTCCTTTTGATTTAATTCTACAAAAATGATTTTTTGAGCTATTAAAAGATATATATATATAAAATGTTGCTGAACATTTTAATTGTGGTGGAGCTTTGGACTACTTAAGTGAGTGATGCAGAAATATTTGCAATCAATAAAAGTGTCAATGTATGTATGATGTCATAAAGTTGTGCTCGTCATCGTGATTGCCCTTAGGTTTAGGTCAATTACACACTTGCGATTGCCCTTAAATTTAGGTGTCTGCCCTAGTCAGTGATCCAACTGGAGTCGATGAAAAAGGCGCGCCGAGTGATCTGATGTTCGGGCCGTTGCGTTGACAAGGAGATCGTGATATTCTTCTGTTCAGCAGAGAGACATTTTGAAAAAAAAATATAAAAATAAAAAAATCTATATTATATTTTTATTTATTCTTATAGTTTCTAATTTTTTATTACTTTTATAATAATTTATGATTGAATCTTATAATTGAAGCTACGTGTTTTTTCATTTATATGAAAATTTAATACTATAAACAACTTGTAAGATATCCAAACTTGAGACGAATATGACCAGATAAGCAGCGTGATAGACAGAACATAGGTAGATTGGCGTAAGAAGTGGGGAACTTGTTTGTCACTCACTAATACCTTCCTACTGCAACCCACCCTTTGAGCTCCAACTCTCAAAAAAGACTTGTCTTTCCCGGATTGTGCTGGGTCGGCCCATTATATATATAACCTTGGGTTAGTTGTATTGGACTTTTTGTAACTAATAGGACATCTGGACTCTAGATCCCTCTGCTGTACATTTGGCCCACCCGAACCAGCTGATCTGACACACCCTACAACGACGCAGACTCTACCTACTGCGTATCTCCGATGAACTCTTAGTCCTCAACGCCACAGATAACCTACTTCCTTCTCTAAACTGGTATCATTTTTTAGTCCCATTCCTTAAAAAATCTTGGTGAAACCCATCAAAACCAGTGGGAGTTTCTCTTTTGTTTTTTGATGGCTGCAGACCACTTGTTCGATTAAATGCTTCACATAAAATTTTTCCTGCCATCCGGGTTGTTTCTAAATATGAGTTTGGCTGGATTGATTATTAGCTGTTGTTGAAAAGGAAGCTGACAATAATGGCTACGAAATTTTTGTCTAAATGGCCGCATAAAATCACGCCTTCTCTGGTTGTGCAGTTGATACGAGCGGAAAGGGACCTACAAAAAGCTAAGCTCATATTTGATTCCGCCACGGCCGAGTACAGTAACGGTTTTAAACATGATCACACCACCTTTGGCGTCATAATCTCAAAGCTAGTCTCCGCCAACCAGTTTAGGCAGGCAGAGGAGTTGCTCAGAAGAATGGAGGAAGAGAAGTGTAGAATAAGAGAAAATATATTCCTTTGTATTTGCCGAGGCTATGGCCGGGTTCATAGGCCTCTAGATGTTGTCAGAGTTTTTGAAATGATGGGTGCATTCGATTGTAAGCCTACCGAAAAGTCTTACATTACAGTTTTAGCCATTTTGGTTGAGGAGAACCAGTTAAAGATTGCAATCAGGTTTTATAGGTATATGAAGAAAATGGGCATACCGGCGAGTGTTGTCTCTCTCAATGTGCTGATCAAAGGCCTTTGCAAGAACAGTGGAACCATGGATGCTGCAATTGGGATATTCCGGGAGATGCCTTGTCGCGGTTGTAATCCTGATGCGTACACTTATGGAACATTGATTAATGGGTTTTGTAGACTTGGAAAGATCTCTGAAGCCAGAGAATTGTTTAAAGAGATGGAGACACAGGGTTGTTTGGCATCATCTGTTGTGACCTACACTTCTTTGATACATGGTTTATGTCAATCTGATAAAGTGGATGAAGCTATGGGATTGCTTGAAAACATGAAGACCAAAGGCATTGAGCCAAATGTATTCACTTACACTTCTTTAATGGATGGCCTGTGTAAGGTTGGCTGTTCTTCAAAGGCAATGGAGGTTTTCGAGATGATGGTTAGCAAACGGCAGAAGCCTAATATGATAACTTATAGTACTCTAATCAATGGATTATGTTTAGAAGGGAAACTCTCAGAAGCCGTAAAGATTCTTGACAGAATGAAACTTGAGGGGCTGAAACCAGATGCTGGACTTTACGGAAAGATTATTAAAGGTTTCTGCTTTCTTTGCAAGTTCCGGGAGGCTGCAAACTTCCTCGACGAGATGGTACTTGGGGGGGTCTCACCAAATCGTCTAACCTGGAGTATTCATGTTAGGATTAATAATATGGTAGTCCAAGGCCTCTGTGAAAATGGCAATCCGAATAGAGCATTTCAGTTGTATTTGAGCATGCGAACTAGAGGCATCTCGGTTGAAGACGGCACATTCACTACTCTAGTGAAACATTTTTGTAAGAAAGGAGACATGCACAAAGCTGCTCGAATTGTTGATGAGATGACAATAGATGGATGTGTTCCTGATAAAGAAACCTGGAGTGCTTTGGTGGGTGGATTTTGGGAGAGGAGAAAGGTTCGCGAAGGTTTCCAGGAGTTGGCGGTTCAGCTTATGACTGGGGAATGGGCTTTTTGAATATTAGAGATAACAATTCACTCTAGCTCTCTATGGGATCGTCCCTGACTTACTCTAATTACTTAATTAGGTAGGTTAGGTAATTTTATTATTTGGTAGCTTCCGACGAGTTCACTAGTATGCCTAATATGCCTAAGACATGCATCTTATGTAACAAAATGTAAATAATGCAAAGACAAATGGAACACATTCTAAACGACATGTAAAAATGCAAACACAATTGCAACAAAACGAAAGACTGCCTTCCCACAGTTGAACAACATGTTGTCCTGAATCTGGAAAGGGAAACACCCAAAAATCAAGAAAAAAAACAATGAAATACTAAATACATCAACAATAAACAACACAAGAGATTAAGGGTAAGAAGGGCTCATAATGGTGTGGTATCATTCCAAGGTACCAAAAATCTTCTTCCTCTCTTCCTTTGGTCCTCTAACAAGTTATGATGTATAACAAACCTTCAAGCAATCATCAAGTCACCTAAGCATCAAGAGATTAAAAGGGAAACAAGCTAACGATCAAACAAAATCAAAATCAAATAAAAAATATAAAGCTTAACTAAGATAAGCAAACTAAAAACAAACATGCTAAGTTATGGTCATTAGCTTGACCCTTGGCATATTAACCTTAGCCACTGTCAAATGTATGCCTGAGCCTAACAGGAAGCATGCTAAAACTATGTGCATGCTAAAACTATGTGAGGAGCCTAGAGCAACTTCTCTCAAAGTAGACTCCCAATCAGCATGATGTTCCAAATCTACAGGGGAGTGGAATTGAACTGCTTCGTTATTGAACTCCAACATCCACTCTCCTTTCTGAGCATCTCCCTTCCCTAAGGATGGTCTCCATAGTGGTGGGAGCGATAAATGTGGAGGCTTATCATATTGTTCTACACCTTCAAGCTTCTGCTTGCTTAGCCACAACTCGTTCTCCCAACTAGCATTATATGAGTCTTACTAGTTCTTCTTATCTTTCTCTTGGCTTACCTCCTTCAAGCTTTCAACCTACTCCATTATATCCTTTTCTTCCTTTTCCATGACAGCTATGATGCCCTTTATTTTTTCCTTTGGGTTGGCTTCAGTGTTGCTTGGTAGGCTACCTGCATTTGTAAAAGACAAAGTAGTTTTAAGTTTAACTACCTGAACCTCTAAGTTGTGGATAGAGGAAGCATGGTTCTTCATAATTTGGTCAAACTTTGCCTCCATCCTTTTTTAATTCTCCTTTTGGCTAGCAAACGTCCTCTTTTGATTCTCTTTTTGACTTGCCAATTTGGAGCCAAAAACATCTATTAACTTGTCCATATTGTTCTATAAAGGCTCCTAAACGATCTTCCTGGAATCCATGAGGTCCTTATGCTCGTATTTTGCCACCTGAATTTATAGTATTCCAAGAAATATTTGGGTGGTTTTTCCATCCTAGATTATAGGTGTTGGAATATGGATTCTTACCACTTTCTTATAGTTAACCCAAGTAATTTACCCGTTCTATGCCACTAGATCCCATCAAAAAGCATTCAACTATTTCATGACTATCTTGCCCATATAATTCACATTTAAGATGCACAGTTTTCATAAAAAAAGAAAGATGTACCTTGTAAGTTGCTGAATTGCTCGGTGAGGGCTAAAATTTTTGCTTAAAGTGCCGTCACCGTATCAATTGAAATCATTTCCTTCTTCTCCTTGTATTCTTATACCTACAAAGACAAAAGGAAAATTATAAAAACTATTAAAATAAATTAACCCAAACTAAATAAGATGCTAAAAAAAATCCTTAGCAACTGCGCCAAAAACTTGTTGATGATTCACAAAACTATCTAACTTGTTTTACGCTACAATACCATAAGTTTACGGTAAGAACTTGTATTAAGGAAGTAGATATCGATCCCATAGAGATTTGATTCTAGTCACTAGTTAACTCAAGTTGTACTTTGTTTAAAAAAATGGTTGCAAATGATAAAAATTAGGAAATTAAGCTAAAATAAACTAAGCCAACAATATACAACCAATTGAAAGAAAGAGCGGTAATTTGTTAACCAAAGCTTAAGATTAGGAGTTACTGTATCCCTTTTTTGCTTCCCTCTTATATTATTGACCCAATTATGCTTGACTCAAGCTTTTCTAATGCTTAATTACCCTCTCTCAAGGCATAATGAGTTGACCCTAGTTTAAATGGTTTAGAATTAATTATGCCATCTCTAGACTTACCAACTTCTCTTAACCAATCAACTAGATTTTAAGCACTCATATAGGCGATTTTAAGTAAATAGACAAGATCTCTCTTCAATTATTTTGAAAAAACTAAATATTTATGGGTCTATTGGAAGCCAAATCTTGTTACACTACCCAACACAAATGCCCAAACTCACCATCACGATATATTACATGGTACAAGTACAATAAATATCACTAGCATCCATTCATTGCATAAAAAACAACAAGGTTAAGCATATAGTTCAAGAGTAACTCCTAGAAAATATTTAGCCACTCATAATAACAAATAATCCAACAACATTCATGTTTTCCATACTAAAAAGAAATAAAGAGAAGAAGATATAAACTAAATAAACCTATGAAGTCCTCCAATAGAGTTGGAAAATCTTGATGTAGAGTCTCTTTATGTTTTCCAAGGAAGATTGAGTTTCTTCCTATGGATAGCCACCAATCCCTCCACTTCTCCACTTTTTGGTGTTATCTAATGATAGATAGAGGCTCCTAGGGTTTAGCACACTTATTTATGTCAAAAGGATGTTCCAACACTTAAAATCCTATGTTTGACCTTTTTTTGGTCAATCTTATCCCTGTCATGATTATGATAGAGAATTTACATCCAGGAGGTGACACGATAGTGACACTTGTCACCCTTGTGACACCCTATTTGATAGCTTCGAGAATACTTCACTCTTTTGACCATAACGTCCACTCTAAACCTTAGATTGATTTGAAATTTGAATTGAAATCTCTTAACATCTAGATATTACTCTACTCAAATTTCAATTGTCATATGAGATCTACAAGTTTACCTAATGGATCATCCAAATCACTTGAAACTCATCCAAAGCTTAAATTTTGCTACCTGCAAAATCCACCATTAAGATGCATCAAACTATCCCCAAAGAGGCTTAAAATTTACCGTCAAACACTAGACAATATAAAGAAACAATTAAAAAATCAAAGATCATAAAAAGATGAAAAAAAAAAGTAAATTAATGTTAAAGCACACAAAGAAAAACAAGAAACCCAAAAGCACACTGATCAAAATTTAAGCTTTGAAGTTTGTCTTTTATACTCATCTAGTGGGACACTTGTTAAGCAAGAGGGCTCTTCTCCATTTAAATGTTGAAATGCTCTTGGGAAGATTTGTTTTGGCTTTTTATTTTTTCTTTAAGTTTCTTTGTTATTAGGACACTTGTCAAGGGAAGAAGCTTTCCTTTTCTTATTTGGCTTCAACATTTTTTTCTTGGTGAGTGGGAAAGATTGTGGGATATGTGTCAAGCCAAGAAGCTCTAATTTTGTTTTTTTTGTCTTTTTATGCTTAAAAAAGTGAGACACATGTCCATTTCTTATGCAAAGCTTTCCATTCCTTTCCTAAAATAGTTTTTGGCTCCTCCATCATACTTAAGAATTGATGCCATCCACTCTATGAAAGAATGAATTTAAATTTGTCTTCAACCACCACTTTTCCTCTTCTCCTTGTAAGCTTATTAAGCTTTTCATGTTACTCTTCATCCATTTCATGCATTTACTTGTTAAACTGCCACCTTTGTGTCTTTTAATTCCTGTTTTTTGCTTCTTCTATTTTTTTTTTGTTCCAAAATTGCAATCATAATAGGGTTTGTTCTCCAAAATTCACTGAAAATGGGTAACCTGTTCATTAAAAAATATATAACATAAATTAAGCATTTTGAACAAATAATAGGAATGAAATTAAGTGAATTTACATGTAAAAATATGATAAATTCAGTCCTATCATACATCATCTATTCTAAAATGGATGTTTGAGAATCATAGGAAGCATGCATAATGTCATAGATGAGCTCGAAACAACTTCCTTTAGAAATGATTTAAAACAGCAGGATGTCCCATAGCATTGGAAAGGTGGAACCAAGCTTATTCTTGGTCGAAATCTATTGTCCACTCTCTGCTCTAGATATATCCCTCCTCCTAGGATGGTCTCCTCTATAATTGGCAATGATTTAAAAGAATTTTAATCCTACATGTCACATATCAAATTTGGCTAGCTTGGCCCTAACTCCTTCATCCAGTTAACACCATGTGACTATTCATCTTTCTTCTTCTCTTCTTCTTATTCTTTCATCTGCAAACTACTAGGAAAAGGAAATAAAACTTGGTTAATAACAAAAGGAAATGTATCACTTACCATAGAAGGTGTTTCATCCTCCATCATTTCTCTAGTGAGTGCCTCTTCCTTTATTAGCTTCTCTTACTCTTACTCTCTTGCTTCTAGGTTCTCCCATGGTTCCCCAATCTTAGATGGAATAGTGTCCACCTCCTCCCTTAATTCATCATTTGGTTGGATAAGCATGCCTGAAGAAACTTGGGCTTCTAAGTTCTCTATCACATCTGCCAATTGGCCAATTTTATATTCCAAATCTTTCAAGCGACTCCTCATTTCCTACTAAAATTGGGGAATGCTCGTCATCAATCTTTATACAATCTCCTCTAATGTCATCTTATTAGCTTGTGGTGACGATGATAGAGGCTAAGGCGTATTATGGAAATGTGGTTAATCTTGGTTAATAGCTAGGTAGAGATTCTAATCTGTACTACTCATCCTACAATATGGAACATGTTCAAGTAGAATAACCAAAAAATGAGCAATGAAGTTGGATGATGCACTGTGGCCATATCGAACTGTTTATAGGACACCCATAGGAACTGCTTATAGGACACCCATAGAACATCTTGCCTATTAGGCTAATAATTTTCTGAATTTTAACTCACAAAAGGTTGGAGAGGAAAGGTTTTTACAATTGACTGAGTTGGATGAGTTTCTTCTCTAATCTTATGATAACTCAAAGTTTTCTAAGGAAAGAATCAAGAGATGAAATGATGAGCATATCATTAAGAAAGAATTCAAAGTTGGTGATAGGGTTTTGGTGTACAATTAGATATTAAAGTTGTCTCAAGGCAAGTGAAGGTCAAGATGGACTGGCCCTTATGATGTGACCAATATTTATCTATTTGGAACAACTAAAGTTAGCAATGGCCACTCATCTTTCAAGGTTAATGGCCAAAGAGTTAGGTTGTACGTGCCTAGTTCAGTTGAGGAGTCTTCTGTAACTTTTTCACTGTTTAATCCTCTTTGAACTAGGAATTTTGAAGTTAGGTAGATAATTGTGTTTTATTTTATTTTATTTTGTGCATTACGATCTTTTAAATAATATGTTGAAGCCTTTTAAGTGTGTTTTAATTAAGTTTAGTATGTTTTCCTTAGTCTATCCTTGTTTTATTATGTTTGATTTGAATTTAGGTGTGTTGTAGGCTTAAATCTGAAGCGAATTGATGGATAATTCAACTCATTTTCTTAGGACTTGAATTTAGAAGGTTTTGGTTAGAAATTTGGGAGGAAAATGATCAAAATAAGCTTTTGACAAACTATCAATGGCACCTTGCTAGGGTAACATTGATGGGTGAGAGGGTGTCATTGTTTACAACGTTTCCAGAGCATTAACAGCACATTGTTCATCTACGAACGACGTCATTGAAGGAAGAACAGGGTGTTATTGATAAACGCAGAAGGTATAAAATCCCAGCGGTCTTTGTCTTTCTCTCTATGCCTCCTTTTCACCCTAAACCTTCAATTCTCTATATCTTCCTTATTTCTCAATCAA
Organism: Pinacopodium congolense; assembly: GCA_028565735.1. Taxonomy (NCBI): domain Eukaryota; kingdom Viridiplantae; phylum Streptophyta; class Magnoliopsida; order Malpighiales; family Erythroxylaceae; genus Pinacopodium; species Pinacopodium congolense. Next base: position 14,411,914 of record JAOXYD010000002.1, on the reverse strand, counting down.
ATTGTGCATTCTTTGTGTTATTTGTTACCCTTTACAACATTATGTGTTAAAATCGCTCTAAAAATCAACAAGTTTTTCAAAATCTTCTCTAAAATGCCTTAATCTTTTTCTCTATTCAAGTATTATTTTTCTATTTTTTCTTGATATAGGCTTCCATTTAATTGAAATTCAGTATCATTATGTTAAATAGTTTTGATTTAAATGGCCCCACCAAGGAAAAGATTGGCCTATGATGCTTCCCCATTCATAAGTGTGAAAAATTTTAACTAATACTAGTCATATCGAAACAACGAATTTATTGTGGAACGACTAATCCATTCAGATGTTGAGGCTCAATTCGTGCTCTCGGGAGCATTTCGGAGCATTGGATGGGAGACAGTGGTGACTTTCTCGAGTCCCTTCTATACTAACCTAGTTCACGAGTTCTATGCGAACATCAAGTACAAGGAAAATTCCAAGACGATCGAGATTCGATCATCGGTGCGAGGTATTCCTATTTTGATCACTCATGCTTCTATTTCAACATTTTTGGGAGTACCTAATGAGGTGACATCTATCTTAGGAAGAAGGACCCATTGCATGGAGATTTGATTTATATCGATCGATTTTTTTCTATTTCAGCTGCTAAAGAAGCTTTGGCATTGACTAAGAACAGCAGGTATTACACCATTGCTTACGTAGGTATTTGTAAGCACAGTATTGTTGCCAGACTTAATTCTAGTGTTACACCTCAGGATAGCGGGTTAAATGAGATGCGGATTGTCAATATCTATTTGTTGGATAAGATCTTATTTGGTTGAGGTGCTTTTCATAGGATACCATTATCGGGTTTTATTATTCTTGGTATGCAAGATATGGTGAAGCATAAAATGCATATCAAGAATTTCAGCTTTCCTTGCTTATTAATGAGGATGTTTATGGATGCTAGAGCTCCTTTAGATTTGGAGGAGGTTACAGATTGGTCTTCTAAAGTCATGATCAATGTAGCCCTGCTTAAGCAATGGAGTTTTATTTTTAACCGAGGAAGATGGATTAAAACAAGTACTGAAGACGCTCTTGTACTTGCAGTAGTACCTGAGGTGTCTAAGGCAGAGATGGGTGAGGCATCTTCTAACTCCACTCAGAGTGTTCCTCGTCCAAGACATGTTTCACCTGCTGCCACCCCACCATCCTTTTCAAACAATCCTCAGATCGCAATGATGCAGTACATGATTAACATGGGGGGTTGCCTAACTTCTGAGCTTTTTGAGTTTTGTACCGCCTTTTTTTTTTAGCTTTCTACTTTATGGGGTCAATTAATTCATGGTTTGGTAGGCTTCAACATTAGGTGGATGACTTAACTACCGAAGTTAGGAGTCTAGAGGATTATCAGTGATCACGGGGTGTCGATTGCCATTCTTTTTAGTTCTTTTGATTATTCACTTTGTTATTTCAATTTCAGTTTAGTAGTATAGGTTTCCCTTTCGTAGTGTATGTTTATGTTGTTTTTCTGCTATATATGTTGACAAATTTTGGTATATATTGGCTCCTTGATGTATTTGACTTCCATATTTATATGAGTGGAGCACCTTTTGGCTATTTTTCTATGTTATATTTCTTTTGATTTCAGTTCATGCACGTCTGTTCCATTACACTATCGGATCTTTAAGTCTATATAAAACGAGTGTATTTCTTTCCCTACTATCCTACATTATGCTTTTTAGTCTCCATTTTAAACATTGAGGACAATGTTTCATTTAAATGTGGGGGAGGGATATCATCATATTGATACTTGAGTTTTGCTTGTTTTGTAGTAATTTGATTTATCGTCAATTTCATCATAGTCTATAAATTGTGGAATTTTTTTATTTTGATCCTTTTATTTTTCATACTTTCATTTGAATTCAATTATTTAGGCAATTTGAAATGTTATCTGATTAATTTTGACTATTAATGACTAAATGCCTTTAACTCATTTCATAATTTGGAAGGTAGATACCTAATGATTAAAATGATATTCCACATTTAAAATGCAACTTTCTGAGTAATTTTGTAACTTCTTTTAAATCACTTTTATCATTCAAAGAAAAAAAGAAAAAAATCGAAATTAACCCTAAAAAGAAAAATATATAAATAATAATAATTAGTTAATTAGTTAAATAAGTAAGCAGAACCACTCCTCTTATTTCTAATCTTGTGTATGTGTATTAAAAAGAAAAGAAAATAAAAAGGATAAATCATAAATATATATGTATATAAGATTTGAAGTTATGAGTGGGACTAATAGTCGGTTGAGTTACTGTGACACAGTTGAGTAATCGAGGGTTGTTCACGATAAAATGTTCACCTTCACATAAAAAAAATGAAGTGACCTCTCAACTAATTTTCTTACAAATTTAATTAATTAGGTCATTAACTCATTTTTTAATTTTTACTTTAAAGAATGTGGAAATGTCGAAAAGATGATGCATTAAACTTGGTTTATTTGTCTTTTATATGTGGAATTGATTTTTAGATTTAGGTTAAAGTTTGAAAAAGAATGAAATGATTTAAATTCATTTTCTATTTGATATGATTTATTAATCTTATAACATTTCTACACGTCAATTTTTTTAAGGATCAAGAAAGCATTATCAATAATGGTAGTTTTAATATTGAATTGACTTTTCCTATTTTTATATCCTATTATGAAATTGATGATGAATTAATTTTCTTAAGGATAAGCAAAGACTTAAGTGTGGGGGAGTTGTTAGGAGTTAAATTTATAGTATTTTTGGATGTTTTTTATGTTAATTTAACCCAAATTCAGTGCTTAAATGTTCAACTTATGTGTTGTTATATTTAATTTGCAGGATAAAGCTTAAATATGGAGATTGAATAAAAAAAAACTAGAAGAAAGTTCCTCATTTATCCTTTAATGGCACCTTGCAGCCTACCGTTGAAGGATGAACAGGGTGCCGTTAATAGAGGTAGAATTCAACCATTATCGGCACCCTCTAACCCGCTGTTATGCAGTGGTACAGCCCGCTATTGAAGTAGTAGTCAACAATATCAACCTCAAATCTCCAACATTGCGGCTGTGGCGTGTCTCCAATTAATGTCCTTGTCTTTTAGCACATCTTGGAGGCTTCTGTAACTATAAAAACAAAAAAATTAACACAAAACACGAAGAGAGGAAGGAAGAGAATAGATTTGTAAAAGGATAGAGAGAATTCTTTCTTCTCTCCATAGTTATTCTCTTAGTCTTTAACACCAAACACTTTGTTCTTCGAATTTTTGTGTTTTTTTTTTAGTTTCTAAACATCTGACCCTAAGGTATAAACATAATTCTAAGTTTATAACTCATATTCAGGGGGGTTTTTAACACAGATTACATGTTATTATGCTATTAT
>JAOXYD010000002.1:14390204-14400931 GCA_028565735.1 Pinacopodium congolense | reverse complement strand
AAAAATAGCATCAAGGGCCGTTTGATTCTGATTTCGTTTTTAGATTTAATTTTTTAATTTTTTTAAATATAAAAATTAATAAAAAATATTATAAAAATTAAAAAAATACTTCAATACAATACAGAAATTAAAACAGACAATATAAAAATTTATAAAAATACATAAAATTCAATATAAAAATACAACATTCACAATTAAAAATTACAACTAAAAACTCAATCGACCCCTTAAAATGTCCACAATCCACACTGCGGGCACCAAATTAACATCAGGGTCCTTTTCTAATTGATTTCCAATTTTACATCAAATTTATGTCTACAATCAAGCAAACAACTAATTGGGTGCAAACCAAGCATCCGGTATGTCTATAATCAAGCAAACACCAAACATTTCTTTTCTGAATGCAATGAAATCGAAGAATACATTTCTCTTCTCATATTTATAAACACATCAGAATACCAGATAAAGCTAAAGATATTAAAAAAAAAAGAAAGGAAAAGAAAAGAAAAGAAAAGAAGAAAGAGTTCTAATAAACATCCTAAGAAATCATTGAAAGGCTTAATAACATTTCGTTCATAAAAGAGGAACAATAAGCACACTCGAAGTCGAATGCCATCCATGCCTGCCCCTGTCTGTCCCTCGCTCTGAGTCGCTCCTCATAATTTCATCTTGCATTTAACAACCCAAAACTTCACATCTTCTTCTCCACCTTTCTACTCTCCATTGTCCAACTCCATGCTCCAAACAACGATGCTTCTTATCTTTTTCTTCACTCTCCTCTTACCCTCACCATCCCTTTCCCTAAACCAAGAAGGTCTCTACCTCCACCAACTTAAACTCTCCCTTTCCGACCCCGACTCCTCCCTCTCCTCCTGGTCCGACTGCGACGACACCCCCTGCTCCTGGCGTGGCGTCCTCTGTCACCCGCTATCCGCCTCCGTCGTCTCCCTCGACCTCTCCGACTCCAATCTCTCTGGTCCCTTCCCCACCCTCCTCTGCAACCTTAAGAATCTCACTTTCCTTTCCTTCAACAACAACAACCTCAACTCCACTCTCCCTCCCGATATCTCCTCTTGTCGGAATCTTCAGCATCTTGATCTCGCCCAAAACTTGCTCACTGGTCCCCTACCTGATACCCTCCCCGAAATCTCGGACCTTAAGTACCTCGACCTCACTGGAAACAACTTCTCCGGTGACATTCCCCTGTCTTTTGGCCGCTTCCAGAAGCTTGAGGTTTTCTCTCTTGTGTATAATCTCTTTGATGGGGTTGTACCACCGTTTTTGGGCAACATTTCTAGTCTTAGAATGCTCAATTTGTCCTATAATCCCTTTTCTCCGGGTCGGATCCCCCCGGAGCTTGGTAACTTGACGAATTTAGAGATTCTCTGGCTTACTGATTGCAGCCTTGTTGGTAAAATCCCCGACTCGCTTGGTAGACTGAAAAAACTCACCGACTTGGACCTTGCGACCAACAAATTGGAAGGAACCATCCCGATTTCCCTCACGGAGTTGACCACCGTCGTCCAGATTGAGCTCTACAACAACTCTTTGACTGGTGGCCTGCCCGTTGGGATTGGAAACTTGACCGCATTGAGACTTCTCGACGCTTCCATGAATAAGTTAGGTGGCCCAATTCCGGACGAGTTGTGTCGGTTGCCGTTGGAAAGTTTGAATCTTTACGAGAATGATTTTGAAGGGAGGTTGCCGGCGAGCATTGCGGGCTCTCCGGGTTTATATGACCTCAAACTGTTTGGGAACAGACTCACAGGAGAGTTACCTCAGAACCTCGGGAAAAACTCGCTGCTGAGATGGGTCGACGTTTCGAACAACCAATTTACTGGGGAAATTCCGGAGAGTTTATGCGAAAAAGGAGAGCTTGAAGAATTGTTAATGCTTCACAATTCGTTTTCGGGTCAAATACCCGAGAGTTTAGGAGCGTGTCGGAGCTTGACTCGAGTTCGGTTGGGTTTCAACAAGTTAACTGGTGAGGTGCCGGTTGGATTCTGGGGTCTGCCGCATGTTTCGCTTCTTGAGCTTGTTAACAATTCTTTGTCGGGTCAAATTGCGAAGACTATCGCTAGTGCAGCAAATTTGTCCATGTTGGTTATAGATAGGAACAATTTTACTGGCAGCATTCCAGAGGAGATTGAGTTTGTCGTAAGTCTTGTGGAGTTCTCAGGGAGTGAAAATAAGTTCAGTGGATCGCTGCCTGGAAGTATTGTGAATCTGAAACAGCTTGGAACTCTGGATCTTCATGGTAATATGTTTTCTGGGAATCTGCCAGATGGGATTGATTCGTGGAAGAAAATGAATAAGCTTAATTTGGCCAACAACAAGTTTTCAGGGAAGATTCCTGAACAAATTGGCAGCATGCCTATGCTTAATTATCTTGATTTGTCAAGTAATGGATTTTTTGGAGAAATCCCTTTGAGCTTGCAGAACTTGAAGTTGAATCAGCTCAATTTGTCGAATAATAAGCTGTTTGGAGAAATTCCAGGTCTGTATGCGAAGGAGATGTACAGAAATAGCTTCTTGGGGAATCCTGGTTTGTGTGGAGACATTGAAGGCTTGTGCGAGGGAAGAGGTGATAGAAGAGGGAGAGGTTATGGTTGGTTGGTGAGGTCCATTTTTGTGGTTGCTGGGGTGGTGTTAATTATTGGTGTTGCGTGGTTCTATCTAAAGTACAGAAGGTTGAAGAAGGAAAAAGTGAAGATAGACAAATCAAAATGGACGCTGATGTCTTTCCATAAATTGGGTTTTAGTGAATATGAGATTCTGGATTGTCTTGATGAGGATAGCGTAATAGGGAGCGGATCTTCGGGGAAAGTGTACAAGGTTGTGGTGGGCAATGGTGAGGCAGTTGCAGTAAAGAAGCTATGGGGAGGAGGCGAAAAGGAGAGGAGGGATGTTGAGAAAGGTGATGGATTTGAGGCAGAGGTTGCTACTTTGGGAAAGATTAGGCACAAGAACATTGTTAAGCTATGGTGTTGCTGCACGACTAGAGACTGCAAGCTCTTGGTTTATGAATATATGCCGAATGGTAGCTTGGGTGATATGTTACATAGTAATAAGGGAGGGTTGCTAGATTGGCCAACGAGGTACAAGATCATTATGGATGCTGCAGAGGGACTTTCTTATTTGCATCATGACTGTGTTCCTGCGATTGTCCACCGAGATGTGAAGTCCAACAACATCTTATTAGATGGGAATTTGGGGGCGCGGGTGGCTGATTTTGGTGTAGCCAAGGTCGTTGATTCTGCCGGAAAGCCTAAATCCATGTCTGTTATTGCAGGGTCTTGTGGTTATATAGCTCCAGGTACCCCCGCTTTCTTTGTTCCTTTAAAAAAAAATCGATTTACATTTCTATAATTCTTGGGTTTGAGCTATATATATATATATAATGTAAACAATTGCAGAGTATGCATACACACTTCGAGTGAACGAAAAGAGTGACATTTACAGCTTTGGGGTGGTTATACTGGAGTTGGTCACAGGTAGACGGCCAATTGATCATCCAGAATTTGGCGAAAGGGACTTGGTGAAGTGGGTATGTGTTACCTTAGATCAGAAAGGAGTAGTGGACCATGTTCTTGACCCCAAACTGGATTCTTGTTTCAAGGAAGAGATATGGAAGGTCCTCAACGTTGGCCTCCTTTGCACAAGTCCTCTCCCAATCAACCGGCCATCCATGAGAAGAGTAGTGAAAATGTTGCAAGAAGTTAGTGCTGAGAACCAGCTTACGATTGTCAAAAAGGACGGGAAGTTGACGCCTTACTATTACGAAGACGCCTCCGATCAAGGAAGTGTAGCTTGAGAATGGCATGCCAAGTTGAGTTTTTGCTGCAAATATGGGCTCCATTTTTCTCGAACTTCCTTTCCTCCCATTTATTTGCCTGAAGGAAAATTAGCCGATTTAATAGTTAGGGTAGGATATGGGTCCGTCACTGTCCTTACTTAAAAGTGAAATGGCTGACCCATATAAGTCCTTCACGTGCGTACCCTAGTTCCCAACGTGGTTACTCGAAACCCACCCAGCTTGGCATTACGACAGGTAGTTGAAGGTTTCAAATCGGTTTGTACCGAGCGCTCTATACTTTGCAATGTGTGTACCTTCTAGCAAGGAGTAAATGCAACCCAGTGAAGGAGAGACATTAAGCAAAATGCAGGTTATCTAAAGGCTTCACGAAAAGATAAAATTTTGTCTTTTTTAAATAAAATTTTAATTTCTGCCCATTTGGGGATACTCCCTCACGTCACCCATTCCCAATCTTCTCCGTGATGGGTCGTGTCTTCCCTCTGGTGAATCTTTCCCCTCCATGTTGCTCCTCTCTGGTGAAGCCATAGTCTTCATCCAACAACAATTCTATCTCAGCAATGTTAGACGGGGACTTCTGTTTTTTATTTGTAGGAGCCATTCCGATGGGGTTTGCCTTGCCTCAAACTATGCTTTTCTTATAACTGCATTGGTGTTTGCTTTACCCTCATGATTTCTTCTGTTGAAATATTTTGACAATTACTTGTTGAAACAACGAGGGTGTTACTTTGTATATGTCTTCCAGACAAGTTCCTAATTATCACAACCTTGATTTTAAATCAAACTTCGAAATAATGAAAGTCTTGGGCAATTATGAGAAAACTGTTTGCCTGTTTAGCATAGGAAATTTGTTATATACAGGAAAAATATTCAGAAGCTTATAATTTATAACAAGCTTTAATTTTTCGCTAACTTGTTCTGCTCCGTTATTAACATAAAATGTTTCACAAGTCCACAGAGCCTTTATAATGCCTTGTTTTTGGAGTGCACATCCCTCATTTGCTAACACGACCTGATTCCAATATGACTTGAATATGACTTGCCTTGGTAGGATTTACACATCCTCGTTGATTTTGATTGGAATTTTAGTAAATAAATATCTTTTTCTTTTACAAAAGTGGCTCACATTTTTAAAGGAAATTAAAATGAGTTGAGGGAGTTATATGCACTTTGTTCTTGTGAATGATTAGATGGTTAAGGCTATTGATGCGTTCCTCACTGATTACTTCTTTAATTAAAAGATGATTTAAAGCTACCTAAGAAGATTCTCTTTGAATCGAGATTCCACAAGTCATTTATGGGGTGTTTGGATAGCTATTCCCCCTCTATTCCCAAATAATACCTATTCCCATGTTTGTTATATTTTTACTTATGGAATAGCCATTTCTAAGAATTGGTATTCCTTAAAAACTAGGAATGAAGTTTGAAGTTATATATCCGTTAGGAATTTGTTTTAAGTGTTTTGAATTTTGTTTGAGCCTTTTTGCTTGTTTTCTAGGATTTAAATGACGTCATTTAAATCTCCTAACAAAAAAACGACTAGTTTTCTTTTTCATGTTTCAATAACTTTTTAAGTCTTAGATGGCTAGTTTTTGCCCCTAACGACTCCAATTCCTTCCTAACCCTACAAATAATGTTCCTAAACATTTCTATCAATTCTTTATACTTTAAAAAACAAATTTACAATCTCAAAATCTTAAAAACACCAAACTTGTCTAGATTATGTTCTTTATTGGTTCATCTTTCTTTCTTTTGTTTTCTCTTGTTTTAAATATGCTTTTAGAGCTATAAATTTTTTTTTCATTTTTTAGATACTCATGAGTTTACTCAAGCTCAAATTTGAATTTTTAAGTGTTTATTTTTTCAGATTCAAACTAAAAAAAGTACACATATTTAAGTTGTCCAATTTTTGAGCGTTCTTGAACTGTCTTACTTTATTCTTCTTATTTCATGTTTCATGTTTCATTTTCTTTGATTCATTATGTTTCTATAGTCTCTTGAACTTTTAGGAAGATGTTTGACATATTTTTGTGATTTTATAAGGTAAGAAACATTTGATTATATAGCTAGAAGGCAACTTACGCATATTCTTGTTCTGTTTTTGATATTATTTCAGGCGTTAATTTCATTTTTATTTTTCAAATATGTTGTTATTTGATAGATTAATGTTTCAGTAGACTTTTTGTATTGAATTTACACATTTTAGTAGATTAGAAGCTGGAACATATATATTGTAGATTTTGACAAATCGTATGTTCTTGTGTTTAATTTGATTGTTTGATGTGTTAGTTTTGTTTTGTTGCATAAATTAACTTGTTTATGATCTGTTAAGGTGTTAAGATACTTGTTGTATTATTTATTTGTATTTAGAAGTTGCAGAAATGTTTTTATCGCATGAGTTCATTGAAACATCATTAAAGGTGTGTTTTGGTTACATAATTGGGGAAATTGCTGTGGGTTGATAATTGATTATAACATAGGTTGCTCTTTACCATTAAAATAGAGTTAATAGGTTACTCTTGACCTTTGACAAACAACATTTGGATTGGTTTGATTGTTGAATGTGATTTGGATTGATTTATGCCATGTATAAGCATTAGAAAATGTATAAGACATAAGTGTTTAGAGAATCCATAAGGCATAAACAATCCATCGAAATTTTCCTTTACCATAAACATCGATATTAAGGCTTGAAATTTATAGCAAAATATAGAGAAAGGCACAAGAAACACAACAATAAAAAGATTTTATTTAAAAGGTGAAGGATTCATAACAAACAAAATGCGTAAAGGGGGTCATCTGACAAGAGTCATCTAATTTGTAAATTGACGAAATCAATATATGGATTAAAGCAAGTCTCTCGACAGTGGTACCTGAAATTCCATAAGGTGATTACCTCATTTAGTTTTATGAAAAATGTGGTGAAAAGATGCTTGTATTATAGGATCAAAGTAGGCATAATCATTTTTCTACTTTTATATATAGATGATGTGTTACTTGCATCAATTGATTTAGGCACATTGCATGAAGTTAAGCAATTATTGTCTAAACATTTCAACATGAAGGATCTTGGTGAAGCATCTTTCATCCTTAGTATACAAATTCACCAGGACAGATCTCAAAACTCTTTGGATCTTTCTCAAAAGGCATATATTGAGCTAAGGTAGCAAGGGTTTAATATAGATAATTATAAACCACGTGCAACACAAATCTCTCATGGAGAGAAATTATCTTTAGCACAGTATCTAAAGAATGCAGTTGAAAGACCGACCATATAGAACATTCCATATTTTAGTGTAGTAGGTAGCCTAATATATACTCAAGTATGCACTAGACTAGACATTGTATTCGTTGTTAGACTGTTGGGTAGATACTTGTCTAATCCAAGTATAGACCATTGGAATGCAGTCAAATGAGTTTTTAGATACTTGAAAGGAATTAAAGATTATATACTTACATATAGGAAAGTGGAGAGTCTGGATTTGATAGGATACATAGATTTAGATTATGCTATGTTTTAAGATGACAAAAAGTCTACATACGGATACATCTTTATGCTGGTGGATGGTGTTGTTTTATGGAAGAGCGTCAAACAAACACTCATGACCTCTTCTACTATGCATGTAGAATTTGTTGATTGATATGAGGCTTCTTCTCAAATTATTTAGTTGAAAAACCTGATCTTTGAACTATCTGTTATTAATTCCATTGCCATGCTAGTACAGTTATACTATGATAACTTTGCTTCAGTATTGTTCAGCAATAATAATAAGAATATTACATGGTCTAAGCATATGAAAGTCAAATATTTGACTGTTAAAGAACTTGTACAAAAAGTTGACATTACAGTGGAGTACATTGTGATTGAGCATATGTTAGTTGATCTTCTAACAAAAGGACTTTGACCCCATTTCTTTTAACGACATGTTTCCAATATGGGTGTTTTGGAGTCCTTGTGACATTCTTAACTAGAGATCATTTTCTTTTGCTGATATATATGTGTGTATGTGTGTGTGTGTGTGTGTGTGTGTGTGCCATATATAAATGCACCTATTATGTTTGTTTTTTATGTATCATAATTGTACAAGCCATTATCATTTATATATCTATAATGATCATCATTTGGTTTTCAATTAGATATATTGTCATAACACAAATTAAAGTCTTTAGATGTATTAATCCCAAGCATTCCATAGGTCATTGGGCATATATATAAGATATGTTATTTCTACATGTCTTGACACATTCAAATCTTTACAGACATACAGTTCATTGAGACATAGTCAGATATATAGCTCAAGTCCTATACAGGTTCTCTTTAAAGAGATTGAGATCGACAAACTAAATATGGTATTTTTTATATCATTCAGATATCATGTGGTTTGTCACACTCCATTTTTCGTCTATTTTTGTGAGGTCATTAGATATGCGTGATTGTATTGGATTTGTATCACATATGATACATGTATTTGGTATTTTTCGGTATCAAAAACCTTACGAGACAGGATGTTAGACTTTGTTTATCTTTAAATCACATATTAATTTTTTAGCCTATTCAGTAACTTTTAATTCATGTATTAACTAATGCTTGTCCAAGCAGGATAATGTTAGTTAATTTTCTTTAATTGGACGTACATTAATTACTAACATTATAAGATTAAGGTTAACTTGAACAACATTTAAGCTTTATAAAAGGTAAAAACCATCTCTTTCACATCTGCGTATTTGGAGTTATTTCATTGAGGTAAGGTTATGTAATCCTTATCAAAGTAAATTAGATTCTCATTGCAATCATTACTATTTTATAGGATTTTTTTATAAAGCACTTTAAAGTTTACAAATCTTACTATAAAGAGGGAAGATCCAAAGTAGTAGAGTGACTAATAGCTAAATTTCTGAAACATGATATGTTCGATGAGATATATCACTCTCAAATTTCATATGGAAGCAGTGTTCAACTTATTGTAGTTTTTTATCCCACACCTATTTAATATAGGATCATGAACTATTGTAGACATATGATGAGATTCTTATGACATAAGATCAAGTTAGGTTCCATTAAGGAGATTCACTAGGGTAAGGAAATCTATAATTTCATCTAATTATATTGTTTATCTCGGTAAGAGTGACCATGAAATTAGTCATGTTGTATTTTTAATTACATGTCTTTACGTAGATTTATGGCTGGATGCAATAAAGGATGAGATGAAATCCATGAAACGTAGTTAGGTATAAATACTTGTTGATTTATCTCATAATTGTAAACTTGCTGACTGCAAATATATTTATAAGACTAAGAAGGAATCCTATGGTAAAGTTGAGCGATGTGAACTCAAGTTGGTTGCTAAGGATTTCACATAGAGAGAAGGAATTGACTTTAATATCACTTTCTCTTTTATATCCTCTAAGGATGAATGTAGAGTGATTATGATATTAGTAGCTCATTATGATATGGAGCTACATCAAATGGATGTTAAATGTTTTTTTAAATATATATCTTTATTGGGAGGTCTATAATAAGTAGCTTGAAGAGTTTAAATAGATGGAAAGAGTCATCTTGTTTGTAAATTAAGGAAATCAGTATACAGATTGAAACAAGTTTCCTAATAGTGATACCTAAAGTTTGATGAGGTGATTACCATACTTGGCTTCATGGAAAATAAATCTAAGAGATACTTATATTACAAGATTAAGAGGAGTAGAGTCATTTTTCTAATTCATATGTAGATGGTGTCTTATTAACATAAAATGATTTGGACATCTTGCATGGGGTTGAACAACTGTTATTAAAACTTTTCAACATGTAGGATCTTAAAGAAGCATCTTTCATTATTGGTTTTTAAATTCACTATGATAGATTTCAAAATTCATTAGGCCTTTCTCAAAAGACATACATTGAAAGAGTATTGTAAAGGTTTAGTGTAGAAAATTGTAAACCTTGTCAATACTAATCTCTCATAGAGAAAAATTATCTGTAGCATAGTATCAAAAGAATGAGAATGTGCGAGAGACCATAAAGAAAATTCTATATTTTAGTGTAATAAGTCTCCTAAAGTATACTCAAATGTGTCCTAGACCAATCATTGCATTATTTATTAGACTCCTAGGTAGATATTTTCCTAACTCAAGTATGGATTATTGGAATACAACTAAATGAGTTTTAAATACTTATAGAGAACTGAGGATTATATGTTTACATATAGAAAAATCAAGAATTTTGATTTCAATGAACATATATATTGGAATTTTGCTATGTGCCTAGATGATAAGAAGTCTACATCAAGTTATATATTTATGTTAGAAAATAGTGTTATTTCATGAAAAAGTGCTAAGTAGACACTTATGACCTCTTCTACTATGAATACTACTTTGTTGCATACTACAGGGCGATTTTATAAGCAGTTTGGTTGAGGAACTTAATTTTAGAACTATTTGTAATTGACTTTGTGAATAGACTCATACAATTATACTGTGATAAATTTTCTTAAGTGTTGTTCAATAATAATAATAAGAATATAACAAGGTTTAAATAATTAGAGATTAAGTATTTTATCATAAAAGAACTTGTATAAAAATGTGATATTCTAATGGAGCACATTATGACTGAATATATATTAGCTGATCCTCTAATAAAGGGAATTCAACTTAATGCCTTTGAACAAAATGTTCCTAGTATAGGTGTATTAAGGTTGTTTAATAATATTAGTTAGTGTAAGTCCTATGGCACCCAAGAGGGGGGGTGAATTGGGTATTAAAAACTTTTTACAAGCTTAAAACTATCAACTTAATTCAATTGGAAAACTAAATGCAATTGCTAAACCAATATTCAACCTAAAATGGAATGTTAGTGCAAATGTTAAAATAAATGCAAAGAGAGAGTATAGAGAAGGACACAAAGCAATTTTTTAAGGAA
>JAOXYD010000002.1:14363583-14376906 GCA_028565735.1 Pinacopodium congolense | reverse complement strand
ATTATTATGTTAAAGGGTATATTAGGAAATATTTGTAAATGAATTTTCATTTTTAGATTTGTTTCAAACATGATTATGAGTAATTCAATTAAATTCTATGTTTTAAATGATAACTATCCAAACAAGAGAATAGAATTCATTTGCAAATGAAATCCATATTCTACATTTATTTATTTTAAACCGCACTCACCCACACAGGGAGGTGTGGGAGGTGCGTGGGTAGGTTTGTATTTTGGCCATATAACTTCCCAAAGGGACACTAGTTATGTTGCCCCTAAGGAGAAAGGTGGATTGTGAGACAAAGATGATGTGAGGCACATTACTTACTAAGTTTGAAGGAGTAAGGAGGCAACATAAGGAGTCGATGGATAAAGACTCTAAATTCATAAAGGAAATGAAAAAAGTGGCAAGGAGCTTTTCCTCAACTAACTGAAGTCCATATTGAAGCAAGCTAATTGGCAAGCTTTTTTGGTAAAATGTGATTTGGTGATGAGACAAAAGCCAAGTGGAGTAATCATAGAAGCAGATGCTCAAAGTATGAAGGAAAAGTTAGAAGCCATCAAGGAGACATTGATTCAGGCTTAGAGATGCAACGTATAATACCAAAGCTGATCCACCGTTTGTGCCAAGGAGGCAAAAGTTAACGAATGAGAACATGGAGAAATACATCATATGTGCAAGGTCAATGTAACGAGGCAATCATAAGGTTAATTGGGGGAGAATGTCATATAGAAATTGTTTTTCTTACCAAGGAGGAGGTTTTGATTGGTTAACCCTATATTTCTCTAAAAGATTCTCCATAAGACTAGAGTGTAGAAGACTTTAGATGGCTTAATCATCTCTTTAATTGGTGGTAGATTTTTGGAGCAATTAGTGAGATATTTGTATATATTATTCTAAAGAGTCATTATAAGCTATTGGATTATAACAATTCTAACCATCTATTAAGGGATGGTGATGTATAGATATGCTAGGGGACTCATTTGATAGACACACCTCTCAATTATAAACATGATCTCATATCTTGTAAATCTCTTGAGTAGTAAAAGTATTCTCCAAGTTCTCCAAACTCTTTGAGTGTTCTTACTATCTTTCATATGTGTTAGCTTCAGCAAATTTTTTTAATAAAAGTACTATTAATAAGTACTTAAGGAAGGATAAACTAGTATTTTTAGCCAAGAAAAGCATTCCTAAGTCGAGGAGTTTACTAGTGCAACATGGCCCATTGGTGGGAAAATATCAAACACATGAAAATATTTGTGTGCAACTTAAAAGGTAGGCATTAATAGAAATGTTCAAAACCTTGGTTAACTAAATGTGAGAAGCAGTTAGATTTAATTAGATGATTAATTCTTAAGGCATCTATCAAAATCCCAATTTTTTAAACTTTAAACATGGACAATGCAATCAATGTTTATTGAGTCATAAGTTATACTTTATGGACGCAGACAAGATAGAGAATTCCTTCAAAATAACTTCCTTTGAGGGCAACAAACAATTATCACACTTCTAAATAATTAGAAACATGTTAGTGCACCTAATTGTTTATATTCCTAACCTTAGCAAGGAATGAATCTACATAATGCAAACCTTAAATAGTGAAATTAACTGATTATCTTTCAAACTTATTTAAAAGTTAGTAATTAGTCATTGTCCCTATTATTACTTGGTTTTAATAATTATGTTTATAAGAAGCATGCCTATTGGTCCTAATGGCATTCTTTGATTTTTGAAAGCAAGTTCTAATAAAGAGATAGAATTAATGGTATGTATATGGTATAATGAGAGAGAGTACATTATGTATTTATATGTCAATCATTTGGGAAAAACTACCTTTGGGGTTTTAATTTCAAGGGTATTTTACAATTACCATATTGTTTTTAAATGAGATTGTGGCTATTAATTGTAGTATTTTGGAGATGTCTGTTGGTTTGTGAAAGTTGTCATTATTTTTTGTTTCTCAAACTTCTCCAATTTTGTACACAAGAGAACTAAAAACTAAAAAAAATGTTGTATTATCCTTGTGAAATTAAAATAATAAAATATTCAATTTTTAATCTTTTTTAATATTCATTTTTTTGAAGACTAAGTATCATTGTATTTTTGTGGTGGCAACACTTATAATTGTCAAAGAATTACACTTAAACAAGATACAAGTTTACTGTAATGGAAATTATTAGAAAAATTTAACAATAACAAAGATAACAGATATGATATGTTCAATAATATGCATCATAAATAAAAGATAATAACTTACAAATTGCTTGTAGATTTTTTTGGATTAAATAATTTGTATTGCAGTACAACTCTTCCCAATATTTACTTTAGCTCCTACTTTTTGAATGAAAGTTATTATTTTGGATGAACATCATCATCTCTTATTTGAATTTATAGGTTTTTATACTAAAATTCAAATAATACAATTCTTTAATTCAAATTGAAAAGTCATATCTTTTAAACTAATCCTATAATGGGTGGATTAAAATTTTATATCATCTCCTACTCATACAAAATAGGATTAGTCAATTAGAACTCTACTTGTTTTTCATACTCATTCAATAAATTACATGATCAGCATATAACAAGAGCTTAATGTCATACATCTGTTAGGAGTTTGTGGCATCTCGATTAATGAATTAACCTTTTGAGTAGATTCAGTATTCTATATCCTAAGTCAAATCTTTCATTTTACTCTCCTTTAATCTCATTTATTCTATTAATAATTACTTTATTCAATTCTCTACTTAATAGATGGTAGTGACCTTTGAATACTTTTTCATGCGAGTTACTAATACAAAATGACATTCCTCTATTCTCAATTTTCTTTTGAATTTAATTTGATTTACTTTCATATAATTGTTTTATAAGATTGTATCTTTTGTGATCTTCTAGTAACAATCTAAAGTAGCAAAATTAAATTCCTAAGAATTAGACAATAGTCATGAGAGTATACAATGAGATTATTTTTAACCTCTAGCATCTCACACAATGTAAACTAAGATCTCATTACATACATTAATACCTTTATAGTCATTTTAGCATACATAATATGAGTCATGGATTATGTTACTAAATTATTTTCTTTCATTCATACAATGCTATACAAATATTAAATCAAATATACATAATTTATGACTCAAATTCGCTTGTCTACTCTAATATTCATGTTTCAAAACTCTAACAACTCAAGATAAATATAGTGACTATTGATCACTTTAAACCAATTTTATTTTATCCTTTTACCTAAGATATCATTGATAGTTTAAGTTTTGCTCTAAATTATCACCTAGTTAATAAATTTTAAACCTGCTCATCCCTAATCATTATGAATGCTGGAGGAATTTCCCGTGTAAGAGGACCAATTTCTTATCTATCTGACGTACACTTTTAAATTATGCTAAATGAATTTATATAAAATATGTGTATTTAAAAAAAACAATGATATATACTAAACAATGTCAATATTTATTTGATATTTAAACATGAAAATATAATGGGTGAATATACATATAGAAATGTTCATCAATTATATTTTAATATTTATGTAAAGTTAGTGACTTCACATGTCCAATGTATGTATCTCAAGAAACTAATTTTATTATTGTGTCAGCTACCATATCTCATGTAAATATATATTTCATATTCATTTCCTCTTTTTTTACTATATCTTTAACATAATTACTCTTAGTATCTATATATTTGGTTTTATAATGGTATTTAAGACCTTCAGTATTAGCAAGCACTGCTTTAATTGTTACATGATCACTATTTCTTTTAGTTATTCCCAAATTAACAAAGAATCATTTAAGCCACACAGCTTCCTATACTATAACTGAAAATTCTATAAATTCAAATTCTATTGTGGATAATGCAATGTAGGATTATTTCTTACTTTTCTATGATATTGCATCATTATTAAGTAAGAAAATAAATCTAGAGGTACATTTTCTTTCATTTAAGTCTCCTTCCTTATCTGCATTTGTATAATCCTAAATACATGGATTATTTCCTTAGTAACACAATACACAATCAGTAGTACCTTTTAAACACCTCATTATTCTCTTTATTGCTATCTAATATGCTTGTCCTGGATTAGATTGATATTTTTCACCATTTTAATAGTATAACAAATATCTAGTCTTATACACCTTATTGCATATATAGGACTTCTAATTACATTGAAATAAATAATTTTCTTCATTTGTTCTCTTTTTATGGCATTGATGGACAATACTTCTTGTTAAGGCCTTCATCTTTAGTAATAAAATTATTAATCAATTTTCAATATTGTATAAGAAATTGTTCCATGACCTTTTGAATATAGGTTGCTTGAGAAACTAACAAGAATCTCTATCTTTGGAAATCTAAACTCTAGGAGTGTATGTAGATGCTCCTATATCTTTCATCTCAAATTAGGATGATAACTAATTTTTGACTCACTTAAGAAATTCACAATCATTACAAGAAATCAAAATGTCATCCTCATACAAAGATAAAACACATTTTATCTTTGGATCTTTAATATATACACAATGTTCCTCATCAATCATGATTAAATCATATGAAATGATTACATTATAATAATGAATGTATCATTTCTTTAATATTGCTTTAGACCATAAATCATTTTAAATAATTGACATACTTTATGTTCTTGGCTCATCTCCTAAAGATTGTTCCATTTAGATTTGTTTCTTTTAATTCTTTATTTAGAAAAACATTCTTTACATCCATTTGATGTAATTCAAGATCTATATTGGATATTATAGCCAATATAAGATAGATTGAAGCAAACCTCAAAATAGATTAAAAGGTTTCCTTCTAATCAATTCCCTCCTGTTATATATACTCCTTAGTTA
The DNA here is from genome assembly GCA_028565735.1 of Pinacopodium congolense. Lineage (NCBI taxonomy): Eukaryota > Viridiplantae > Streptophyta > Magnoliopsida > Malpighiales > Erythroxylaceae > Pinacopodium > Pinacopodium congolense. The sequence continues at coordinate 14,372,047 of JAOXYD010000002.1, read as the reverse complement.
TGAGACATGCCTTATATCTTTTTATATTTCCATTAGCCTTTCATTTTATTTTGACAACCTATTTATTCCCAATATCTTTTCATCTCTCAGGGAGGTCAATCAACTCCCATACTTAATTAGAGTCATTTCTTCTTTCAATGATTTCATCCATTCTTCTTTAATAGGACTCGTAAGAGCCTTACTTAGATTTCTTTGTTCATATTCTTATTATAGGATAATCATGTAAGTTTTCCCTTTAATTTCAAATCGATGTCAAGGAATCATTCCACTACTACTTTGATGTAATTGAGGTTCATTAGAAACAAATTCATGAACACCTTGATTACTCCCACTTGGCTTAGACATAGTAGGTAGACTTTCGCTTAGCAGGATGTGAATTGATCTTAAATCAATTCTTCATTTTCTATATTGTTCCCACTCAAATGATGTCCCCTTACTTGATTCTTTATATCAAAATAATTTTGATCTAGTGTCTCATATAAGGATTGGTCTTTACTTATGTTGTCCTTATTATGGTCTAAACAAAAGGATTATAAATCCAATTCTAACCTAGACTAACCCAAAGGCAATTGTACCTTGTTAACAAGTATTATAAAACAGAGTAAAATTGAGTATTGTACCCAAGAGACCAAAAATGGGAATATCAATTTAAATAATGCGTAATTTTCTTAAAGAATTAAGGCTTGGTTGATGTGAATAGGAATTTAAAAACTAAAAATAGCGAGTTGATATAAAAAATGCAACCCGACAATGTTTAATGATTAAAAATTCCAAAAATAATTACTAGTTAAAGTTTCAAATTTCAGTAGGTTGAGCACTTCCAATGTGAGGTGATATGAATTAGGATCTACTTCACGCAATCAAGATATTACTAATGATCATAGAAACATCATATCTCTTTTAAACTCAAATTACCTACTTGGTCCATAAATAACTTGGAATAAAAGGCATAAAAATTAAGAAGCCTAAATCTAAGTTTGTTAAATTTAGGAATCCTCACAAAAGACTCTAAAGCTTGGTCCACTCTTGGATTCAAGTATGTTGCATAATTGATTTTTTGATAATTAAATCCTAATGTTCATGGAATTCAAATTACCTAATATTTCAACTTTGGTGACCAACCTAAATTGGATAAAGTAAACACTCAATTAATGTAAATTAACATCCACCATATTTTTTTTCTCAACATAATTACTCTCCTAACCTCAACCAAAGTAGATTGCTCACACATATTAATAAATTAACACAAAGAATTAATCAAATAAAACATGTTCATTGAATAATATATGTAAAAAGAGTCAAAACAAGTGGAAAAAACTGAAATAAGAAAATTATAGCATAAAAATGGTGACTCTTTGCTACAATATGTAGATTCCCATCACTTGAATGCTCCTCTAAAGCTAAATCGTTAACAAAATTTGAATTTAAAAAAAAGTGCAAAACTGGGCAAAAGTTATTCTTATGAATGTTTTATTGGATCTGATCTATTCTAATGTGTTTAGGGTGATGCAAATTGAGTTTTTATACCCCCTAATAAGTTTGTTAGGGTTTGGAGAGGTTAGAGGACTAATTTGATGTTGTTTTCCCGTAAAACCTTTAAATATGATGCATACAATACCTTAAATGATCTCCTCCTATCTGTTAAAAAAAGTCGCTTGAGTAATGCCATATAAGTCCTGTTTAAAAGGTAAAATGGTGGTCTATCCAGAAGTTAAATGGTACCATTTAGGTTCCTAAGTATCAATGTTTAACTATTTACTGTGATGATTTTATATTTTGTTTTTACTTTATAATGTTTAAACAATTAATTGAATATATATATATAGAAATGTATGTGAATGCTTATAATTATAGTTTTGTAATGCTTATGCTTATGTGGTGTTATTGTTTGATGTTTTAATTTCATTAATTGAAGTTTATATTTGAGTTAAATGAATTTTATATGTGAATATTTGATGTTCTTATTATTTGATGTTTATAATTAATATAAATAAAGATATAGTTGTTGATATGTTAAATTTATATTATTGTTGGTTTTTTGAAATAGGGTTAAAGTAAAGTTAAAAATATACACTATAATATATAAGGAACTATTTTACAAAATTTATAAAATTTAAAAACTGATTTATAATTTTAAAAAGTTATTTGAAATGGTATTAATATTGACCGATTTCAGTATAGTACTGTACTATAACTAAATTTAGTATCGGTACCCGTACATTATTCAAAACTTTTATATGTTCAGGGTGTGCAAGAATTTGGGTTTACCTTAATCTACTCTCTGGTCCTTGGTGCATATGCAGTCTGTTGATATAGAATTTTTGGCTCACACCGGACAAAACATGATTCAATCTATGTATCTTCAACACCAAACTTCAAATGTTACAGCGCCTTTGTGAATGGCGGTTGATAACAGTATTATGCTTCTGGTTGTTGTATCCAAACTACACCACAAAATGACAACTGTTATGCAATATTTTTAATTCATCACCACATATTCCGCAGAGTCAAAATTACATGCAAAAGATTTGAGACAAAAAACAAGAAACGAACATATATAGAAATCGACTATGTTTATCTTCGTAAATCCAGATTGTTTTTAACATTTTTTAAAAAAAAAGCATATTGTTTTTAACTCTACGTCCTCCCTTCACACAAACTGAGGAAGGGCAGCAACTGACCGTTACAAAGCCAAAAGAGAAAGCAACAAATAAGTGTCTTCTAGCTAATTAATTATTACTCGAAATCTGAAAAGGTTCTTTTATCCAGTACAACCTGGTTCACTTGATTATAAAAACTGTAAAATTGTGAGAGTCTTGGGTTAGTAAACCGGTGTAAAATATCTTTCCATCTTTAATGAATTTATTTAATTTTAAAAAACTGTATAATTGTTTTGATAATGATAATGATAATGATAATAATAATAATAATTAATGTAAACGGGAAATAATTAAAAAAAGTGTCATCCTCATAATATTCAACTGAGGATTCAATTATAATAAAGTTATATAAATTATTTTATTACATATTAAAAATTAATTTAAAATATATTGAATTATTAAACTAAATTATTCAAAAATCACCGACTGTTACTAAAACTTTCTCTTCAACTAATATGTCCTAACAAAAGTACAATCAGAGGGCGGCCAACCGTGAACCAACTTAACTAAAACCAAAGAAATAAGAGTCCCAACTTTCCCACCAAATAATTCTTATTTTCAAAGCTTACACATCTTAGGTCCAACGACAAATAATTATTATATTATTGATTACCAGACTTCCATTAATTACAGCATAGATAAGCTCATTTACACTTAGGAGGAGTCTTGAATTTCCTTCATTTTCTTGATCATCTACCATCAGAGATAACATAGCAACAGCAACCAAATCAGAACCATTGTCCTGCAGATAGAAATTAAGATCAGAATGACGAATTCTACAATGGAAGTTGCATATTATTTTACCATCGCCATTCTTTCCACTTCTTTTATCATTCTATGCCTAGCCCTTATTTTCCGTTGCAGTAAACGAACTGGAGAATCTGAAGAAACTCTTACTATCAAGGTTTCTGCACAAGCTTATCCACTGACAGACATTGACGTAGCCACAGACGGGTTTAACCAACGAAGAGTTATCGGCAAAGGTCGTTTGGGAACTGTATATGCGGCTGTGCTGCCGAGAGGAGAAATAGTAGCTGTTAAGAGAATACACCCTTCTCGTGTCTTGCGCAACGCTGGGTTAGGATTCTCTTCAATGCTCAAGTCCCTTTCTTTGGTTCAACACCCTAATATAGTATCTATATTAGGGTATTCACAAGCTCCTGGAGAGAGGATCATTGTGTCAGAGTTTATAGGCTTGATGAGTTTGGATTACTATTTGCATGAAAACAACGACGGAGCTTCGCTGCTGGATTGGAGCCGCCGCATCAGGATCGCCGCCGGTACGGCACGTGGACTTGAGTACTTACACGAAGGAATGGCACCTAACGTTGTACATGGTTGCTTGAAGGCCTCGAACATTTTGTTAGATGAAAAGTTGTGTGCGAAGATTTCTGATTATGGTCTATCTTTTTTGGCACCCATTGAGCAGAAGGGTTCAGTGGGGTATGTGGATGAGGAGTACTGGAACGAGAGCGGGATTGGTGCTTGTAAGGAAAGCGATGTTTATGGGTTTGGTGTGGTGTTGTTAGAGCTTTTGACTGGGAGGAGAGCCGAGGATGGGTTGCTTGTGAAGTGGGCATTGCCATTGATCAAAGATATGCGGGTTAGTGAGCTTTTGGAACCTAGACTGGTTATGCCTTCTTATATGAAGCCAATTGTTAGATTGGCAAAGGTTGCTTCAGCTTGTGTGAGTAACTCGAGGAAAAGCCGGCCTACAATGGTACAGGTAGCAGCAATCTTGAATAATTTGGAAGTTGAGGTTTGTTTTTGATTCACGTGGAACTAAATATAACAAGCGTAGGCATTTTTGAAGAGGTGCGTCATTGTTTTAGCTCTCTGTTTTGATTATGTTGACAAAAATGATCAAATTAACTTGAATTCTGTAAGTAGTTTCCTACAGACCCACCAGCACAATACTGCCAGTTGATTTCTGCCTATGATATTAATTTGGTTTACTCATAATAAGCCATTGATAACATGTTGCTGATTCCAAAAGAATTAATTAAGGAAACTTATGATGATTAGGTTGTCTGGCTCAAATTTTTATCTGGGACTGGGGAGAGAACGTTAAAAAAGTAAGGCGGTGAAGTTAATCTTCCTGCAACATGTGGAATTGGGATCTAATAATAGTGAAAAAGATTAGAAGCTATTTTTATTTTTCTTGAGTCAATTCTTTATTCTGTGTATCCCTTTTTTGGCTTGGTCATTCTTGCATTATTGTGGCTGATTGGCTTCTATGAGCCGGTGAATGTGTAAATATCATTGAAATGTACACGAAGGAAGCACACATCTTCATATTTTGGATTGGATTTTGTCAGAGCTGCTGTTGCCACATTTTGCACCAGATATTATAATTTATTGGCAACAGATGTCTATCATCTGTTTTAGGTGGTCCGCTAGATTTGTGCTCCGATTCGAATTAGTTTTCCAATCTTTAGACCGATTTTACGAAAGGGACCAATTACATAGTTTCCTTAATTTGTTATTCTTCGTTATCTCATATAATTTGTTTATATAATTTATACAATTTTTATATAGGCATATAAGATTTATACAATATTACATCACAATTCATATAATAATGTATTAAAAAATTAAAAATTATATATAATTTAAAATTTATCTATAATTCATACAAAATTTATAGACATAGTTCATATGTCACTATAATACAGTTTATACAACGATGTATTAAAAAATTATAGTACATTTATACAATTCATACAATTTTTATAGAGAGGCTCATATAACACTATAATACAATTCATACAACGATGCATTCATACAAATTGTACGTAATTTAAAATTCATTTATGTGATTATATGAATTGTATTGTAATGATATATGAATTATTTATAGAAGTTGTATGAAGCCATGAGAAGGGGTTAATATGGGTGACAATGTAATTTTTCCATTTACGAAAATGGACCAAACTAGATCAAACATGATCGAAACGTATGATTTGTCCAATTTAGTTTACTGAAACTGAACCAATTATAATATCTAACTTTTAATGATAAGAGTAAGAATAGAAATTGAATATTAGATATTAATGTTTTGAGCTGATTTTTATATTAACTTAATTAGTTAATCTGTCATGTAAATAAGCATAGGTTCTACCTCCCATCTGAAAATAGGATGATTAATTTAGCCATTTAGGAGTTTCTAATTCAGCATTCAAACACGTAATGGGTTTCCCTGAAACATCTCAATCATATGGTTCATATCCTAAAGATATGGGAGGAAGCAGTTGCCTAATTTTTGTTTATCATTTAAGTAAAAGTCAATCCCTACAAAAAATGATAACAATCATGACATTCTTCTTATCTGTAAAACGAAGTTAGTGATGATATCAATTATAGGCCTTATCCCTTAAGATAATGATGTTTTTGTTTCTTACTTGATGCATTATTTTGTAATCGTATACATATGCATTTTTTATTAAGGTCAGATTCCTTCAAGACCCTTGTGATTTATAAATTATTAATTAAGTTATTATAATTTCAAAATTATCAAATAGGGTCTTAAAGTTTTAAATTATTTTCATTTGTCTGTTACTTTTATCTTATGTGAATTAACGATATATCTATGAGTCATGTTCACATGAAACATTTGAAGACACGTAGCAATACCATTTGAAGCTGAACTAATAGGCGAAAGTAATTTAAAACCTTAAAGACTTATTTGATAGTTTACTAAATTATAGGGACCTAATTGATAATTTACCAAACTATAAGAACCTAAATGATTTTAAACTCAAATAATAAATTATTTTAACAATAAAAATAAAATTACTAATAATTAAAGAAATGTATTATATAAATATTGTATTTTAAATAAATTATTAAATTAAATATAAAAAATTAAATAAATCATAAATATTTTATCTTTTATAAATTTAATATCTATGATATTGCATATATGTGAAAGTAACACAAATATATTTATTGTACAAATATTATAATGATAATTATTTTAAGTTAATCATATCTTAGTTTAAATATGATTTTGTATAGTCTAAAGGACTTTTTTTATATTCAATTATAATTGAATTTAAATAAAATAGTTTGAAACCTAATCGAATTTAAATATGACTTAAATCTTAAGTTTAAATTTATTTAAACTCAATTTAAGTTATTAATTTTAAAGAAAAAATAATTTTATTGGGATTACAATAATAATAATGACTTAAATTGAATTTAAATAAAATTTACTTTTTCACTTCTTCTTATGAATTTTATTTTTTGATGGTCCTTATACTATTTTGAATTTAGTTAAAAAGGTCTACATACCTAATTTTATAAATATCTTATATTATTTTGAGTAAAATTTTAAATACTAATAAATTCTAATATATTTTGTTTAAATCTAATCGGAATTGAATGCAAAATGTCCTTTTAAGTTTAGGAAGTACAAAAGGATTTTTTAATACTTAATTCTCATTAAATCTAAATAAAAGAGGTTAGAACTCATTTGTCTTTAAAATTTTACTCAAAATAATATGAGACATTTATAGAATTAGATACATAATTTTTTATTATATTCACAATATTATAAGGAACATTAAAAAATGTTTTTTATAAGAAGAAGTGAAACAATAAATTTTATTTAAATTAAATTTAAGTCATTAATTTTATATTGAATTGAACTAAAATTTTTAAACCCAATCGAATTAATTTTCGATATAAAATTAATGGCTTAAATTAAATTTAAATATATTTAAATTTAAGATTCAAATCATATTTAAATTTGAATATGTTTTAGACTATCTTATTCATATTCAATCAAAATTGAGCAATAAAAAAAGTCCTTAAGCTATATGAAATCATATTTAAACCAAGCTATTATCAACCAAATAATTTTTTTAACTTAAAATAATTATTACTGTATTATTTTTATGATAAATATATTTGTGTTACTCTCACTTATGTGCAATATCATAAAATTCCCTCCTCCTTTCTTGTTTTTGTTGGCTAGCCTCCTCTTGTTTTCCTTTTGCTTTTTTCCTCTTTTGATTGCTTTCTCCTTCCTAGTTCCGTTTTGGAGCTAGTTTTTTGCTTCTCTTTAGATTCCTCTAGTCCTTTCTCTCATGGCTTGTTGTGCTTTATGGTTGCTTCCTCTCGCCATGTTGCTCCTCCTGTAGATTTTCCCCCTTTGACTGTCTTTTAAAGATCAGACCCAGTGCATGCCTCCACTCCTTTTTCAGAGCCTATGACTATTATTGTTAGCAATGGCCTCCTTATAGGGTCTTCCTCTTATCCTTGGAGTCGTAGAACCTAGACTTAGGTGGTTGGTGACAACTCAAGTGACTTTTAGTTGCAATACTGCCTCTAGATAACTCTGGCATCATCAGCCCCCTCATTCACGTCCTAGAGGCTGGTGCTCGTAAGTGGGATTTTTTCTCATTGGTTTTTTTCTTGGAAAAAGACTTGCCTTTTCGATAGCCCAGCAATAGGCTTTACAGAAATGGAAGAAAGCTAGACTTGAGACTGTGATGACCTCTGAAGGCAATCTATTCCTCTTCAAGTTTGCGTTTCCCTAAAAAGTGGCACATTAAGCATATGCCTTTCTTCATGTAGAGATAGAAACTTAGCATTTGATTCTATGATCTCCAGAAGAAAAGGTTCCCATTTGGATGAACATTTATGATGGTCCTATAGAGTACTGGAACACTGATGGATTTAGCTTTCTAGCAAGTTTCATTGGCTAGCCTCTCTCTTTTGATGTCTATTGTTCGTTGGTTGAATGATTAAAAATGGGTGTTCTTTAAACCGATTTTACTTTGAAAACCAAAATGAGATTA
>JAOXYD010000002.1:14330391-14345122 GCA_028565735.1 Pinacopodium congolense | reverse complement strand
ATAAAAATAAATTAATAATTTATATATTTTATTATTTTATACCAATTCCATACTGATATTATAATAATTTAATACTGATTAAACTTCTAAATTTTGAACCTTCTCACCACTTTCCATGTACTATCTGATTTTAAAATATTGTTTTTTACACATATTCTTTTAAACTTTTTTCAAATATGATTTATTAGAATAGTTTCTTTTATTATTATTTTAAAAAAAATTAGGTAAGTATAAAAATGAAATTCTTAGGCAACTTAAGCATTTGAGATATGTCCTAGGATTTCTTACGGATCGGTATAGGGATCTTCTCAACCGTATGCTTTCACGATCCCTGGGGATTGTTCAGATCTTACAACAGAAATTGTTGAGTACTCATCTTCTTCTTCCTTCTATGAGCTACCCTCTCTACCGATTCAAGTCTCTGCTCTGTTGAATCCCTAGCCCAGTGTTACATTTCTCTTTACCAGGTTAGTAAATTCGACTTCCCATTTGTGGGTTTATTTAAGGAACCATTCCCTATGTGATTACTTAATCAAATTATGTTATTGCCTTGCTATTGTAGGATCAGTGCTTCATCTGTTCTTTTTTAGAGAAATTGAATTAGTTAACCTATGTTTTGCTTGGATGCTGAAAGTCAGGGCTTTTATTGTTTTCGTTTTTGACGTGTAGGGGAAAGAAAACCTATTTTCGGGTTTGTTTTATGAAGATGTCTTCTTCCCAGGATCCGTTCTATATTGTTAAAGAAGAAATTCAAGATTCTGTAAGGCTTTCATTCAATTTTTAGTTTGATTTGAAGTTATTTTGATGTCTTGTTTGGATGTATAGTAATTGGTGATATCAGGGTATCTATTGATTATTGAAACACGTAGAAATTTATTCTATGTGATTTCATGATTTGCAGATGAGATGAAATTATGGTGTCTGTTAAGGTTTATGTGAGATTGCTTATCTTCTGGAGATGCTTTTGATATTGGAATTTTTTATTGCGCTTTTGGATTTTCATTTCTCATCAGATGGTCTGGATTAATCCTACAGATTGATAAGTTGCAATCTACTTTCCACCAATGGGAACGGATTTCTTCTGACACTGGAGAGCAAGTGCATCTTATGAAGGAGCTGCTTACTGGGTGTGATAGCATTGAGTGGCAGGTAGCTCCCATAACATACTTATGTAGATATAGCGTTGAGTGGCAGGTATCTCCCATAACATACTTATGTAGGTATTATTAAATCAGCTTGTTGACAACCAACTGGTTTTCCCATTCTGTTCAGTTGTGTGGACAGGGAGTGAGAATATAAGTGTAATCTATTGATGTGTGTACTCTTATTGATTGTATCACATGGAGAATATTAACAATTACATAATCAATCTGCAGCTCAAATACAATGACGTTTGTCTTCTAGATGATGCTTTTCTTTTTCTGCTATTATATATATATGTATATATATTTTGATCCCTATCCACTGCTGCTGAAAGCCTTCTTTGTGATAGGAAGGTGGATGAGTTGGACAAAGCAATTGCAGTAGCTGGAAAAGATCCTACTTGGTATGGCATTGATGAGGTGGAACTTGAAAAAAGGAGGAGATGGACCAGCAATGCTCGACTGCAGGTACATCTTGTACAATAATGTTATAAGGAAAACTTAAGTATTAAATAAATTATGTGGCATTATTCTAGTTGTAGGATTACCACATTGTCTTCCATTGTGTATGTGATACTTAGATTTTCCCTTTCAAGGGCCCCTGCACTGATTGGGTTATACTGTTAGGTTGGAAATGTGAAGAAAGCGGTGGTAGCTGGAAAAGATGCCAGTGGTGCTGGGACCACTGGCCTGAGTGGAATGAGAAGGGAGCTAATGAGACTGCCAAATAATAATCAGATGGATAGATCCAACCAGTACGCTCAAGATAATGATGATTATATACAATCAGAATCAGATAGACAATTGCTTCTCATAAAGTATGGTATTCTAACTTGTTAAACTTTATCTTTTATGATTTGTTTTTACGGATTCCAGTCCATGATTAGGATTTAGCTTGTAACAAAATTACCTTGTATCACACTGGTGAAAATACTTGGATGTTACTTGAGGTATCTGGAAAGTAAGGGGATGTTTGTTTTCATTTTTTTTTTTTTTGGTTTTCTGTTTCTGTTTCTGTTCTTGTTTTTCTAAATGCGGAACCCAAAAAAATAGTACAAAAACCAAAAACACACACACACACACACACACACAAACTGATGAAAACATACAAAAACAGAAACATAAAATAAAAACGAAAAGTTGAACCAAACAAACCCTAAGAGGTGACTGTTCCCTCGTGTTTAAGCATTCGAGTTTTGACTCTTTATGTTGTCATTTTTGGATTTATTGTCTCTAGATGATGGACTCTTCTTTAACAGATGGCTTAAGATTAGCCCATTTTATTGCTTAAAAGTTCATTAATTCATTAACTTCGAATTTGTCTTTGCTTCTTAACAACTTTATTTTTGGTGGTTGCAGGCAACAGGATGAGGAGTTGGATGAGCTCAGTGCAAGTGTGGAGAGGATTGGTGGTGTTGGGCTTACCATACATGACGAACTCCTTGCACAGGTTATAAGTTTATTAATTGATGGACTGCCTTTCCTTCAGAACACTATGCAGATAGAGATGTGAAAGCCTTGCTCTTTTTGATTATTTGTTGGATGGATGACCTTTTTCTTTGTTAAGAATGTTAACAGTGCATGAGTTAGGGGATTTTAGTTCTAACTTTTACGTGGAAATAGTAATTTCGTTTTAATTCACAAAGAACTGTTCCTTCTGGAGTGCTAAGACATGTTTATATATATATATATATATTTCAGGAAAAGATAATAGATGATTTGGGTACGGAAATGGACAGTACATCAAATCGTCTTGATTTTGTTCAGGTAATTTTCTGTTGTGGCTTTATTAAAAGACAATAATCTTATACTCTTCTTTGTTGACAACGGTCTGGAACTTGTATTTGATTACAGAAAAAAGTGGCTATGGTCATGAAGAAGGCTGGTGCCAAGGGGCAGATTATGATGATACTGGCTCTACTGGCTTTGTTTATAATTCTATTTGTTCTAGTCTTCTTTACCTAATATTGTAAAAGGGATTAGTTTTTTTTTTTTAATTCCCTCGGGTTAGAGATTTAATTTCGGTGAGTAATTTTACATGAACGAGAGTGGCTTGTCGAATTAAAGATGTTGAAAATGTTGAACAGAGTTAGAAACAAGAAGTGCAATGATAAGATCTTTAATGACTTTTGAACAGCATCGAATTTTGGTCCTGAACAAATTGAGTTAAATATATATATATATATATTTTGATATAATGTTCTTATATGGCCATTTTATTCTGTCATATTCTTCTGTTGAATATTAATTGTGGATAAGGGATAAAGTTGATCATATAGGAAATACTATCCTGGTAGATGTAAAGACCTGGAGAATGTGAAAAAAATAAAAGAGACGAGAGAAATGTAACTTCTTTACAGATACGTGGGCTTACGCTTATTTTCTTCTATTCTTATTTATCCTTCATGTCAAGTAGTGTACTATTAACAGAACTTCAAATTCATGTTCTAAAAACATTTTATTAAATGAATAAACAAATTTTTTGGTCTTAATATAAATCAAAATGAAAAAGTCTTGTATTAGAAGATTCAGTAATAATCAACCCAATCGTCCAATTTTGAGAAATAGTAGTTGAGGTATAGATAACTAATTTAAATATTAAGCTTAGGAAATTTTTTATTAAAAAAATTTATTTATTTTTAATTTTAAAGTTAACTTTTTATTATTTAATTTATTGTAAGAATGTCAAAAAGTCTTTCTTTACTCTTAAATTAAACAAGATATTCTCTCATTTTCTTTTTTTTTTTTGTGAATTGACATATTAGTAATATTTTATAAAGATTTTTTTTATTAACAATATCTTATTTTATTTTTATTTATTTTTATAATTTATAAATTTTATTACTTTATACCGGTTTTATAACAATTTCATGTCGATTGAACTTCTAAAATTTAAATTTCTTTTTTCACTAATTTGATGTTTGGTCCAATTTTTAAAATATTGTAATAACCAACAACATTGATAAAAATAGATTAAACCTGATTAGTTCAGTTGAGATTATTGAGAACTGATTGGTCTAATTAACCAGAAAACCTTTATATATGAGATAGACTTATCAAATTGCAAACATAATAGTTTCAACGAGTTGGTATTAAACCACTCAATTGAACTTCTAGTTCATCTAAATAAGTTTCTTTGTTTTCTAACATTGTTTTTCATAGGGAAATAACTACGGAACCCCCCCCCCCCCCGGCGACAGGTGGGGGGGTTCTAGCCCCTAACCATAGGTCTTATGTGGGATCCATAGTTTTTTTTTTAATTGAAATGGAGTTAGGGATATTTTAGTAATTGTATGCTTGATTTTTTTTTTTGTAAAATCTAAATGAAATCAAGGATATAAATGAAAAAACACATTTATAACATCCTTATGTGAGACCCATGGTTTTTTTTTTTTTTACTGAGAAGGAGTTAGGGACATTTTAGTAATTGTATGCTTGGTTTTTTTTTATAAAAAATCTAAATGAAATCAGGAGTATAAATGGAAAGACACATTTAATGAATATAAAATAACATTCCTATTCCTGAATAATGACAAAAAAGAAGAAAAGACAGTAAGATAATTTAAGTATTTTATATTTTTAAAAAATATAAATCTTAAGGTTTAGAATAATTCAAATTTAAATATTTTCAAGAGTTTAAAAAGAATTTTGACATTTGTCAAATGTTAAAAAAAAACCTTGTTAACTTTCTATTAGAGAAATTGTTAATTATCAAGTGACTTGTGCCACATCACAGTGTCTCATTGACTAAAAAAATTATTAGGCTTACTGCCACGTTATAGACACGTGTGAATCACGTGGATAACATGTGTTGAACACGTGATAAACACGTGGATGACACACGGGCTTGAATTCCATATTTTTTCACTTAATCAATGACTGCTACATAGCATGTGGGTCTGTGGTAGTTTAGCTAATGAAGACTTGCTACATAACAGATAAACACAATATACATCTTTTTCCTTAACATAGTTTAAAATGACATCGTTTTTTTGCTTAATAGTAAGACCTAGATTCAATTATAGATTCAATTATGTGTTTCATATGAACTTGCTTTCATATTTGAAGTGGTATTTAGTTTATGTCAACACTTCAAAACTTTTCAAGTCTCAAATATTTCAATTGTTTCTAACTTTATTTTGATATGTTTTGGTCAATTTCATCGAGATCGGTCATTTCTTTCTTTGTTTCTATTTTTTGTATTTGGATAAAAATAAGTGATGGTTTTTTCGATTTGTTGCTACATGTATATTAGTTGCTAAGTTTTTCTTGTCTGTTATTTATTTTCATTGAATAGTCGTTGAAGGGCATTTTCTTGATATATTGATGCGTATATGTAATGACCCAAATTATATCCTTAAATTCACATTTTCTGATAGCCATATAAAAGTTTCAAGTATAAAATTTTTCAGATTTCAGTAACCTTAAATCACGATCAATTGAAACCAAAACTTTAATTTAAAGATAACAAAACAAAAAACATATCTTTGAGACTTGGTTGGCCAATTTGCAATCTCTCTCCTGAAAAATATAGTGGCAATGAGTGAACTACCAATACAGTAAGGGAAAATAGAGTGTACTCCTTTCATACAATATATATCAACAAACAATAAAATATTTCAACATATCAACGTCATGCAACTCTTAACATGATATATTTTCAATTAATAAATATAATGGTGCCAATATGTATTTTTTATCATATAACCACTCAATCATCGCAAAACTAAATAAATTATACACAGAAAGTGTTTAACAATTATATGCAAACTTTTTATCTATTTATTGAATTAAAATATAATATATTCTTATCATTAATGGGTCCAATTTAACCTAGTAGGATTATATTTAATGGTCTACTGTCCCAACTCATCACTTCATCATCTCAATCATCATCGTGTGGATATGACAAATATAATATATTGACATAGGGTACCCCTCATTCAATCTTATCTGGTACTTCAGTACCACTCTGATACTAACCATCAGTATAGGGTATTTTGAAGACTCCCTAGTACCACTTCAATACCTAACTATCAGTACAGGTCATTTATGAGACTTAGAATGCCCTGATGTCTCTTCCACGGATAAGTACCTAACCCTATCTCAATCACATCATAATTATCATCACATGTGACTATTGAACATATCCTATCCTAGGTAAGCTACTATTTCATTAATTCTATTTATTCATTTAAGCTATCTCATTTTCATTCAATTATATCACAAGATGACATATCAAGATACTCATAATCATACGTTTACACAATTCTAATGTTCATGTCATATACATAATTAATACATATATGTTTCTACTCACGAAATCATGTTTCACACAATATAAAAGGCCATCACATGTTATTTATTCAAATAACTAAATACATTTGTAAACACATATTGAATAATTAAATCTAGGGTATTACTTATAAAATCACACTTTCCACTAAATATCACATCTTCACATATCTATCATGCAATTTATTATTTTTAAGATAATATACTTCCATTCTAATCAAAAGCACATATAATATTTCCAAGATCATAATACACATACTTTACAAACCTCATGTTTTATAGATATTTTATGATCATACACTTCAAGCAATTTATTAAACCATGATAATTTCATAAATTTTACATTCAAATGTGTAAAAAATCGTAAAAGTAAAATTTCATTAATTATTTAGGCACATAATTTATATTAGTCACATAATACATCAAATCATATAATAAGAGTACATTCTAATTAACCACTAATCTAAACTCAATAATCAATCAAACCAGAATTAAAGTCTGAACTATTAATTTTCTCTTTTGATACTAAGACATAAATATCACAAAACCATCATCAAACTCAATTTAAACTAAATGAACTAAATAGTTAATCACTATTTATTATGAAACATATCCTATTTCCTATTCTTTTTTCCTTAAATTGTCCTTAACTTCTTCCAAAAATTCCTATAATGCCCTTAAACATTCATACTTCCCATTTTATCCCTTATTTTTACTCATAATTACATAATTATCCTATTATTCTCAAAATTTCAAAACTGTAAGAAGACTAAAAAAACAAATAACAACACTCACAAGAGAAATTTATTAAAAGAGGCTTGTAAAATACTTCTATTATCAACCCTTACACATAACTCAACACTTACCTCTCTTTTTTCTTAACTAAGGAGCTAAGCTCCTTTTATAGGCTATGATCAAAGAATCAGTCAATTTTGATACAAATTCCTATAACTCTTAGTCAAACATGACAACTCTTAACCAAACAAATATAACATATAGAATTCAAATCAAATACAAACTCTGATTTGGTAGATTACAAATCAAATGCAAACTCTGAACTTGGTAAAAAATGATGGCTATATTCTTATCATGTAGCTTTCTTCTTTGACTAAAAGTCTTGCTTGGTTTAATTGTCAACACCCTCCCTTCAACCAAGCTTTTGATGCTTCATCAATCAAAGTCTCTTCTTTTTCCTAAAGAATGCTTCAACTTTGAAGGCCTTTGTAAAAATATCAAGCATTTGATTTTCAGATGAATAATAATTAACAACAATCTCTTTATCTTTGACTAAATATTGAATAAAGTGATGTTTAATGTCAATATGCTTACTATGATCATGAAAGACTGAATTTTTTTTTGAAGAAATTGTTGATTTGTTGTAACACAAAATTGTTGTAGGAATATCTTGTTGATATTGTAACTCGTTGAGCATTCTTTGTAACCAAATAGCTTGAGTTGCACAACCTATAACTACAATATATTCAGCTTCTGCAATTGAAAGAACAACAACTTGTTATTTCTTTGATGACCAAGAAAAAGCTCCTAAACCAAGATTAAAAACATAATCAGAAATGCTTATTTGATTCTCAGTATCATCAACCCAATTACTATCAGTGGAACCAACTAACTTTACCTTATTACCGTAAGAGTAAAGTATGTCATGTTCAAGTGTACCACTAATATATCGAAGGATTAGTTTTGAAGCCTACCAATGAGATTGTCGTGGTATATCCATAAATCTGCTCACAAGTCTAACTCCATAAACAATATCTATTCTAATTGTTGCTAAGAACCTTATACTTCTAACCAATCTCCTGAAATTTGTTGCATCAATCAAATCACTGCTATCATCTTTTATAAGCTTTAACTTTTCTTCAACAGGAGTCAATATTGATTTTCACGTATCCATCTTGAACTTCTTTAGAATATCTTGAGCATATTCCTTCTAATAAATGAATATGCCATCACCTGTTTGTTTTACTTCAATGCCAAGAAAGTAAGGCATTAATTCTATATCTATCATCTCGAACTGTGCAATCATATCCTCCTTGAAATTTGTTAATAGCTTTTCATTGTTACCTGTGAAGATTAAATCATCTACGTACAAGCAAATAATAATGATGTCTCCATTCTTATTATTTTTTATATATAAGGCATGTTTATATGGGTATCAATGAAAACCATCATTAAGGAAGTATGTATCAATACGAATGTTCTATGCTCGTGGAGTTTACTTTAATCCATACAACGTCTTCTTCAATCTATAAACTTTATCTTCACTTTCTTTCTTTATGTATCTAGGTGGTTGTTTAACATAAACTTTTTCTTCAATAACACCATTTAGAAAGATTAACTTAACATCCATTTGATGGATCTTTCAATGATTTTGAGCGGCGAGAGAGATAATTATCCTTACAGTATCTAATATAGCAATTGGAGCAAATACTTCAAAATAATCAATACCAAGTTTTTTGCTTGTATCATTTTTTAATCAACCTTGCTTTAAAACATTTCACATCTCCATTAGGTTTGTACTTTGTTTTACACACCCACTTAATTATAATTGCCTTCTTTCCTTTGGAAAGAGTAGTTAGCTCCTAAGTGTTATTTTTCTCAATGGCATGAATCTCTTCATCCATTGCTTGAACTCATTGATTGTCCTTTATTACTTCCTCAAATGTTACTGGATCATTATCTGAAAATAGAGCATAGTAAGTATCATTCTCTTTATCAACATCATCAGGATCAATATCTTTTCAAAGCTGGTAATCTTTTGAGTGAGCTGGTATCCTACGCTCTTGTTGTGTATATCTTCATTGTTCACTAGGCTCTATAGGAGAAGTCTAATCACTATACTCTTTAGATTCTTCATTTACTTGTGGTACATTATTTTAACTAATTATTACTGATATTTATGATGAACTCTGTTGATTCTCTTACCAATTCCAAATTCTATTATCTTGAAAGATAATATCTCTACTTATAATTACCTTTTAAGTAATTGGATTGTATAACTTGTAACCTTTTGTTACTTAATTGTAATCCATAAAAATATATTTTTCTACCTTATTACCCAGTTTTAATTCATCAAGTACATGGGCATAGGCGATACATCCAAATACTTTTAAATGGCTCAGATCTAGCTTTATACCATTCCATGTTTTTTCAGAAGTTTTATCTCGAACACTTTTGATCGAACATCTATTCAAGATATGAACAACATAAGATAATGCTTCTGCCCAAAAACTCTCTTAAAAAACAACATACTCCTTACCATATTCATGATAGTTCTATTCTTTATTTCTGTTACTATATTTTGTTGAGATGTATATCTTATAGTTAACTGATCTTTTATCCCATTGTTTCTTAAGAAGTCAACACAAACAATATATTCACTTCCACGATTTGTTCTTAAAATCTTCACCACATAGTCACTTTGCTTCTGAATGAATACTATAAAATTCTTTAATGTTTCACATGCTTCATATTTATTTTTCAAAAAGTAAACCCATGTCTTCCTAGTAAAATCATCCATGAAAGGAATGAAATACCGATTACCTCCAAAAGAAGGAAACTCCACATAATATAAATCTAAATGAACAATCTCTAGTGGTCTTGTAGCTTTTTGCAAATGCCCCTTAGAAAAAGGATCTCGATGTTTTTTACCAATTATTCAAGCTTTACATATTTGATCAGAAATTTGTATACTCTGTAAACTTGAAACCCATTGTTTATTTGACAAAAACTTGATGCTTCTAAAATTGAAGCATCCAAGACATATATACCAGAGCCAATTATCATCTACAATTGTTGTATTGCAGCATAATTTAGTATCATACTTTATGTTAAGAGTAAAGAGCCGATTTTTGAACACGTTCCTTACTTGTTGAAGTGTATATCATAACCTTTCTCTGCCAATTGTCCCATAATAAGAAGATTTTAACAGATGTTTGGAGCATAATACACATCAGAAATGTAATGTAATGATCTATCATTCAAGCAAATGCCAATTTTTCCTTTTTTTATAACTATAATTGAAGAATTATCACCAAGCTTTATTGTTGTTTGTAACTTCTCATCTAAGTCAGAGATCTCACTTATATGATTATTGCATCTCATATCCACTAACCACTAACTATCATTGCTTTTAACAACTGCATCATTAACTATTAATAACGTCTCAAGATCATCTTCTTTCTCGACAATCTTAGTATGAATGTCTTGACCATTTAAACTTTGACACGACACTCTCTACTGTAATGGCCTTATCTTTTAAAATTATGACATTAGATATGTGATTTACACTCAGACTGATAATGGTCTTACACTTGAGGCATTGAACACTCGATTTTCCTTTTTCAATATTGTCTTTTCTATATACATGCCTGTTCTGAAATGCTTTCCTTTTTCCCATTTGAATTTTTGACTCTCTTTGCTGTTTCTTCACTTTGAAACTTCGAACTTAGTTTAAGCTTTCAATTCTTATTCATCTGATCCAGCTAATCTTTCATTCATTCATCTATATCTCTCATGATTTTAATGAAGCTTGCAAATCATTTAACATCATTTTATCAAGATCTTTGGATTTTTCAATAGTTGTGACTACATAATCAAACTTACTTGTGAGTGTACGCATAACTTTCTCCATAACTTCTTTTTCTATTATTTTATCACCATTGCTTTTCATATCATTGATCAACTTATCCATTCTTGAAAAATAATCACATATGCTTTCATCTTTTCCTTACTCCATCAGTTTAAACTACCTTTTTAGGCCTTGCAATCTTGTTTTTTTAATTGGTTCAGCTCCTTCATAAGTATTGAGTAAAATATTCCATGTCTCTTTTGTTGTTTTGATATGAAATATTTTTTCAAGAATTAGAAATTCTACTAATTTACATATAAAAAATAAAGCTTTTTGTTGAGTAAACGATCACGATCTATTTGCTGTTTTTTAATGGCCGACAGTTTCTTTTCTTGCGTTGGTTTTATAAAACTTGCCTCTAGAAAACTCTCTGAAAATCGCTTTATCTTACCTACCAACCTAGAAACCTTCAAAGAAAATGGCCATGTTAAAATGTTTATTGATTAAAGGTGAGAGCCTCTTCTTACTCTTTTAGCTGAAACTTGTCCCAAAGCTATAAACTTTTCTATTGTAATATGAAAACTTTAAAGGAGAATGATAAGTACGTCATCTTATCCAAAGTAGAGAATGTCCCTGTCCATATATCTAGAGACACCATAAACAATATACTTGACAATCATATTCTTTCTAGCTTTACACATTATGACTATATGTCAAAGTTTGATGCCACCCACTCATTAACCAAGAGAGTTCAAATCATCTTTGAGTTACTTAGTGAGGAGGGCATTACTGAAAAACCAAAGGATGTGTGAGCATTAAGTGCCATTCCTAAATTCCATCATCTGTTTATATAATATAAATTTCTTTCCACTAATAGTCACTACAATGACCTAGGGTTTGATGTTCTGTAGTTTTTGTCTACCTTGATGCTTGGTGAGAACATCTATTTAGGTGATTTTATCTTACATAATATGATCAATTTTGTTTGAGGAAAGAAATAAGGACAACATATTCCCTATCCTGCATTTCTAGGTCTCATCTTCCAACACCTTCACATTCCTCTCATGGAAGATAATTTTTAGTAATATTCCTTATTTGATCATAACTCTCTAAAGCGCATGAACTTTCAAACTGTTGGTGGTCATATGACTCGACCTCATCAGTAATAGCTTTCAGTTCCCCCTATTAATATCGAAGTGACTGCTCCTGTTTCCCTTACGATGACTTAGCCTACATCTGAGCCCCCTTAATGAGGATACCACTACTACTACACTAGTCTCTTCAGCACCTCTTGCTAATCCTTATGATGTTGAGGCTGCCATCACTTCACTTCATCACAAGGTGGACCACTTGACGAGTTGTCTCAATGATCACACTATCTTACTTTGAGAGTACAACTCTTTGTTTCGAAAGATCCTCTCCTGGCTTCTTCCTCAACCTCCCTCAGATTCTCAATAGATGTGCTTTTTTTATGTATTTCATTTTCTATATATGACTCTTCATCCTCTCTCTTGTTAAATAAGTTTTCAATCAAATTTAGTTTTTAAAAGAAAATTTTTCTTTTTACTTTGAGATTAGTATGCATAAACTCTTCATTTGAATTTATTTTCAATTGTCTTCAACTCTTATTAAAAAAATTTCAAATAAGTTGATTATTACAAAATTCAAGCTTCTTTAACTGTTTATTGCTCATAAGCATACTATGCTCATATAAATTTTTGTTTAGATTTGACTCTTTCAAAACCCTTTAGTCATCCTTGATCAGTTGTATCTACAGGTTGTGTGATTAACTCTAATAGCTGGAACTGTTCATACCCTTTATCTATTCCTAGAGTCTCTTTAGGTGTTGTTTATCCTTTCCAAACCTTCTTTTTACATAGCTTTTTCATTATAATTAGGACTGGGGTAGGATATTTCCATTTAGTGGTCACCTAGATACCAGTTCTGATGAATACCAAAACTATACCTCTAGAAAACTCTTTGAAAACCGCTTTATCTCACCTATCCATCTAGACACCTTCAAAGAAAATTGCCTTGTTAAGAAGTTTATTGATTAAGGGTAGGAGCCTCTCCTTACTCTTTTAGTTGAAACATGTCCCAAAACTGTAAAACTTTTCTATTGTAACATGAAAGCTATAAAAGAGAATGATGAGTACATCATCTTATCCAAAGTAGAGAATGCCCCTATCTGTCTATCTAAAGACACCATAGACAACATACTTCACATTCCTATTCCTTTTACCTTTACACACTATGATTGTATGATAAAGTTTGATACCACCCATTCATTAGCCAAGAGAGTTCAGACCATATTTGAGTTACTTACTAAGGAGGGTATTATTAAAAAACCAAAGGATGTGCAAACATTGAGTGTCATTCTTAAATTCCATCATTTGTTTATCAAATACAATTTTCTTTCCACTAGTAGTCACTAAAATGACCTATGGTTTGATGATTTGGGGTTTTTTTCTACCTCAATGCTTGGTGAAAACATCCATTTGGGTGATTTCAGCTTCTATAATATGATCGAATTTTTTTTAGGAAAGAAATGAGAATAACACATTCCCTATCCTGCATTTCTAGGTCTCATCTTCCAACACCTTCACATTCCTCTCATGAAAGATGATTTTGAGTCCTATTCCTTTTTTTATTATAACTCTCTAAAGCGCATGGACTTTCAAACTGTTAGTGGTCACATTACTCGACCTCATCAGTTACATCGTTTAGTTCCTTTACTGATATTGATGTGACTGCTCTTGTTTCCCTTACGATGACTCAGCATACATTTAACCCCCTTGATGATAATGCCACTACTACTGTGTCAGTCTCTTCAGTGCTCTTACTATTCCTTATAATGTTGAGGTTGCTATCACTTCACTTTATCACAAGGTGGACTACTTGACGAGTTGTCTCGATAAGCACACCATCTTACTTCGAGAGCACAACTCCTTTCTTCGAGAGATCCTCTCCCAACTTCCTCCTCAACCCCCGTCAAAATTCTTAGAGGATGTGTTTTTTTTATGTATTTCATTTTCTGTACGACACTCTTTGATTATTTATGACACTGACTATTTATGAAATTGACTCCTCTTATTTTGTATATTGATTAAAGTTTTACATACATGGTTATGTGAAAACCCTTTTGGTGATTCCCAAAAGGGGGAAAAGTGTGTGACATATATGATGAAATTATTTGTAACATATTGAGGGGGAGTTATATATGTGATATGATTAAGGGGGAGTTAAAATTTTGATATGAAAAGTGTGTGATGTATGATCTTGAGTTAAATATTTGATATGATGATGATGTTTTATCTTTAAATCATATGATTGTAAAAATGATAATAATTGTTACCCATTGACTTTGCAATATTTAGGTTATGCTTTATTATGTTTTATTTTCTTATGTTTTATTGTGTTTTATTACTTAGTTTTGTCATCACAAAAAAGAAAGAGACTGTTGAACCAATGATGGTTTAACCTTATTTAGATAATGACAAAATAAACTATAATACTTGTGTTTTTTAGTATGTTTGAAAGATAGGTTGGATAAAGTTCAAGACAATCAATCGAAAAACCTTAAAGGTTGGAAATGAAGAACCGTATAAAGATTCAAGATTGAAGAAATAAGCTTAGATATGTTTAAATGTAATTCTTACTTGGTTTTATTTTGGTGTTTTATTAAGAGGCCTATAAATTGAACATTCAT
>JAOXYD010000002.1:14275355-14288548 GCA_028565735.1 Pinacopodium congolense | reverse complement strand
TGCATCAAGATTTACATATAAGAACAACTTTAGACCAAACATGCATTTTCATAAAGTTACATATGTTTATGATTATTCTAGTAAGTTTACTCACTTAGAAAATTTTTTTTTTGATAAGTTATCTAGGTTTTATAGTTTGCCAAAGGCTTTAAGAACTAGAAAGGTATCTAATCCTCAAAGACCCAAATTAATGTAGGTACATAAATTAAAATGATTTCCTTTTTTTTTTTGGTAGGATTTTAAGAGGAGAACATGGCATCCCAATGGTGGATGCTCTAGGCATATATGGTGGGTTTCTTATTGACCACCACATAATAAAATTACCTAACTAACCTAACTAACTATATAATAGGGAAAGTTAAGATCGATCCATAAAGATTTAGTTATGTTTTTTAGTTATCCTTGTTACACAAATAAAAAGAAAAATAAAGTAAAGTAAAACCCTAAATACTAATTAATTTATAAGAAAACTAAGGAAATTAAGTGAAAAAATAAGAAAGCAAATAACAAAGACAAATAAGTTAGGCAAAAGATATTATCTAAATAATGGATTACAATTGATCATCGAAACTATGTAAATTGTGCTACGCTTAAGATGCTAGCCTATAGACACAAACAAGCTCTTACATCTAAGTTCCTCAATTTTTAGATAAGTACTATACGATAGAAAACTTATCCCTAATCGTACGATAACCTATAATAAGCTCTTTAGATTTAGTGGCACGATAGCATTAAGAACTAGGGAACAACTTACTAAGGCCATAATATCACACACTCGAGTCATTAAACCTTAAAAATTAAAATTCTAGACTAATTGACTTAGTTTATCTACAAAATCAATTAATTTATTTCTACTTGTGGATTTCACTAATGAAAATTACAAATCAAAAATGAAAACCTATAAATTAAACTAGAAATTATACCTAGGATGGTCAATCCTATGAATTAATCCGTAATCCATGGAATTATTTTGTTCTAATTCAATCCTAGCATAAATCAAAATGCGCATTCAATTCAAATTCCAATCTCACAATTTTAATTTAATTAGCCATCAAATATCTCTAACCCAAGGAAAACCTAAGCTAACATAATGAAATTAAAAATAAAAAACTAAAATTAACAAGGAAGAAGATAAAGTTACAGAAAACATAAAGGAAATAAAGAGAACAAGGCTGTAAAATAAAGAGACCACAATATATTAACATAAAACAAATGCTTTAATGCTATTCAAAAAAAACCTAAAGCAAATACATGTGAAATATAATCAAAAATAGAAAGGATAGTTCAGAAAACATAAATAAAACCAAAGATTCAACACCTAAATTAATTAATCCAAGATTTGAACATGAAACTAAAAGAAACAAACATGAAAACCTAAGCAAAAACTAAAGAAAACACAAAATCAAAAGGCTGCCCAAATGGAAGCCAAAACTTTGAAAATCCTCTCCATTCTTCTATTTATATGCCTCCATTAAGGTTTAAGGGATTTAGGAGTGAAAAAGCAAGTTTTCCCTTTCATTTGACTGGAAAAAAAACATGTTTTTCGTCCCTCAACAATGGTTCATTAACCTTCAATGGTGGTTTAGATACTACCACCGTTGATATTGCTAGAAAATACTCTAAATAGTGGTTGGGTGATAGCTTCTTCCCCTCTTCACATTTTCTACTATAACTCCTCCTATGCACCTCTAATGGCCATGAAATTTGATATAAAGGCTCCTCAAATGATGTTCCTACATCCCATAAAATTCATAACAATATGAGCTCTAAATTTTCACCAATGAATAATCAAAGTTACCTGTACCAAAACTAGTGTCTATTTGAGCTTCTCTTGCTCTTCTCTTGATGAATCCTTCATGGCTTGTCATATTGCCTTGAAATTTGGTTTATAACTTTATAGCATGATGCTCTAAGTCCTCAAATTAATTCCACACCTCTTATTATTTTGCTCCAATTCTACTCCAAACTTAGCCCCTTTAACAAATACTTATGTCATAATATTAAATCTATCTGTAAAATCAATATGAAAAAAAATAATCATTCAAACACAAAAATATGGATGAAATTACATTGAAATTCATATAAAAATATCATAAAATGCATCCCTATCAATATGACTGAAGATGCTTCTGAATTTATTTCTTTAAAAGACAAAGATAGTAGATATTTCACATATGGAGAAAATGCGAAGGGTAAGATAAATGACATTGGAAAAATTGGTAAGAATAATGCTACCATTGATAAAGTTTTTTTCGTATAAGGTTTAAAATATAATTTGTTAAATGTAAGTCAATTATGTGAAAAACATTTCAAAGTCTCTTTTGAAGGTAAAACTTGCATAGTTTCTAATAATGATTCTAAATTTGTTTTTCTTATAATATTGATTTGAATGATCTCTCTAACCAAAATGTTGAGTGTTTGATTTCTATGAATGAGAATTCTTGGATGTGACATAGGAGGTTAGGTCATGCTAGCATGAAACACATCTCAAATCTTTGCAATAAAGAGCTAGTGAATGACCTACCTAAAATGAAGTACGAAAAATACAAGATAAGTGATGCGTGTCAAATGAGCAAGAAAACCAAGGTATCATTTAAGAAGAAAAATATGGTAACAACTGCTAGACCTTTAGAATTATTACATATGGATTTGTTTAGACCATCTGAAGTTGTAAGATTAAGTAGAAAATTGTATGCATATATGATTGTTATCAATTATAGTAGATTTACATAGGTTATGTTTCTTGCTAGTAAAGATGAAAGTTTTATATCTTCTGTTAAATATTCAAAAAGTGTTCAATTGGAAAAAGAATACATGATTACTTCAACTAGATCATGGTAGAGAATTTGAAAATGAAATATTTGATGCTTATCGTGAAGAAAATGACATTTTTCATAATTTTTCAACTTCTAGAATCCCTTAACAAAATGGAGTTGTTGAGAGGAAAAATAGAACTTTCTAAGAAATAACTATAACCATGTTCAATTAATATTGTATGCCTAAATATTTTTTGGCTGGAATCATTTGCATGTGCATGTCATTTATCTAATAAGATCTATATAACCCCTTATATGTATAAAACCTTATATGAACTTTAGTATGGGAAGAAACCAAAGATGAGTTATTTCAAAGTGTTTGTTTGTAAATGCTTTACTTTTAATATTAGATATAATTTAGATAAGTTTGATGCTATATCAGAAGAACATATATTTATTGGTTATTCTTTTACTATTAAAGCTTATAGGGTGTTTAATAAGAAGACTATGATGATTGAAGAGACAATGAATGTTGTGTTTGATAAATCTAATCTTTTTTAGATTAAGAAGAGTGTTGATGATGATGATATGGGTATAACCAAAGATATGAAGAAATTAGGATTATAAGAGCCTAACGAAGATAACTTAAAAATCCATCCTTCACCTAGTAAGCCTATTATTGAACCAAGTCAAGAGGTTAGGAGAGATGGGAGCTTACTAAGAGAGTTGAGATTTGAGAAAGGCCATCCCTTCAACTAAGTTATAGGTGAAGTAGGAAGAGATGTAGTAATTAGATCAACCTTTCGATGTTTATCTCATACAGTTTATATATCTAATATTGAGCCTAAGTCTATAGATGAAGCCTTGAGTGATGAGAGTTGAATTTTAGCCATGAATGAAGAGCTAAGCCCATTTGATAGAAATAAAATGTGGACCTTAATACCTAGGTCTAATGATCATCAAATTATTGGTAGTAAGTGGGTCTTTAGAAATAAGCTTGATGAAGATGGAAATATTGTGAGAAATAAGGCAAGATTCATGGCTAAAGGGTATAACTAAGAAGAGGGAATTGTTTATGAAAAAACTTTTACACTCGTCGCAAGATTTGAAGCTATTATATTTTTGCTTACTTTTGCTTCTTATATAGGTTTCAAATTATATCAAATAGATGTTAAAAGTGCTTTCTTATATTGTTTTATTTAAAAGGAGGTGTATTTGAAAAAACCTCCTAGTTTTGAAAATCATGATGTACTTAAGCACGTTTTCAAACTTGATAAAGCTTTTTATAGGTTAAAACAAGCTCCTAGAGTTTGGTATGATAGATTGACACTTTTATTCATCAAACTGGCTTTACCAAAAGAAAGGTTGATACTACTTTGTTTAAAAAATAGAAAATAATAGATTATTAATTGTTCAAATTTATGTGGATGATACAATATTTCGTGATACTAATGATATTTTATGTCAAGAGTTTACTAAGTGTATAAGTAGGGAATTCAAGATGAGCGTGATGGGTAAGTTAAATTTCCTTATTGGACTTCAAATCAAGAAAATGAAGGATATGATCTTTATCAACCAAGCTAAGTATACAAATGAGCTACTCAAGTGACTTGGAATGGATCAAACAAAACCACTAGTCACAGCAATGAGTGTCACCTAAAACTAAACAAAGATGAAGAAGGTAAACTAGTAGATGTCAAGAAATATCAAGGTATAATTAGTATTTTATTATATTTGACTGCTAGTAAACCTAATATCATGTTTAATGTATGCTTTTATACTAAATTTCAATCAAATCCTAGATAATTTCATTTATCAACCTTTAAGAGAATTTTGAAGTATTTGACCAATTTATCATCTTTAGGTTTGTGGTATCCTAGAAATGCATTCATTTATTTAGTTTATTATTAGAATGTTGATTATGCCAATAGCTTATTAGATAGGAAGAGTACTTCCAACACTTGTCAATTCCTAAGTCATGCATTGGTTTCATGGGTTAGTAAGAAGCAAAATTCAGTAGTTTTATCCACCATTAAATTGAAATATGTGATGGTTGGTAGTTGTTGTTTACAAGTACTTTGCCTTAAGTAATAACTTAAAGATTATGGCATGGAAATTACATGGATCCTTATTAGGAGTGAAAGAACTAGTGCCATTTGCCTAATCAAGAACCCAATTTATCATTCAAGAGCTAAGCCTATTAAAATAAGACAACATTTTATAAGAGATCATACACATAGTGGTGATATTGAATTAGAATATGTGGATACTCAATACCAATTAGTCGATATCTTTTCTAAACCAATGAGTGAAGATAGATTTTGCATGATTAAAAGAGAATTAGGCATGATTAATGGTATATCTCTTTGATTCTTATATGTTTATGCATTCTGTTTCCCCCTTTGATTTGTGTTCATGAATGTTTTTCATTTTTTTAATGATGTCAAAAAGGGAGAGAAATATGTGTGAGATTGCTATTATCATTAAGGGGGAGTTTAAAAAATTTTCTATATTTGAAGTTTATGTGGTTATAATGCATAACATGTGTTTCTAAAGCTTTTTTATCCCCTTTATTGTTTATTGCTCCTACATATGTTAGCGCATATATTTAGGGGGAGCTTTAAAATGTTTTAATGCATGAACTAAGAGAAGCATTGGTTGGATTTGGCTCTTTTAAAAGGTATATAATGATGCATTATTTTTATGCTATGAATTTGTTATTCATAATGTATTTTGTTCTTTCTATAATATCACATGTTTTGTCATCATAAAAAATGAGGAGTTGTTAAACCAAGGGATGTTCCAACTTTAATTTTGATGATAACAAAACATAATCATTACTAATTATTTGAGTTTATGTTGTGAAATTTAAAGATAGGATTATAAAGTGGATGATTCTATATGGAAAGCTTGAAGCTTAAAGGCTAAAATTGAAGCTTAAAGGCTAAAATTGAAGCTTAAAGGCTAAAATTGAAGCTATTAGAAGATCAAGGAATATGGAAACTTTAAGACCTTAGTGAAGTTGTTTCAAATGTGTTTGTAAATTTTATTTACTGTTCAATGGATCTAAGGGGTTAGGTTTATCATGAATTGCGTAAACCTTTTAAAAAGTTGCATAAATTTTATTTCATAGGTCAATTATTGGTTTATTAAGTGTTTAAATCATTTTGAACATTCCTAAAATCTCAAATCTTGCTTAAAGTCTTAATTAATGTTAGAAAAAAATTTAGAAAGGTTTAGCAGTAATGCCAATTGAATAAGAGCTAAATAGGCGGTTGTCAAAGGGGTCATTTAACTGCTCCCTAGTCAACTCAACAGTGGTTGAATAGGATACCATTAAGCTCTTAGGTCCTGCTGTTAACCTCCCAAACTCTACCATGAGTTTAAGGTCTCGTGTTTTTAACATATTTTTAGTCTCATAAATAGTGAGTTTTTCTATCCAACATCTCTAAACCCTTCTTAAATATCTAAATATCATTCCTAAACATTTCTAACAATTCTTTATGCTCCCTAAACAAGTTTGCAAGATCAAATCTCTCAAAACCTCAAAGCTACCTCCTTTTTCTCTATTCTTGGTTTAATCTCTATTCTCATCCTTTTAATCTATTTATAAGGCCAAGAGTTTTTTTTTTTTTTCTATTAGTTTAATTGATCTAGAGTTTATTGGATCTTTTTTTCATATTTTTTGGAGCTTATATAATCTATTTTGAGTTTAAAATTTCAAACATATTAAAATAGTCTCTATTTAGACTATTCTTACTTTAATCACATGTTTAGCTATCTAAATCAATTTCTGGGTGTTTCATTTTGTTGTTTTAGTTATGTTAGTGTCTCATTGATCAATTTTGTGCATCAATAATTGGTTATATTGGCATATTCAAACTCATAAAGTCATAGACATTATAACTATCTAGTTTTTGCATGTTCTAGCATTCATTCACATATTTAGGCACTTTAATCCAAATTTATTGCTTCTAAATTTTTGTACTTTGTTTGTTTTAGTCCTAAAGAGTTTCATTGGTCATATAATTGAATTTTTAGAAGCTTATTTGTTTGTTTGGGAGAAATTACATTCATATTCATCAAAGCTTTCTAGATTTGATATTTTGCATTTTCAATCCTATTATTCATCATATTGACACATTTTTAGTATATTAATTCTTCCATATTAAGTTTTTTCAAGCTTTCAAGTTCATTGTAGCTTAATCATATCATTTATTGAAATTTAGAGCCTTAATTTAATTGAGATTTAAGTGAAACATCTTTTTAGGTGTAGTTGGTTACTTGTAAGGGGATAATTGAACTTATTGGCTGGTTATTTTTGTAAAGTCTCCTCTTTACCATAAAATGAATTTTCAAAAGGTTACTCTTTACCTTTAACAAGAAGATTGTATCTTGCAATGGTTACCTTTTACCTTAGAAGAAGATTGTAATTGTTTTCATTAATTAGTGAAAATTCTAATAAGTAGCTAGAGACAGGACATAATCTATATTTGGGACAGGAAAATGTCTATAAATTTGGGTGTCTTTCTCTATCGTTATTTCTTTACTTACTACTTATTGTGTGGTTTGGCTATTGGTTGAATTATTATGAAATTGGGATTTGCATTTCCATAGCATATTAGGTTAAGTAATGGTTTAATGATTGCATTTATTTTGTATTGGTTTAGGTGACTAGTTTAATTAGTTTAAAAAGTTTTAATCACCCAGTTCAATTCCCCCATGAGTGCCTTTAGGGCTTATAAAAGCGTATAGTTCTAAAAAAAAGTTTAAAATTCAAAAAATAGAAATTTAAAATTAAGAAACAAATAATAACTAAAATAATCACAAGAACTTCTATTATTAATGAACTCCTATCTAGATTTAGCTAGCTACTTAAAAAACTTGATAGTTGGGTTGATTGGTTTGATGATTAAACAAATCAAAATAATTAAAATTAAAATGCATAGACAAACTTATAAGAAGAAAAACCCAATGACAAAGGTTAGAGTGTTTAACAGAGGTAAGAGTGTTCCAATTTTTCTCTCTTCTTGGTTTTCTTGTGATATCTCTTCAACCCTTCATTTAAATTCTATGAAATTTGATACTGAGCTTCTTCATATGATGTTCTTATAACCCTATCAATATCATAACAAATTAAGTCCTAGAAGTACACCTGATGCTTCACCAAAATCACCTATACAAAATTTTATGTTCAACTAAGCTTCTATTATTATTTTCTTGATGCCCTCTTCATGGCATGCCATATAACCTTAAACTTTGGTATGGAACTTCATAACATATTTACCTAAGCCATCAAAGTGATTCCATACCTATTCTAGTTCTAAAGATGCATTGAAATGCTCACGAAAATCTTATAAAACATAATAAATCATAGAAATGGCTAAGCAACATCTTATTTAAAGGATTTAACTCAATATGCACATAAATAATATGAATCTATCCTTAAAAACAATTCAAACACACACTAAATCATATATAAACCATGTATGCTTTAAGAGCTATTAAACCTCTTGACTCCTCTATGATTTTTTTTCTTATTTGTAAACCAATCTTAATCTTCTCTTTCTTATTGCTTTGATTCAATCTTCTCCTTTAATCTTACTCAAATCCTCGTTAAGATGGCTTAAGAATCACTTTTAAGGTCTTTGTGGTAGCTTTAGACATTCAAGGATCCCAAGACATCAAGAAAATGACCTAAAATTGCTTTAAATTATAAATGGGCCTTAAAATTGTAAAGGGGCCCTAGTGGATCACAGTTGTGGTTCTTGTTATCCAAAAATCGCAGGCAAGGTCACAGATGTGATTTTAGCCATAACCTCTCCAACACTTTTTTAACTTTTTAAACTTTTGGCTTTCTTGGTTTTTTCACTATATCTTCTTCATTGCTCATCCTTTTGCCTTGGTATTTTGTGTGGAACTCAATAACATGATGTTCTTGCTCCTTAAATTGATTCCACAACAATCCAACTCTAAAGTGCATCTAATTTCACACTAAAGTCACCTATAGTTGTTATTTCTTCAAGGATGAACAAAAGCTAAGTGTAAGGAATTTGAACATATTTGTCATTATTTTGGTGCTTCAATTTCTCCTTTCATGTGCAATTAAAGTTCAATATAATGTAAATGTTTTTATTTTGCATGCCTAAATTGATGTTTAATGAGAAAAAATTGAATAAGAAAAGTTAAGTTTTGAATATTGAGAACATTTTTGAAAAAATAAAAGGCATTTAGTGTTGGCACGTGTGGTCACTATAAAAGATAATTTGGAAGTGTGAACTCGTATTCTAATTTACATTTGGACTCTTATAGAAACTAAAGATATGTTTTTATTTGTTTCCAAATTGATTAAAGGGATTATTTGACTTTATGTGATCCTTTTAAGTTAGGTTTTGATTTATATTATAGTTTGGATACATTATAGCCATCACTTTTCCTTTTTAAGATTAAAGGAACTTTTCTTTTCATATATTCTTCTCTAGCTGGCTCTCTTTCTCCATGCCCTTTAGAGACTGAATTTTTATTCATGGTTAAAGAAACCTAAAGTCTTGGAAATCTATGGATTGTGAGATATTTTGTTTTTAATGTTATTTGATTTGATATTCATGCATTAAATTTTCTTCAATTTTATTTTTTATGACTATTTTGTTATCAATAAAGAAATGCATAGTAGTTTGTTAATTGTTATGATCTATTGCTAAATTAGATGTTGGATTCATCATTATTCAATCCATCTAATTAAAGTAGTAACTATGACTAATATTTTCTTATTCCATGAATTATTATTTCTTAGGAAGAAAATTTACCTACGCTCAATGCAACTACTCGCACTTGTTTTAAGTAATTTTAATGGTCTTTCTAATTCTTAATGTTATTTCTTAATTGAATTTTATATTGTATCTAAGATGGTTAAATAGATATGGTTAATTAGATTGCATGTTAAAAGTTAAATGATCTTTAAAAAAGACAAAAAATGAAGTTCCACAATGAATATTTAAATAACAAATCGACAATTTTTATGTCAATGATTAATTTTTATTCTAATCATGGATGTGATATAAGACCAAGTAAGTTTAATTAATTACATTTAATTTAGTTATTAAATGTTATATTTTCATTTCATTTATTATTTCTTCGTTATTCAATACCTATCCTACTCTACCACTTTATGTAAGTAACTACAAGTTGTCTAAGAGCTTTTCATAAGAACAATCCTTATTCTTGATACTTGATAGGGGTACGCTTTAATGTGTTTTTCGTTGTTATTTGATATGTATTAGTCCTTATTTTGATGTTTAAATGTTCAATTTATATTTGGAATTACTTTATTTTCATATTAGTACCCTATTGTGAAGAATTGTGTGAAAAAAAAAAAGATTAGAGCATTTCAAGACTTAATCAGTGGTTTGGTCATAACCACTATTTAACCCCCTAGACCCTATGTTAAAGTCTATCTCCAGGACTTAAAGGTGGGTGTTAAACGATGTCATTTAAGTACTCAAATGAGTTTTTTTAGCTAGATCTTTGATGATTTCTCCACCAACTTACAACCAACTTATAGGGAACATATTTATGCACCTTTATGAGCCTGAAGGACGAGTTTTATCAAGAGATTAGCAACCAAAAACAATTTTCTAGTCAAATGTTAGGGGAGATCATTAATGGAGATTTACCGCCCCTCAACGATGGTTGAACTCGTTGTTGTTCTTTGATGTTCAACCACCCTGCATTTTTCAATAAATTTTTTCACAAATGTTGGGCCAAACTTTATCCAGATAAAGCAATAACTCTCTTATAAATTAAGAGGCATTCCAGGCATCAAATCATAGTCATTTTAAGCTAAAAACACAATTGATTTCTTAGTTTTCAAATCAAAACTAGATTAAGTTATTTTTATTTATTTTTATTTTCAATCTTTTGTAATTTGAGTATAGGTTGTTTGTGTTTCTAAAAGCTGCATACATGCTATTTAAAGCTAGAATACGATCTAGGGATGCGATTTAATTCATTCTAAACTATTAATTTCATGTTTTGTTTTTATTATTTGCATTAAGCAATGTTATGTTGCTTAAGTTATATTTTTTCATGTTCTTTGATTAATTTTATGTTCTAAATTAATTTTCAATTAAGGCTAGGTTGTTTAATGTGTTTTTTAATACCTTATAAATTATTTATGGGCTAATCTTTGCTTATTGAATGCTTAATATTTGTCTCAATATGATCAATTAAGATGAAGTCATTAAATATTCTACAATCTAAGGAATCTACCTAGGTTATTAGACAAATTAATAAACAACTTGGTTTAAATTAATATATAACCAAACTATAATTAATCATGAGGGTATTAGTGTTGAAATAAGGAATGTTAGGACTATACTTCTTGATCTTTAGGCTTATTATATAAGTTTGATATATGACTAAACTTCGTGATAGGAAAAATAGAGATAAAACATAATCTGAACTATAATTGCGTCTTAATTTCATGAAGATACCTTAGATTAGGCATCACGAACTCTAAATCAATTAAATCATCAATCACTTGAGCCTTGACTGGATAATTTAATTAGGAAACTAAATCTTGAACCTCTATTGCAATTGATTGGAAGCTTTTTAGATTTTCTAATTTTAGTTTGTAATCTTTTAATTAAATTTCAATTTGATGTTTCCTAGATAATTATAGTCTGAGTGACTTAGGCATTACTTTACTTTTCCTGTGAAAGCGACATTTGAAGTCTTAAATATACTCTATTATATTACTTTTTTGTGATATGTGTATTTGCCTGTATGTTCGTTTAATTAAAGTTGAAATTACATGAAAATTAAGTCACCCAAATCAACCAATAGTAAGCATGATTCAGAGTTATATTTCAATTTGGAAGTTAACTTGGTACTTTCTAAACTCTTTAATCATTTGTATTTTCTTTTGTTGGATTTATTCAAGAAAATGTTGTTTAAGTTTTATTCTTACTATTCTTTGAGTCATATGTGGTTTTAATATGTTTTTTTGCTAACATAAAGCTAATAATTTCTTTAATTGAGTTTCTTACCTTTAAATAACTCAATTAAATTATTGAAAATCTGAACTTTAGCTAATTAATTCAATTTAATAGTCTTTAAAGCATTCTTGAACTCTTTTACATTGATTGAAATATTTTAAGTTTATCTAGATATCTTAATTTTTATCGGTCACAAATTTTAGTTCTCTAAATAATTGCACTTTGAGTGATCTAATACTCATAGTATTTACCTCATGAGATCGACATCTAGACTTTTAATTGAATGTACTATACTACTTATTAATGGATGCACTTACCATAAAATTTGGTTTTGAATTAATTTATTTGAATACCTAGACCAAACGATAATAGTACTATATTTTATTTTTATTGTATGAGATCAATTTTATATTTTATGTGTAAGTTATCCTATTACCAAGAGCCAAGCAATAAAGAAGCTCATTAAAATCTTAAGAACTTTTTATATATGATTGTATGCTTTAAAATTTTTTTTATAATTAAGTGATTGCCTCTACAAAAACGATATTTTGAACATCTCTATCCAAATAAGTCATAAAGCCATTAATATTCTATAGATATATAGATATATATCTGCAAGATTACTGTTTACCGAAAAACCCAGTCCAAAATATAACAAGAAGCAACCATGAAGAGTTAAATATAGGTATAACACAACAAATAAACTCTCAACGTAAGTAATTTAGTACTCGGAAGAGAGAAATAGACAAGCAAGAAGTCCAGACTAATCGAAAAGAATTTTGACTGACAAGCGCTCTAAGTTTTCAGAAGACATTTTGTGAAATACTTTTGAACATATTTTGTGATATAGCATTTTCGTATGCAAGACCAAATCTATGATATGAACAGGAAACCTGGTCGCCAAGGTAACGGTTAGACCTTCGTCAATCATGCTAACCCTCAATCAAGGGTGCTAATGTCTAAAAACCTAGTTCGACTCTTTTAATTTGAACAGCATCCAGCATTCTTAACATCTGATATATCATCTCTGCCTCCAACATTAATGGTCTGTCCTTTGGGCAAAGCAGCTGGGTCATCTCCAATGTCAAGAGCTTTCCTGCTTACGACTCGATAAATCTGGGTCAACACCTCTGTGAATGAGCTTTCAACGTTCATAGATTCAAGGGCAGATGTTTCCATGAAAAAAGTGTTCTCTCGTACAGCAAAAGCCTGGGCATCTTCAGTTGAAACAGCTCGGAGGTGACGAAGATCTGCCTTGTTTCCTACCAGCATGATCACAATGTTGGCATCGGTGTGATCCCGGAGTTCTTTCAGCCATCTCTCCACATTTTCAAATGTAACATGACGGGTGACATCATAGACAAGTAGAGCTCCCACAGCACCTCGATAGTATGCACTTGTTATTGCACGGTATCTGTTCCAAAGAAAACTTGAGCCAGGA
>JAOXYD010000002.1:14235995-14251289 GCA_028565735.1 Pinacopodium congolense | reverse complement strand
AGGCTAGATTAGAGTTCCTTCACGAATTTAAGACAAAGCTATGGTTAAGACTTATGTCTTTTCTCCATTAATCTTAGTTTAAAGTTTGGTTATACTTTAAATCTAGCCAATGGGCTTTAATTTCAAGAAGTTTGATTTCTTGATTTGCGGTCTCAGAGCTCTAACTCTAAAAAATAATCAAAATTTAGTCATTCATTGATGGATTTATGTTGTTTATTGATTTTTCCAATAACATAGGTAGATTTCTCGAATCCTAGATTATCTTTCACTCTAATCTTAGTTAATTAGGCCAAAATCAGAACTTTAAGATCATCAATAAACAAAATTAGACCTTATTACATGCATTTAAACTCTCTTAAAACATTAAAACACAAATCCAAAGTTGGAAAATGGATTTAAGAACACATAATAATCAAAGCATAGAAAACATGCATCTTAAGCCATATACATTGATAGATCTATAAATATAAGCTAAAATAAGTAGTTTAGAAGTTAAAAAACTTATCTAGAAAGCTTCGGGACAAGTCTTAAACTTCTTAACTTGATCTGGACATTAACATAGTTTCGAAATCCATAAGATCTTACAAGAAAATAAAAAAACATTCAAGAATATACACCTAAGAACATGAACTTTGATTAATCTAAAAAACATGAGAAAATAACTAATATTATGAGTTAAGAAACTCCCTATGATGGTTTAGAACACTTTTTAGCTTTAATATCCAACAAATAGTAACTCAAAGTACACAATATAACTCAAATTACAAGTGTTTGAAGCCTTAAAGATCTAAGAAAAATTAAGAGAGAAGCAAGAGAATCTCTATCTAATGTTAAATCTGAAATATGCTATTGTAAAATAAATGTTGTTTTTCTTTCCTATGTTATGTAGACTTTGAAGACTCCCACTTGTGCTAGCTGAAAAAGGGGTTAAGATAGGAGCATGTTACAGCCGTAATTATAAAGATATGGAGTTGATATTATTGACTGCTTCTATAACTGTGAGTTGCACCAATGTATAACGACGGGCTAGAGGGTGCCGTTGATGGTCAAATTCTGTCTCTATTAACGGACCTTTGTTCCTCCTTCAATGGTGCTATTGCTGGACTGAATTAAGGTGAATTCTTCTCCTTTTTTCTCCAATCTTCATCATTAAGCTCCATCCTGCAAATTTAACATTGAAATACTGAATTAGGGGTCATAATTCAACAAGTTAATAATTAAAACTCTACCATTTTGATCCCTAGTAAGACCTCTCCAAGCATAAAACAAGATTAGCCAAGTAAATAAAGCTTTGACCATGCAAAGGAAAAAGTGATTGGCCAAAAAGTAAAAATTTTCAAGATCTTGAACATGTCATCACTAAAACTTAAAAGTAGAAAAGGATTGACAAGCCATGTAAAGGCTAGCTTAAAACAACAAAGCATCAATGAAACTCAACCCTAGGAGTCCACAAAGATATATATTCAGTAGCCACTAATTGGAAAAGAAGAGAAGAACAGGCCGCAACCTTCCAAGACATGTCCTCTTCACCAAGTTCAAGCTTCAAGCTTTAAGTTTCAAGGTCTTAGCTTCAAGTCATCAAGTGCTCCATCAACATCCATTTTTCTAGATTTCTAGATATAAAAGTGAAGAAAAACCATTAGCGTATTTTTTTTCATTCCTTTTTTTTTATTTTGGAGAATAAGGATATGGATTAACTTATTTTATTATGAGTGGAGAAAGTGTATGATATTATTTTTGGTGCTACTGATGAAAGTTTCTATCAAGAATTTACTAAGTGCATGAGTACGGAGTTTGAGATAAGCATGATGGGAGAATTGAATTTCTTCCTTAAGCAATTAAAGGATGGAATCTTAAGTAAATCAATCAAAGTATACACGAAAACTCCTTAAGTGTTTCGATATGGATCAAACAAAGCCCTTATGCACTCCTATGAGCACATCTACCAAATTAAATAAAGATGAAGATGGAAAATTCATAAATGAAAAAATATATAGAGGTATAATAGGTAGTTCGCTATATTTCACTAATAGTCATCATGACATTATGTTTAGTGTTTTTTTGTGTGCACATTTTCAATCTTCTCCTAAAGATTAACATTTACTAGCTGTTAAACCTATTTTGCGTTACTTAAGCGGTACATTGCATTTGGGTGTTTGGTATCTTAAAAATGACTGTTTAGATTTAGTTGGGTATTCTGATGCTAATTATGCAGGTAGTTTGCTAGATAGAAAAAGTACATCCAGTGCATGTCATTTCTTAAAAAGTGGATTAGTTTCATGGTTTTGTTAAAATTAGAAGTCTATTGCATTAAGCCAAATATGTGGCCACCAGTAGTTGTTATACTTAAGTCTAATGGCTTAAACAACCCCTTAAAGACTATGGTTTGCATCTTTATAGAATTCCAATTTGATATGATAACACAAGCACCATTTTTTTAACTAAGAATCATATCCAAAACTCTAGGATTAAACTTATTAAAATTCGTAATTATTTTATACGCGATCATGTGTAAAATGGAGATATTAAACTTTAGTTTGTTGATACATTGCATTAATTAGTGGTTATTTTTACTAAAGTTTTATGTGAAGATCATTTTTGTGCGATTAGACCAGAGATTGGTATGATTAATGGCCACTCCCTATGACTTTTTTTGTTGATTCCAAAATGCGGAGAGATATGTGATATTAAATATTTTTATTTACCGTATGCATGAATTTTGGGGGAGTTGGTTTTTTGTGTATTTTTATGGAGTTTTGAACTCAGTTGTAATTTAGGGGGAGCTTATATATGTTCTATATGCTTTAATATCACATGGTTTTGTCATCACCAAAAAAAGGGAGATTGTTGACTCAAAGGAGGTTCCACCTTGATTTGATGATGAAAAAACCTTTTCTAATGATATTTTTGTTTAAGTCTGTATAAGGACATGCATGGTTGAAGTAGACCATTTTGAAGTGTATTTACACTACAAGAATGGTGATACAAATTCATATGAGGATAGATCAGTCGATCGAACCGAAAGGATTGGCAGACCGAATGAGAAAATTGAAGAGGTCGGTCAACCGAATAAATCTATTGAAAAGAGCATCAGCTGACCAAAAGAAGATCTACCGAACCAAACCATGGAACCAATTGATTGAATGTACACTTTTAGAAGATCGCTCAATCGACTAAAACTACCGCCTAATCAAATGAAGGAAAATAATGAAGACCGATCGACCGAAGATGCCCATAGGTCGACCAAATGAAGATGATTACAAGTGAATTATTAGGAACGATCA
Source organism: Pinacopodium congolense (assembly GCA_028565735.1). NCBI lineage: Eukaryota > Viridiplantae > Streptophyta > Magnoliopsida > Malpighiales > Erythroxylaceae > Pinacopodium > Pinacopodium congolense. The sequence continues at coordinate 14,248,005 of JAOXYD010000002.1, read as the reverse complement.
TATTGCATAACAGTTAGAAGATTTTAATAATAGTCAAAACAGTTAATTAGCAGACGAATGTTGGAGATTTTTCGACCTTCTAAATTAATCCATGCTTACACTATAAATAGAGGATTAAGATACATAAGTGTTTAGAGTTTTTATTTGAGCTTAAGTTTATGAGCTATGTGAGATATAAGCCTATTCGTGTGTTTGGTTTTTGAGGTTATTATTGAGCATTTAAAAAGAGAGTTAAGAGGTTATTCTTGAGCCTACAAAAAGAATTTGTCAAAAGGTTATACTTGAGCCTTCGAAAAAGTAGAGATGGTTATTCTTGAGCCTAAAAGGAGGTTGTAAGTTACACTTTATATTTGCATTACTTATTTCATAATCAATAAAGTGCAAGTCTATTTTTATTTATTTGTTTCATATTTGTTTTAGCTTTCTCTAATTTAATTAATTTGTTTGGTATGTTTCTTGCTTAAATTTTTTAGAACCTAATTCACCCCCCTCTTTGGTACCATTTAAGAATAACAACATCCCCTGGTGTGATGAAATTAAAATAAGCAGAAAATAGAACTAGCAAAGTTTACACATATGAATAGTAACACAAAAGAACAAGAAATAGACAATAATGACAAAAACCTAGGAAGAAGACATTATCGAAATTCATGAATCACAATCGATCATAAAAAAACATATATATTGAGTTATGCTAAAAATGCTAGGCTATAGGCTTAAGTAGGACCTTCATTCTTGTTCCTCCACTTTTAGAAAAATTTGATATGATTTTAAATTAACCCTTAACTACACGATTACCTAGGATAGATCTCTAGATCTAAAGGTGTAGTAGAATTAAAACTAGAGAACAACTAACTTAGGCCATAATCTCATAAGCTGGGATCATATAACCTAAAAAACCAAAACCATAGGCTAAGTTAATTAAGTTTCACTTATAAAACCAACTAACCTATTTCCACTTATGGTAATCACTAATGACAATTACGGATAAAAAGCAAAAAGCTAGTAATGAAACTAGAAATCATACATAAGGTCATAAATCCTACACATAATCTCTAATTCTTTCCATTTAATTGGAATTTCAATTTAATCATAGCATAAAACACAAAACACATTCAAAACCTAATTCATTCTCATAATTGTAACTCATTCATCCATCAAATATCTTTTAATCCAAAAAAAACTAAGCTAACAAAACAAAATTAATAATAACATCAACTGAAATTAAAGAGAACATAAATTAAATAAGAATAATAATGCTAGAACTGAAAGATTTAACATTAAACTATCAATAGCTAAAGGTTTAACAAGTATTTGAAAAAAACCCAATTGATATACATGGAAAATAAATGAAAATAAGAAAAATAAAATAATAAAACAGAAACTATTTAGAACCTACAAAATTATGCTAATAATATAGTATAGAAAAAGATGAAAAGATAAGAAAACAATTTAAATTCTTAAGGAAAACGAGATGAAAAAAATGGTTGCCAAACTTGGAGCCAAAACTTCCTAAAAATGATCTTCTCAAGCCTCTTATAGTCCTCAATCAGAATTTGGGCCATTTGGATAGTAAAAGACTTGATTGTCCCTTAATTTAAAGTGAAACCACATTTCTTTTAACTTAAACGATGGCTAGCAATACCCTAAACGACCCTTGTTTCAACTGCCATTGATGATTCTAGAAATTGGGATTTGAATGAAAGTTCCATTAAGTTAAATGATGAAATTTAAGATCTACATAAACCACTATTTAGGTCTCTATCCAACAAATCCTTACTCCACCTTCTCTAATTCTTCTCTAAATATGGCCCTTTCAAATAGCATTTGTGCCCAATGATCAATTATGCATGTTAACTCAAAATGAACACAAATTAGGCATTTAAACATAAAAATAGGGACGAAATCACATTAAAACACATATAGAAATATCATAAAAGTAGTCGTATCACGTTTTAAATTTAGATAATCAATTAATTAAAGTTCTCTAGATAATTAGAATTCTTAGTGACCTAGTAGTTGTAGCTAAATCCTTATAAGATGATACTTTGAACCCATTTAGAATTCACTATATTACTTGTGATAGGTATACTTGCCTATTGGTTGTTTTTAGTTAGTTTAAATTGAAATTGAGTGAAACTATTTGTTTAATACGACGAACAATAATGTTTCTAAAACGTTATTAGAAAAATATCTAATTTAGTTTAAAATGTTTATGTCAAATTTTTAAAATAATTATCTTTCTAAGGTGTTAAGGAACACCTTTAAAAGATTTTAATATTTCAAAAGATTTAAAAAAAACCCTTATATTTCCATGAACGAAGACATGTTTAATGTTTAAGTTTAATTGATAGATCTTATTGCTTAAGACATCTTTAAGGATTTTATTAAACTTGTGTGAATTGGTTTTGAAGGGAAAATTTTGGTTTTGAAATATTTGTAAGTTGAATAAAATCAAAAAATTTTTAAAATGTTCTTAAATTTGTATTAATAAAGACATTTTAATTATTTTATGTTTAATTTATGCATCTTCATCATAAAAAACCTTATAGGGGGACTTTTTAAAGTTACTTGAGTTATATGTTAGGTATTTGAAAGTATTTTGATGTCTTTCAATCAATTTTTATATGGATCTCACAAGACAGTGGTTAATGGTTCCTTTTTAATAGGCTATTATAGCATTACTTTTGTTCATAATGGTGATTCACAGTGTGGACAATGACATCGTTATGGTCTCATTGTTGTAGTTTGAGTTTTGTCTAAGGAACAATGCAAGTATGAATCAGGATGCTGAATGGAGCCACATTGTTTATGTCTGCCCAAAAAGATCAATGGCGATGCATAATGGTCTCATTTCAAAGCATTATTATGGTGTCATTAACCGTTGTAGTAGTTAGTTTTTTATGTCTAATGAAAAGGTAATGGCTATTAGATAAACCAACACCATTTTCAGATTGGGAAGATTATAAATAGAGGTTCTAAGTGTTTTAGAATAATCTTTATGAGTTTTGATGATTACTAATGCATTGGATGGGTTTTTACTAAATGCGTTGGAGAGATAGTGTGAGGTTTACACATGAAAATGGGTAAAGTATATGAGTTTATTATTGTATTATTAATAAATGTTTAACCATTTTCATGAAAATATAGTCTCCTAATAAGCCTTTTTTTCCTAAAGTAAAGTAGCAATTGTTTTAGAAAAATAAAAACCACAATGGCCATAAACAAGGACGTTGTTCTGGTCTTTATACGAATATCTATAGTATTATGGTATAAAATACAAAAGAATAATGATGAAAAAAAATGGCACGATTGTTCTCCATAAATGCCACTACTATAATCAGATAAAAAGATAGAGGAGAAATGACCTTATAAAATGGTGTCATTATTTTGAAGTTCAAGTTCCATTTTGGTCCCTAAAAATTGGAGAATAGAAGAAGAATTTTATACTATTTAGGAAAGATCTATAAGCTAAACATTATTGAATAGGGTTTTCTAATCCTAATAAACGCATAAGTATAAAAAGCTAAAATGATATCAATAAATGGGGCAGTTTATTCATTTAATTATTCATAGAGTTAATGGTTAAGGTATGAAGAAGAGAAGAACTACATTAGGATGTAATTCAAATGAACAAAAGAGAGTGGATTAGTGGACAAGGAGTCAAAAGTCTTTGAAAACAAGTAGCAATTGTTTTATGAATGTCCTAGTTCTCTAATTTTATGTACTCTTTAGCTTTATTCATGTTAGTTTTAAATTAAATAATTTTATTAACTAGATGAGAATATTTAAAAGATTCTATGTACTGGAATGCAACTTTTAACTTGAAATTTATAAAGTTAGTTTTTAGCAATTTGTCTATGTTTGCCTCGTTAATTAGATTTTACTATTAGAGGACATAATTTAGTTGAGTAACTAAATTGTCTTCCTATAAGAAAAGTCTAATAAGATTTCAATTATATAATTAAACCTAATTACATTCTTTCTCATCTTTGATTCCTTTAGCTAGTCTAATTGATCTGTTACTTAGTGATTTGATTTAATTGAATTTTAATAGTTAATGTCATGATCCCTTATCATTAGTTACCTAAAAATTTTAATGTTTAGACTAGTATTGACTAAAATTCTCATTGGAATGATAATCAACTCACTAATATACTATTATAACAATAGATTCACTCACATAAATTTTGTGAGGCATATATGCCAAAATTTTATAATTAAAACTCATAATTTATGTTTTTGGCATCGTTATAAAGAATTCCCTATGATATTAGAAGAAATAACGATTAGTAATTTAGTCATTCATTTTTAATTTTTTTAACTTCTGGGTTTGTTTCTATTTTAAAAAATTTTCATCATATACACTTGATTTTTTTCCATTGGCTGCAAATACTCTCTATAATGTATAACCAGATGCTTAACTCCTATTTTTATGGTAGTTGAACTTAAGATAAAAAGAGTAGTTCTCCAAGTGTGTAGAGAAAGGTTTAAACAAGAGGAGCAAGTAGGATCATGACTGTAGAATTTGGTAAACAAGGTAGAGGAAAATAAACTATAATTTATATTTGATTATACAAAGTCATCTATCAATGTGGCACAATTAAGCATCATGAGACCATTAATAAATATGAAAATTTTTAGATGAATCCTAACGTAATTTAGATAGTTTAATAATTTATTCAATTTGTTATTACATAGTTGGATGATGAGACATTATATGAGATGTCTGAGAGATCTAATTCTCGGTTGAGATGATGCCCTCATCATGGATTACCTACCTAGTTATAAATGTAGACCTTCAACAATCGGCTTAATAATGCTATAGAGTAGATGATATATGTGGCAGTTGAAGGGACATTAAACAATAAGACTACCAAGATAGCCTAAGAGTTGATTAAAGAGATAATAATGAATAAGTACCAATAGCATTCCAAGTGAAAATAGTATGAGTTCATCAAGTAGAAGAAATACCTTCATTCACAACTTATCATGAGCTTATGAAAAAAAAAATGACTTGAATACAGTTAAAAAAAACTAGTGTTGGTAATGCGTTATAATTAGTAGGGGAAAAACCAGGAAATTCATGATTACTAAGGGGGTAATAGCTTTACTAAGTCAAAAGAATTAGACTATATGACAAATGCTTTGAAAGTGAATAACCCTGCTATATAACTTTGATGAGTCGTAGAAAACAATCAAATAATAAACTTAACAAACCTAACTATGTAATTAGGGTGAGCTAGGGTCAAATCCATAGAGGGCTAGAGGGTATTGCTTTTCGAGTGTTGTAAAAAAAAAACCACCTGAACTCAAAAAGAACTAACATACCTAAGACATAATAAAAATAAAAAAAGGACAAACACAAAGAAAAACACAATAAACAAGCAACAATAAAAAAGAAATGGGGTGAAGGTATTGTCAAGATTTTGGGATAATTGTTGATCCTTGAATTTAAATAAAAAGTTATAATAACCAGTTTTTCAAATTAGGGGATTAGAACCTTAGACAATGACATCTAATTGATATCATTGAAAAGTCATGAATTGCATTTCATTCATATGCATAACAATAGCATACGCACATGAATTAATAATTAGTACATATTGAAAAGAATGTATATGAACTCAATTGACTCATTCCTGGGTATGAAAGGTTAAAATGATCATGAAGTGAATTGTGTATTGTGTATGTCTTGAATATTGGTTTGATTTATTACAATAAATAAATTTGGAATTAATTGGTACAACAAGAAAATTTTTGGATTACAATGTATATTTGGTCTAGGAAAAATGCTTGAAAACTATGATGACTAAGTTTAAGCTTATGAATTGGTGACATTTGGCATGGAAATTAAGTGACAAATGGCATAGCTAATTAGTTGACAAATGGAAGCAATGAGTAGGTAACAAATGGCCTAGCTTAATTGTGTCATTTGGCAACAAAAATGAAAGACAAATGGAGACCATGCTTAGGAACATGTGGCATTAGATTATGGAGACACTTAGCACCTAAGGTGTCACAGTTTTATAACAAAATGAGATAGTTCATTTTGCTTCTTCTTTCTTCCTCTCTCACCATCGAAACCCTCTCACTCTTACAACCCTATATTGTGTCCATTCTTATATCCCTTTTCCACACTAAATCCATGCTTTTATCTTTCTTAAGATGACTAATAAATAAGATTTTTGTTGTCTTCTCTTCTAGCCAAAAACCAACCTAATGTTACCTTGAATTTATGTTGATTTTTTACATGTATGGAGAGTTGATTTAGCTTGATCTTTGGGCTAAAATTTGAGCTAAAAAATTAAGTAAAAGATTGGTATTTATAGCATGGTATAATAGAGAATTGATGATGATGAGTTAAGATAAATTACATATGATTTTTATAATTAATTGTGCTGGAAATGTTTGCATGAACATAGGTACTTTTCTTTCCTACTTTTATATGAACAAAAAAAAGTAGGTTACAGATGGTTATATGGATAATTTAAGTTGGGTTGAAGTATAATTGATGAATAATTCATGCTAAAGATAGGTGTTGCATGTATCATATGATTCGTTTTAAAGAATGATGAAATTGAGCCGATATATTATTATGTTATGTTTATGCACATATGCATGATTGTGATATAGTACTAAAGTGTGTTGTTATAGTGAAATGGAATATTTATATACATATTGATGAGATGAATTATTGAGGTGAAAAATGTGATATACTTGGGAATTTGGTTGGATTATCGTGATATTGTGTTTTGACTCGAGTGAGCACATCGATGATGGTTCACTCACTGAGTTTGCAAAACTCATCAAAATTGCAAATATTGATTTTCAAGTAGTGAGGAGACTTAGTTTCTAAGAAAATATGTTAAAATTTTAGTTCTGTCACTTTTTCACTTAAGAATGGCTCAAAGGTCTGGTCAGTTGACACCTATGGAGTTTAGATATAATGTCTTTATTTAGTTTCTCATTTCATGTAGTTCATGTTATATAAAATAGTAAACATTAAGATGCTTTGTTTTGTAAATACATATAGATGATGAGATGTAATGACTTTGTAAATGATATGGTTTTTTCTAAAAAATGAAATGAGAAATGTAGATTACTTGTGCTCTATGTTGCCATAATAGAGATTACTATTGCTCTCACATGCCATTCTAATAGGGCATGTTCTTAGATATCCTCTGGAAGTTCAGGTATAAGTTATATGGTAAAAGGGTGTTACATTTTTTGTATCAAAGCATGGTTTGGCATCCTTAGGGTCATGTGGACATGATATATTGTGAGAGACTTATCTAGTGATTACCTTATTATTTGATATAGGTCATCCGCTATATAAGAAGATCAAGTCACAGAGTCAGTTGACCTTGAGTCCGTAGGAGCCAATAGAGAGTCTCCAGTACGAAACATTGAACAATTGCCTCTAAGAATTCTTGAGAGGAGGTATGATAAACTCATAAAGTAGGGAGCTGTGGATGTCTATGGAAGTATAGACCCTACTGAGACAGAAAGTTGATTGGGAAGAACAAAGCAAGTATTCTATCTGATGGACTCTGAGTACGATGAAAGATTTGATAACGCAGTCTCATTGATCCAAGATCCAACTTATCAGTGGTGGAAGACTATTCCTGACAGTTCCGCCAAGCCTTGTTGGTTGACTTGGGAAGACTTCTTGATGTTCTTTAAAGAGAACTATATGTACAAGATTTACCTAGATAGGAAAAGAAATGAGTTTTTAGATCTAAAATAAGGAAGCTTAATTATAGCTAAGTATGAGGTGAGGTTTAATGAATTAATAATGTGTGCTACTGCATTAATTCCTACTGAGGAAGACAAGTGTAGGCGATTGGAAGATGAGTTGAATATGGAGATCAGAACGAGACTAGCCATTATTAATTTGAGTAGCTTTACTGAGTTGAGAGCAATCTCGATTCAAATTGAGTAGTTACTAAAAGATGTTTAAGGAAATTATAGGAAGGACTTAAAAATGAAAAGGCAAGGTGACTCCCAAGCTGATTCTAGAAGGAAATTTAATAAACGCCAGAACCGATTATCCCGATCCTAATCTAAATCGAAGCAGTGATAAAGTGGGGAGCCCCAAGAAATGTGTCTGTGATTCAGAGTTTTATTGCATGAGTTGGTTATTGCCAGAGGTTTTTTTTAGGGATTTTCATTTATCTTAGCCCTTTTGACAAAGCTTCTGAGGAAGAATGTACATTTCAGATGGACTAATGAAATTCAAAAGGGTTTTGAGAAAAAACACCAGTTGACTACAACATTGATGTTAGCTATTCCTTCTAGATCTGGAGGATATGTAATGTATAGTGATGCTTCACTGTAGGGGTTAGGATGTGTTTAGCTGCAGTTTGGCAAAGGGATTGCGTATGCATCGAGACAATTGAGGTCTCATAAATTTAATTATTCGGTTCATGATTTAAAACTTGTTGCAGTGGTGTTTGCATTGAAGATTTGGATACATAATTTGTGTGCTGAAACATTTCAAATATTTACAGATTATAAAAGTTTGATATTTATTAAGTCAGAAGGAGTTGAATATTATACAATGATGGTGGATTGAATTACTTAAAGATTATAACTGCATGATTAAATACCACCCTGGTAATGCGAATGTTGTGGCTAATTCTTTAAGTAGAAAATCAAATAGCAGTGTGGCTTGAGCACAGACATCAAGGTTACCAAACATACTATAATTGATAGAATTGAATTTGGGGCAAAATGAAGCATTAGTAGCTACGTTGAAGCTTAGGCCAGTATTTCATGGATGAATAAGAAAAGCTTAGAGTAAAGATCCAGAATTAGTGAAGTTGATTGAGAAGTTGAATAGGATTCAAATTCTGAATTTGACTTGAGAGATGATTCATTGGGGTTGAAGTAGAGATTATATGTACTTGATGTTGAGGATTTAAGAAAAGAGATTCTAGAAGAAGCACAAATGGCAGCTTATGCCATGCATCCTGGTATTACTACGATGTACAGTATGTTGAAACAACATTTTTTGTAGCCAAGGATGAAAAAGCAAGTGGCAGAACATGTGGCTAAATATTTTACTTGCTAGCAGATTAAGGCTAAGCATCAGGCTCCAGTTGGAAACTTACAATCATTGCCAATTCCAGAGTGGAAATGGAAAAGGATTACTTTAGATTTCATTATGGGTTTGCTGATGACTCCGAGGCAACATGATACCATATGGGTTATTGTTGACAGATTGACAAAATTAACCCATTTCTTACCTGTGGGGGAGAATAATACGCTGGATCAGTAGGCTTAGAGGTAAATATATGAAATAGTGATATTACATGGAATTCCCTTGTCTATTATGTCTGATCAGGATCCCAGATTCACTTCTAGGTTCTTAGGTAGTTTACAATCAGTCATAGGTACAAAGTTGAATTTCAGTACAGCATTTCATCCTTAAATAAATAGACAGAGTGAGAGAACTATTAAGACTATTGAGGATATGCTTAGAGCTTATGTTCTGGAGTTCGAGGGAGTAAGAGATCAATATTTCACTCTTATTGAATTTGCCTACAACAATTATTACTACATTAATATTGATATTACTCCATATAAAGCATTGTATAGTAGCATGTGTCAACGCCTTTGTATTGGGATGAAAAGGGCCTAAGGATTATTGAAGGCCCAAAACTAATTCAAGACACTATTAATAAAGTGATATTGATCTAGAGTAGAATTAAAGTATCTTAAGATGGACAGAAAAGTCACGCAAATCAGCATCGAAGAGATATGGAGTACCAAGTGGGAGATAAATCTTTTTTTAGAGTATCACCTTAGTTAAAAGGGTAAGTTAAGCCCTAGATACATTGGTCTATATGCAATTACAGAGATATTTGAAAAATGGTAGCAATGATTGGGTGACAAATGGCCTAGCTTAATTGTGTCATTTGGCAACAAAAATGCAAGACAAATGCAGACCATGCTCAGGGACATGTGGCATTTGATTATGGAGAGACCTAGCACCTAAGGTGTCACAATTTTGTAGAAAAATGAGTTTGGTTCATTTTTCTTCTTCTTTCTAACTCTCTCACCATCGAAACCCTCTCACTCTTACGACCCTATATTATGTTCATTCTTGTGTCCATTTTCCACACCAAATCCATGCTTTTACCTTTGTTAAGATGGTTCACAAATAAGATTTTTGTTGTCTTCTCTTCTACCTGAAAACCAACCTAATCTTACCTTAAATTTGTGTTGAGTTTCTACATGGATTGAGAGCTAATTTAGGTTTATATTTGGGCTATAATTTGAGCTAGAAAAGTAAGTAAAATATTGATATTTCTTTCATGGTATAATAGAGAATTGATGATGATGAGTTAAGATGAATTACATATGTTATTCATAAATGATTTTGCTAGAAATTTTTGCATGAACTTGGGTACTTTTCTATTTTGTTTTTGTAGGAAATAAAATAGTAGGTCATGGATTGTTATATGCATGATTTAAGTTGGGTTTTTAAGTATAATTTATGAATAATTCATGCAAAAGATAGATGTTATTTGGGTGCTTTCAAATTTGGAAAATTTGAGCTGTAGGTAGAAATGCAGGTATTCATTTCATCTTCCTCTTTCGACCTATTTTAAATATCTTTACAATACTAATCTGAAGAAACCAAACGAATTAAAGTTTTGGATATAGGTCTTAGCTTGGCCTCTATAAAAATTTCTTGAGAAAATAGGGACTAGAGCTTACGTTATGCTTGTTTTCATACTACTATCTATGATAGACCCCTGCAGAGGAACCTTATATTATGTTCTATTTTTTTAGGACTTTAGAGCTCGAATTAGCCAAAGAATAAAACATGAAAAATGCTTATTGATATCTTATTAATGCTTCTGTGAAATAGTGTGGTCAAAAGATATCTTGATAATTTTATCTAGTTAATTAATTGCTAATGATTGGATTTTTTTAAAATATGGATAAGTTCAGATTTGGAAATTTTGATTTGTCTAAAGAATAAATGAGTTCTTTTCATGAAATTATGATCTTAAAGATAAGAATAATGTGTATAAGGTATATAGGAATGAGAATTAAAGAACTTAGGGTAATGTTGAATGAGAATTGGGTAAATGTATGAACATATATGGGTGGAAAAATTTTGGATAATGTATATATATAGCTTGATGAAATTTCAGATTTAAATTAAAATTTGTGTGTTTATTCTAAGAAGTTTTTGATCATGACAATGGTTAAGGATAAGTTTAAAGTATGGTTTGATGAATTTGGAGTAACTCAAGCTAACTTGAAGGTACAAACCTAATTGTATAATGGTAGAATACAAATTTTGTTTGAATGGTCTTCCTATGTATAGTGTATAAGCATAAATTGAAGATTCAAGATTTATGTATAAGGATTCATACCTAAGAAAGTCAATTGATCATGCATTGAAAATAACACATATACACGTGCATGATTGCATACTTATGTGATTAAACAAGATAATAATGTTTACATATGTGTGTATTGTATGATTTAGAAGAACAAATGGAGCAATATCATCCAGACATATTCGGCACATAAAGACAATAGCTATTTGGAGTCGAAAATGAGCTAACCTAGATGTTTACTCTCTATATTTGAATTGATTTTCATTAACTGTTAAATATTGAATTGTTACTAATATGAATATGATAATTTCGGACCATCGTATGTTCTAGGATTTTGATATTCGGGATTGTATTGGAAGTGTTTGAAAATTAAATATTAATATGGAAACTGTGTTCTAAAACTATATGTTGAATGCTAGACTAAGATCCAATGAATGTGCTATATGACTGTGCACACTGAATGAGAAATTTTGATAGCAAACATGTTACTTGACGCATTTTCATTACATCGATATGCATGATCAGATAAAAGAGTTGTGATTGGAGTGACCAATGTGAAAAGAGCTTAAAGCTCAGAAATGTACACATAGAGCCACAGGCCAAATAATTAATGAGCTTAGTATCCATAATGGTTATAGGATAGTATC
>JAOXYD010000002.1:14219433-14235895 GCA_028565735.1 Pinacopodium congolense | reverse complement strand
AGCTAAAACAAACGATTGGAGTGCTTAAAAATTGAAGTAAAAGATCCTATGCACTCTTGAGACCTTAAGCAAAACGTTTATGACAATTTTGAATCAAGAAAAATAGTTTTGCAAGTCCAAAATTAAAGAACACAGAAGTTCATAAACGTTTAACCAAAACAGAGACTGTTTTGGTATGTTGATCTTTGAAAGCTTGAAACAGACGAATTAATGAATAAAAAAATCAATTGAAACCTTTATGTAATTTTTCTATATGTTACCTAACAGAAAACACAAACTTTGCTGCACAGAAAACTGATTTAAAACAGCAAAATATAGACTGAATAAAAACTGTACAGAAAATTAAGAAGGCTTTGAGAGTATACGAGTTTAATCTTTGTAATTGTGTTTTCAGAGCACTTAAACCTTTTAAAACATTTTAGGAGTATTATATATAGTGTTAAGAGGAGTTTGGAGTCATTAGAAACATAAACTAGCCGTTTAGGGAGGTTAAAAAGTCGTTTTGTCCTAAATGGGAAACTAGCCGTTGGGTTTTATCAGCACAACGACACCCTCTACCAAGGACAACGGCGCCGTTAAGCTGAAGAACAGCCTGCCGTTGATGCCTTCTGGAGAAGGGGTACAACGGCACCCTTGCAGCCTGCCGTTTATACATAAACAACCCACTGTTGTTCATCCAAAAAAGCATGAAAACTACTCCAAACCAACTCTAAAACTTTCCAAACAAATTCCTAATATTAAACAAGACTTTAAACAAATTTTAAAGCATAATTCAAGGCTAATTAAATCATCAAAACAATTCAAACAATTCAGCACATAAGAATTACCTTGATTATGAAAACTTTTTATTTTAACTAACTTGAAAATCTTTTCAATCAATTCTCAAATCATAGATAAAGTAAAATTCATAACACAAAGATGTTCAAACATATTCAGACATATATAAACAATTTCAAGCAACAATTCAATTAACTTAGACACATCAAACACATTAAAATAATTTATATTGCATAACCACATCAATAATTAGCCTACATGTCACCTAATTCACTTCCTAATATACCAAGGCTATCATCAAATCAAGTTAATCACTAAAACCAGAATTCAACTCCTATATGCCTATATGCAAATGATCATGCAAATGTGAGAGTCCCTTTCAAGTATTGATTAAGATCAAGTTTAGAACACTTACACTTTAAGCTCTTTTCCTAAACTCTTTCTAAAATACTTGATCTTCAAACTTCTCTTGATCTTCAAGCTTGATCATCACTTGGCTCTTGATCTTCAAGCTTGATCATCACTTGGTCTTTATCATTTGATCTTTAATCTTCAAGCTCTTAATCACCTAATGCTTGACTTCTTTATTATTCAAGATGTCTCTTCTACCTTAGGTTCCATTAACCTATCTTATAAACACTTCAAACACTTCAAACACTTAAACATTAGTTATAATAATGTTTTGTCATCATCAAAACACATGATTAGAACCACCTTGGTTTAACAATTACTTAGAAAAACATTAGTTTAATTGGAAACGTTCCTAAGTAGCAATGTTTGGTAATCATGCCTTAATACATTTTTCATTTATTTTAAACAATTGTTTAGATCACGAAATTTTTAATGAATTAAGTGTAATTCCATACATTATGCAAACAGTAAGTACTGTAGAACATAAGAACCATTTGGTATGCGAAAGGAACTAAGGTCTCATCAATGATTAAATGATTTATTTTGACAATTCCTCTTAATTATAATGATAACTGAGATAAAAGTTGTAAGGTTTAAGTAAGTGCTTACTAAAGAGAATCTTGTAGAATTCTCTCACTAAGTTATTATTCTAGTAGTAGAATAATCGCCATATAATGATATGGTATGAGATAGTTATGCGATTGGCTTAGTGCAAGTGGGAGATTATTGGTTTGTGTCCTGTAACCAATTAGTTAGTTGTAGATTTATGACATTTTTTATTAAAGGCATTATTTATCTTGTGCATATTTGTTTAATGAACTAACGTATAAGATAAAGTCCATGGTATAAATATGTATTACAAATGAAATTATGATGAAGATTATAATTATAAGATTTATATTATAATTAAATATTGTCCTTAAATTTTTCTTAGTCGTTATTCTATTAAAATTGGATTATAAAGAAAGTAGTCGATTTCATATACTAAAGTTTGAAGATACTTGATAGGGTTGAAATATGTTATATTTTCTTATGCATTTTGATGTCATTTCAATCCTATTTTTAGTGTTTCACTACTTATTTTGTGTTTATTTTGTATTTACATGCAGATTAAAGAATTGAACACAAATATATGCTAAAAGGAAGAAGTTTGACGAAGTTTGGAGCAAAATTAAAGAAAATGGACTCAATTAAAGCCAAAAGCCAAGGTTACATCAATTAAAAAAAAAGAAAAATACCTTGGCAAAAACGTTTAGGAATTTCCAAAGGAGAGGAAGCTTAAGCATGGAAAGAGTAAGCTTTCGTAACTAGGAAATTCACACTTCCCAAGGAAGCCAAAGCCATCTCTACAAGGAGAGAGTTAAACATCCGAGAGACAAAGACCAAGTACAGAAGTTAAAGGCCAAGCATGCACCATGTGCACCCGGGTGAAAGCCAAATTAAAACTATTAAGAAAGTCTTTATCATTTACCTTAAAATTATTAATAAAATGGTGGGAATTGAATGCTTGAGTGCAAATTACATGTAAAATTAATAAGACACTTGTATTATATAACATAAATGGAGAAAAAATCAATCTCCTACATGATTTTCCTCTTAAAAAAACTCTTATTATTTAAAACTTTCTTGAGAAATTCTTATACTTTTAGCAATCATCTTATCGAATCCTATCTAAATGACCTTAAAAGGCCATATACCTATCTGACTTGACAAGAATATAAAATTGTCTTTAGAATAACGTAAACTTTATGTTTGAGTATAATTCAAAATTATGAGGCACCTCATGAATAGGACGGGTAATAATAAAACTAGCTAGAAAATCTAAGTATAAGAATGAAGTTGATTTGGACTTAATTATTTACAAGGTAGAGAACGGTTGGTGTAATAGGAGATGTAACCCACAATTAAAAGTGTTGTAATAGAACAAAACTTCATTAGACCTAAAGAAACATACACATTCATCATCCTCGGTTATAAGTGTCTTCTTAGTTTTCTTATAGTGTTAAAGGTCTCACATCATGCATATTGCATTCCTTGTTAGTGATTTATATATAGGATGCATAATCAAGAAGAGTTGTATGTAATTATTGTGTTTGAAGATCCTCTTAAATGAATGATTGTATATATTGTGAGTATGTGTAAGTAAAATGAAGTAGTTATAATTTATAGTATAATTTGTGAGATTAAAATGATTTGATGAATGTGATTGTGTTAAAAAATTTTATGAAAAGATGAAATTGACTATGTTAGGATAGGTTGTTAAGGTTTAGTTGTGAATGGATTAAAAATTGTGTGACTAAGTGTTAAGAAGTGCTTGGTGTTGTTTGGAATGGTTTAGAATGTATTTGGTGTTGATTGGAATTGTTTATAATGCATTAGAATGTGTATGAGTGAGTGAGAAATTTATCTTGAATGAATTGAGTCTGAAAGAAACATGGAAAACTAGTTTAAGAGTTAGAATACTCAACCAATTGGACATAATAGTCGACTAAGGATAGTTGGTGCATTGATCGATCAATGCAGGTACAAGTCAATTAGTTAAGGCATAATTCTCGTTTATGAGGTAGATTTCTAACGGGAAAATGAACTAATTATTTTGGAATGTTGAGGAACTATTATTTTGAAATGGTTAGTTAGGTGTTATTCACCTATAAATAAGTGTTGTATGTGTTTTCTAGTAGTTAGGTGAAGTTGTGTATGTGTTTAATATGAGATTTGAGAAGTTGTGAGATTCATGGTTACATTCATTCTCTAAGTATTGTGTGACCCCTAAACACCTTGGTTAGTCAAAGAGTGCTATATTTTGAAGATGTCTTTGAAAAGTGTAAATTTAAGAGGTTTATTTTGTAGGATAGAAATATTGAAAGTGAAACTTATATGGGGTTTTTCTAGAGCCTAATGAAAATGAAAAGTGTTTTAAAAGGTTATTCTTGATAGTGATGAAAAAGAATAATGGATGTAAAGGATACCTTATAGTCTTGTAAAATAAAGGGATTTGTATTTATGCTTATTATTGTGAAATTTAGGAGAAGACGTAAGAGAAAGTGGATATTTTTGAACCTCTATAAATCAGTTTGTGTTTCTCTCTTCTTTACTCTTTTATTTCAAAGAATTAATCTACAAATTGTTTGCATTGCTTAACAAATATTTATATTGCTTATAAAATTATTTATTTGTCTTCTACAAAATTGTTTAGAGAATTTGGTGAATTTAGGTTTATCATTTAGTTTCCATAAAATAATTTAGAAGAGTTTGTGAACTTAGAATTCTTCATCTTAGAATAAATTTTTAAAAACATAATTCACCTTATCTCTTAGGTGTTATAGGGCCAACAGTATATAAGGCTTTGTAATCTTATAAACTCCTTTCTATAAGTGGAGATTTGCTTAAAGAGTACCTTTAGTCTTCATACCATTCAAGATTTTCATCTCTTCTTTTATGTTTTGACGTTTTCTAATACAGATAAACATTTTAGAGCCTTAAAAGTGAAAGTTTATCCTTTTTTGGATTTCCATATCAAGGACTTCCAAATCTGCTAAGTAATAGTTGAACCTAAATAAATCATGTCTTCTTTGATTATAGCAGATATTCTATATCGAGATTGGAGAGTGATTAAAAAAACGAAAATTAAGCATGGAAGCCCTACTCTCAGGGAATGCTGTCAACCATTGAGCATTAACTAATGCTTTGTGAAGTTTCTTCCTAAAAAACCGTCTCCCCTTCTACTTATTATTCCAAGTAAAGAAGTTTCCATCCATCTTAAGATCAGTGACCTCCTTATGTCTAACACATTCCTTAAAGTCCTTAGAGAACTTCTTTAAGCTAGAATTACCCTCAGCATCAGATAAATGTAAAACACTATTGAATACACCAAATATTATTCACTGGGAGTTCATTGATGATCCTATATCTCTCAAGGTGCATGATAAAGATCATCTTTAAAAGGTATGATTGTATGCATACATAGAGGAAATTTAAAAGGAAAATATACCAACTTTTATCTAAAAAAAAGATGAATAAGCTAGTTTGTTATAGTAGTGTGTAAAATCTCAAGAACATCACGATCATATGTTACCACGAATCTCCTATAGTGATGATATTGATGGTTAGTGATAATCTGCTAATAATTTGTTAAAAAGGTAAGTTTCTTACGTTTATTTTCAAAGAGTTTTGTTTTCACTAGTCCTATTAAACAAGATCTAGTAGAGTTAAAGAAATTCAGTAAAGCATGCTTCTTATAAGCACTAGAAATCCCTCTCACATTCTATAATAAGATAAACATCTTTTGGGAGAAGAAATCACTCTCTTATTCCTATTAGATTTTATCCTAGTATCCCTTTTACTATCTGTAAACTCATTAGCAGTATTGTCTTCTTTGGTGGAAGTATCCCGTCCATAAAGAACCTTGTTTTCCAAAACGATAATATTCTCAACATTTAATGTTCCATCCTAAGCTAAGGAAAGATCTTGTGATATGTCTTCCTTAGTCAGAGTATCCCTTCTATAAGGAACCTTATTGATGCGTGCTGAACGTGCCTAAGTTTTAATTAAAATTATCCAATAAACACTCTAACAATGCCATAACACAAAACTAGGTAATTTTACCTATCATTATAATATAGCTAAGGTGAATCCAGGGTCAAATCCACAGGGACTGCTAAATTATCTAGCTTAAAATTTTGAAAGATGATTGATTAGATTAATAATGAAAATCAACAAATAACTAAAAGCAAATTGCTTAAACAAACTCACAAAAGTTAACGCTCATTGATGAAGTTAAGATTTAGGTAATTAATCTCTCTAAAATGTGCTCATATTCATTGTTTATCTTGATTTAACTTGCTTTTTAAATTTATTAAACCATAGGTAAATTACACTTTCTCTTGAACTATGTAATCCCATTCAATTCAATACACTAGGCAAAAGTTCTCTCTATCCCATCTTATTGATTGAATGCATTACTTTACTCTATAGAACCTATTGTTTTGGCTAAGCTTACACATAATTTGGACATTTTATATAAGCCTCTCTCTAGGACTCCACCAAGATGTATCGTTTATGGAATGATGTAAAGCATATAATGATCTCTCAATCAATCATATAAAAATCAAAACATTAAAAATAACTTTTACATTCGCATAATATTCAATAAACAATGTCATTAAAATCCATAAACAATCATATCAAATCTAGAAATCAAAAGTTAAATAAAAAATAAATAAGAATACTACATCTTAGAGTCCATAAAAACCTAAATACTATGCAAAGTTTAGTTCTTAAACATTATATGTTTAATAAAAACAATTAACAAGAAGAAGGGGAAATAAAAATTCATGATGAATTAATCTTATTTATAGACTCCTTAATGATGGTTAATGTGAATTCCTAATCTTGATCCTTAAATCATTGCATTTAGAATGTTCTTCTCCTTCAACATTATGTGAAACCCTTTTAGAGATGGTGTAAGGCTTCAATTACTTTCCTTGGTGGTTGAATGATATGTTGGAGGCAAGAGAGCTACTCAAAATAACCATAGGGAGGTTATTTCCGCAGGTGGTGATAGTAGTGATAGCAGGTCCATAATTATGGGTTTGGCCATAAGATCCTTTGCCAGGATCTCATAAGCAAGGTCACGACCATGACCCTACCTATAGGTCCTCCAATGTCTGCCTCCTTTGGTTTTTTCTACTTTAACTCCTTCCACACTCATTCAATGGTTATAAAACTTGATATTAAGCTTCCTCACATGATGTACTTGCTTTCCAAATTGCTTACATATCTCTTTTACTCTTTAAAGTCCTACAAAATGTGATCAAACATAGAAAAATATAAACAACATCTCTTTCCAAGCATTAAACTCATTAAGCATATGAAGCACATGGATTTTTATTCAAAACTCAATCAAATAGGTACCAAATCATGTTCAATATATATATGACTTAAGAGTTATCAATTATTTCCACACTTAAACTATTGCTTGTCCTTAAACAACGACTTAAATATCTACTTAAACAAAATTAATCAAGAGTTGAGAAGTAATTGAGTATAAATAAAAATCAATCAATGCTTTTACTTTAGTTTACAAATCACAACTCTTTTCATGAAAAAAACTTTATTAACAAACATACAATCCTATAGTTAATAACTAGGCAATATTCAATGTACGATATCAAACATCTACGAAGTTTCATATGAATTATCAAGTAAAATTATTTAAGGAAGTCATCACTAATGCAAAGTATACCTTAATTTTTAATTTTAGAGCAATTTTTAGGGGTTTATCTTGTCTTTTGACGCAAGGGCCAACATTTTATCGTGAATGTCTCCTTATTATGCAAGTTAGTTTCCCTTTTTAACTTGTTTACAATGTTATCTGGTCTTTTGACATAAAGGTTAATATTTAGTCATGAAGACCCTTGTTATTAAGCCAGATCACAATCGTAAATGGCTAGTAGCTTCACTTATACACTTCAACCTTTTTATCAATATGAATCCAGTAGAGTGAGAGTTTGCTCATTTTATTTAAGTACAAGTACACTTGTTATTCATTAAAAACCCATCCAACTTCAAATTCACACAACATTCCATATGCAACAACATTGAAAATTTGAAATTAAATGCTAAAGGTGTCCACAATCACAAATAAATCACCCAAAACAAAAAGAAGAATAGAAAAATTTTAGGTCAAAATCAATCTTGAATTGATCAATGCTCACAAAATTAAAAACATTGATAAAATTAAAAGACCATAATTGATAATCAACTCTCAATTTCAATCATTCAAGATGGGATATTCAAGTAATTACTATTGGACTCCTAATAAATTAAGTGTGGTAATATATTATAGATTGTGCCATATTCAACTTCCCCTCCTCCCCTCCCTTAATACTTACACCAAATTGTCCTTAATTTGCAGGACCTAAAACAAAATAAAACATATGAAAAAAATTAGAGAAGGTAAGAAGACCGATGCTCCCCTAGATAATGAAGTCTATGCCAAAACATGATAATGGTGACTTAAAGTTATATCCATGTGATAGAGGGTTGATTATCCAAAATTTGTGATTAACACTTGAAGAACAAGAATAAAGCACAAACTTTTAGAAAAATTAGATCAAGTTAGGATTAAAAAAAAGCATGATAAAAATAAATAAGTGAAGTTCTACAAATCAATTAATTGTTCTAAAAGAGAAGCAAAAGGAGAATAAAAACGTAACTAAAAGAAGAAAGAAAAATAAAAACAAGCCTAGTTGTATAGGATCCGAGGCTCACATTAATCTGTAGCTGGTGGTGGTGGTGGTGGTGGCGGCAATGGTGGAGGTTAGAACTGAGTGTATTGTTGCCACCATACCTATTATTGTTCCCATCTCTTCTGTTGGATCCTCTAATCCTTTTGCTTTTTTCATTGTAGCTCCTACCATCTCTCTTGCTACAGATGTTGATACTCAACATATTTGGTGTTGTTTGTTGCTTGATAGTTTCTCATCTCGAGGTGTAAGGCCTCCACCTAGGTGCTGAGTTGATCAAAGGCTATTGTTGTATATGTATAACTTTAGTTTCACCTACCTACCTCCTCCTCATTCAAGTCATCACTATCTTCTAATTTTTCACTCGTATTCCTCACTAGAGGTAGGTCTAGCTCTCTTAAGTTTAAGGTGCCCTTTGAAGTGTGTTACTAGCCCCATTCGAATCCAAACCAAAGTATCCAGAGACTCTATATTGATCACCTCTCTAAAATTTCCTCTATTCAACCTTACTCATAAATTTTCGGCTATCCACATGACATATAAAGAGTTAGTCAAAGTACCCTTTGATTTATTACTCTAGTGAGAGAAATGAAGGGCTAGAGCACCGCTAGTGTTGGAATCCCAATCATTGACCATACATCATAAGTGGATGAGCTCGCGTACTTACGCAACCCCAAAGCTCTCTTGAGTTCCTCTAATGGTGTGTTTGATTAATAGATGGATGACTCTCAAAGCTGGGGAGGTAATCTTAGTGCTCTTAATGACACTTACCAGAAATTCCATTCATTGATTTATTCCTAAAATATAGTAACTTGAAGTAGTTTTGATAATTTTAATCTCGCATACCATGTTATATGATCATCCTTTAGTACACCAAACTGTATTTGCAAGGCAGAGGTGAAGTCTTTAATAGACATGGAGAATTGCTTCCTATCAAGCTGAAATTTAATCACATTGGTGTTGTTAGTTATCACCAAGTTCTTCTTAAACTCAAATGTGACTAGAAACTCACAAAACAAGTTTTGATAATTAGACTCCATAATTTCTGTAAAAGTCTCCCAAACTCCGATCTTTAAGTAGTTTTGAACCAAATTCACTATTCTTAGGCTCTCCAAATCATTGAATTTAAGATACTTGGATCGATTTTTAGTTGACGTAATGTGTTGTATTTTTTTAGTAATCGTAGAGCTATTGAAGTGAATTTATGAGGTTACCCTATCACTACCTTGAGGAGTAGGGAACCTATTATAGTGAGCCTTTTTCACCCTTTCCTTTCTAGGCATGATTCTTGTAGAGATGCTACAATAATTGTTAATGTTCATAGTCATACCTGATAATAATAAGTCATGAACCATGGAAACAAATAAATGCATCACCATATGAATATGTTAATCATCAAAGCTCTAAGTAATCTAGCATGTAATGTGTTCTAGCAATTAGTAATTAGATGGTTGAAATCTTTTAGCAAAAATTAACCCATCTCTATGAATAAGTGATTTGTCATAAGTGTCGAGTGACATATAAGAGGGAAGTTGATCTCCATGCAAAATAGATGAGCAAGTCCTTTGAAGGAACAAAGGTGCAATTAACCCAAATTAAGATATGTGTCATTTGACACTATTTCCAACCTTTTATGTTCCAAATTCACATATTGATCATCCTATATGAAAAAAATTATGTAAAATGGTTCCAAATCACAGTTCATATGAGATTAATCATGGGCAAGTGGGTTAAAAGATGAACAAATCACTACTAAATCATAATAAGTTCATAAGAGTAGGATAATAAAAAATTAGGTGATGAAAAATACAACTAAATTCAGAAATTAGGGTGTAAGGATTTGATTTAGTTTAGAGATAGTAAAAGATGAAGAGAATAAGGAGAGGAGTGAAAGAAAGATGAGAGAAAGAGGGGAGGTTTAGTGTTGAATATGTTTTAAACACCCAACTTGACGCTTGTGACATCCTCTGCCCTCTTTTTAGGAGCAGACTTATAGGCGAGAGTCTACCTGTGAGTTTCTGGTTTTTTTTCTTTTACACAAATCAAATAGGTTCCAAAGTACTTTAATTCATCTAAGAATAAAATGAAATAAAATCAAGAAGGGATGCAAAAACATAAGCAAAAGTAAACACTTAAAAATGCAAAATATTAACTAAAGGTAACAAATATAAAAAGAGTTGAATGAAAGGAAGTAAAATCAAATCAAAAGAAGGAAAATAATCAGTGGTATGCCTGCCATAAAACTCTTGTTTATCGTCATTAGCTCAACAGCCCTTTTCTTTGTCAAGTGCTTGGAGTTTTCTTCTTCCAATCCCTCTTTTTCTTCTTGCTTCTAGAACTTGTTATTTCTCTTATATCATCACTTCTCCATTCATTTAACCATTTCACACTAAGGTTTGGATTGGATTCATCTTGATAATGTTTAAAGCTTGAAATCTTTAACTAACTAAATTCTAAGGATTTAATTGTTGTCTTCCCTTGTAAAGCACTTAAGATTTCATCAAATACTTAATAAAAAAATGGGTACTTTAGTTACTTATTCAAGGATGGTATCCTAATTTTAGAATTAGAAAAAGTGATTAATTCATCCTCAATCCTAAGAGTGAATCTTTTCTTTAAAACATCAATCAATGCCTTAGACGTTGCTAAAAGAGATTTACCTAAAATTAAAGGAATTTACTCTTTGTCTTCAACATTTAAGATCACGAAATTAACAAGGAATATAAAATTATCGACTTGTACAAATGGACCTCAACTATTCCCCTAGGATATTTCATTGATCTATTCACTAGTTGTATGCTCCTCTTAGTAGATTTAGTGATCTATAAACCTAATTCATGAAATAGCTTATTAGACATAATGTTGATTCCAGCTCCTAGGTTAACTAAATCATTAGGCAGAAATAAACTACCAATTTTGCAAGGGATAGAGAAACTCCCTAGATCTTTTAACTTTTGTGGCAATTTATCCATGATGAGAGCCACATACTCCTCATTTATTGTCATCATTGAACTCCTTTACTTCCTTTTGGTTTCAAGCACAATACTCATAAACCTTGCATTCTTCAGCTCATACAAAAGAGAATTAACCAAAGGAGTGTTAACATTTAATTTCTTAACGGGTGCCAGGCATATACGTGAAGGCTCTTCTAGTTGTTCGGTGCTTGCTTTGTGAGAAACCAAACGTGATGGCTCACTTCTTCCCTCTTTTCCTTCCCTCTTCTATGCTTATTCTCTTACCTCTTTTCCTCTATGTACTAACTCCATAACATCCTTCTCAGCATTTGAGAATACCACATGCACTTACTTTTAAGGATTCTTTTCAATATTACTAGGTATAGCACATGGTAGTCTTTCTGAAATACTCTTAGGCCTTGTTTACTTTAGTTTTCATTTTTAGTTTTAGTTTCCTGTTTTTCTAAACACAAAAATCGATAAAGAAAACATACTAATATAGCACAGAAATCAATAAAGAAAACACAATTACCAATATAAAAATACAACAACCACAACACAAAACCACAATTCACAACCCAACTAAACATCCTCGTAAGTTGCCCTACTTGGTTCTTTATGTTCTTAATGGATACTTTGATGTTCTGAAAGTAGGCATCTAAAGTGGCAACATATTTGTCCGCTAGCTTCTCCAAGTTAGGTTTCTTGTTAAGTTGATGTTGAGGTTGGAATCTTGGTGGGTGGTTTTGATCTTATGAGCCTTGAGTTTGTTAGGAGAAGTTGGGATGATTACGCCCCTAAGGTTATACATGTTACTGTAGGGGTTGTTTTGACAATTCCCCATGTAATCTACTTGTTCATCACAATTAAGGAATGGTGCAAAAAGTAAGCATAGGAAGAGTGTTGAAAATGAAGAATAGAAGACTATAGTAGAAAGGGGAAGAGAAGAGCTTACTGAGACAGTAATCCAATGATCTTGGCTAAAAAAGGAAAAGGAAAAGAATAATAATTAGACATACGAAAGGTGGTTTTAGGTAGAAAACAAAAGGTGAAAAAAAGTAGGACAAAAGTGGGAGGAAAGGAGAAAGAAGTTATCAAGAACAACCAAGCTGAGTCAATATCAAAATCAAGTTGGTGAGATCAAAATAGACACCAGGTAGCCAACTAGAAAAAGCAAGATTGTTAGAGAAGAAGCTATCCTATCTATATTTGTGTCTTATTATGTATTTCTAGTATCAAATAAATGCAAGATGAGTCGCCTTGTGGATGAAAGACACAAATACTTCTTATAGTTTGATTTATTCTCGGAAAGGTTCTTATAATTTCATATTTTTTAAAATAAAGATGCATTCTTTTTATTAGCTTTTAGTTAAATAAAGATACACTCTTCACTCTTTTTGATATTAAATAAATGTAAGTAGCCTTGTGGATAAGACACAAATCCTGCTTACAATTTGATTTATTCCTAAAAAAGTTCTTGTAATTTCATATTTTGATTTCATAATTTATTAATGGAGATGCATTCTTTTTTATTGAGTTCTAATTAATTTTTTGACGGAATAAACTTATGGCATGTTTAAAATATAATATGTGTTAGTTTCATATATATATATATATATACACACACATACATTTTAAAAAATATGTGTTAGTTTCATATATCTATATATATACACATATATTTTAAAAAATATACATGGGATTTCCCTAATCTTCCCTGACTGGATTTTAGTTATTTTTTATTCACTTAATTATCAGTTATTTTTTGTTTGAGTATAGCATTTCTACCTCAGTGTCCTTTTGTATATTTGTTTCACGTTTGTGTCCTTTTGTTTTACATAGACTGCTTATTGGAAGAAACGAAAGACATATACAACATTTTCAACTTTTGAAAACTCCAAATTCGATTGCCAAGGCACGCCCTTTTTTGTAAACAAAGAACTTAACCCTAGCGTTGCATCGATCAGATCTTGCCAGCCTTAGAAGGAATTCCCAAGCTTTGCTGGAGACGAACATAAATTAAAATATAAATAATCCAAACTCTAAAAACTAAACACAAATTCAATAATGAGGAAAGGGCACGCATTATATTTCTCACAAACTAAAATGGAGAATAAAATAAAAATGGTTCAACTATGTTTTGAAGAAAAAAAATGTAAGTTACATGCAAAGTTTTGAATACCATATCGATATTGGTACTGTATTTGTCTTTAAAATGGTATTGTATTGGTACCGGTCAATATCGATACCGTTTTAGATAATTTTTAAAATTATAAATTAATTCTTGAATTTTATAAAATAATTTATAAAAGTATTATATTGTATAATTTTTAATTTAACTTTAAACTTAAAAAATGTCAAAATACAAAATTTTTCTTTTTTAAAAATTTTTTTAATTTTTTTCGGTATCGGCTAGTACTAGGCTGATACCGATAATACCGGTATTTAAACCCGGAACGAAATTGGCCAATTCCATTCCGTTTTCGGCCGGTACAAAGCGGAATTCAAAACCTTAGTTATATGAGACAAATGAAAAGTTTTTTTTTAAAAGATAAAAAGATAAAATTAAAGATTCAGATTAGACTATATTTTGTTTCACTTATTATTTATGTTTTTCTAAAAATGGAAATAAAAAAATAGTATATAAATAAAAAATAACACATTAATATAATATAAAAATAAAAAAATTACAAAATTTAAAAAATATACAAATATTAATAAAAAAAAACGATAACAACTTCCACTTTGGTGACTCTTTTACAATTTTACTCATCTGATTTTAATTACTTTAATTACTTGTAATTAAATAAATACTAGTTCTGCCTAGCACTTAAAATTTTATGGGACGAGCATTGTCGCGTGCTTTGTCACGTTCAATTGACCGAGAAAACTTACCAGCCCCCTTCCAGTGTTGCAGAGCATGGCGCAGTTCTGGAAACCCGGAGCCCAGAAGCCGAGCCTCCTGGAAGACGAAGACGGGGGCGTCGTATTCGTGTCCCCTGCTCTGTCTTCTGCCTCTTCCTCTGGGTAATTAATTGTCTCTCACATTCCTCTCACTGTATTTACAAATTGGGATGAGCTTTTTGCTATTTTTACATGTATATATATATATATCAGCTTTGGTTATGCGAACATAGAGAAGCAGAGACAGAGACTCCCAGTTTACAAGTACAGGACTGCGATTCTGTATCTGGTGGAAACTCACGCCACTACTATCGTCGTCGGCGAGACTGGCAGCGGCAAAACTACTCAGATTCCCCAGGTACGTCTTCCGTTAAGCTTAGGATATGAGTAGGGTATTCTTTGCGAGCCATTGAAAAGACGATTGCTATTTGTTTTATTTTTATTTTTTGGCAGTTTCTTAGGGAAGCTGGTTGGGCTGATGGTGGACGTGTTATTGCTTGCACCCAGCCTAGGCGACTTGCTGTCCAGGTTCTGTAGCCATCAACCGTCACTCAGTGCGTTTTCTGTTTGCTTTGAGTGTTGAAGTTTTATCTGAAGCAAAGTTGTACTTCTGGATGTTAACCACCTCTAAATTTGATCTATTTCTTTTGTTTCAATTTTCTTTATGAAACCAACATTGGAATGATGGCTTCAGTTTATCTTCTTGTTCAAAAAATTAAAATTTCTGCTTTTCATTTAGGTGCATAGGTTGAACATCTCAAATTTAAGAGCATTTTATGTTTGTGAACTGACTGTTGATCATATACTGTTCTGCTTGATGATAATGTGTTCGTTAATTTTTTTTTCCTTGGCATGATCATTCAGAATGTTGCTTCAAGGGTGGCTGAAGAGATGGGGGTCAGGCTTGGAGAGGATGTTGGCTACACAATCCGATTTGAGGATCTTACCAATTCAGTGAGACTGACTAAGTTCCTTTGGAAGCTTCACTTTCATTTGACTTTGATTCTCTATTTTATCTTTCAACATAGAGAGCACTTAGAGTTTATCTATGTGTTTACTCTTTTTATGGATGTTGAACTTTGTTCTTTCCTTTTTTCCCCTCTTTTTGATGATTGATGCTCAAAATTTTGTTCTGCTGGCGGTACAGGATATGACTAAGATAAAATTTCACCTTAGAGTGTCTTTACAATTTTATCTGTACATATACTCTTTTTATGGATGTCTGCACACTTTCTGATGCAAAAGAGTTTAAAGTTTATAAAAGAAATAAAAGAGGACAAGTTATTGAACCACATGCTTTAATATGGTGGGATGAAGATTGGGAGTTGAATTAATAACAAAGACAAGGGCTGAAGTCTTATTTGTGTTAGGACTTTTTATTAGAATAGGACTTTATCTGTATTATCCTTATTAGATAAGGACTTTAGTTATGTTACTTATTTAAGAATAAGGCAATCCTATTAGAATAGGATCCAATTTTTAGATATTAGTTAGGAAACTTATTACTATTAGAATTAGGACTCTAATAGAATTTTTTTATAAATATGCATGTATTCAGCCCTTTATCAATAAAATGCAGATTTTGTTTTCTCTAAACTTGAGTTTCTATAGAAGGTGTGATACTTTCTTCTAAGAGTGATTCTTAGACCTTAAGAGTGATTTCTAGTTTAATACCCTTGTTTGTTTACCTAATCTGAAATTCAAGCAACCCTAAACCCTAATTTCTACCTAAAAACCCTAGATTCTAGCATAATTCCAGCAACCTAAAACCCTAACAGTATGTTTGGTTTAAGGTAATAGCTATTCTATTACCTATCTATTCTTAAGGAATAAGAATTCTTTGTATGGTTAACAAAAAGTTTACGGAATAACTATTGTTAGGAATACGTATTTCTTATGTTTTAGGAATAGGCAATGATTAAGAAACCGGACCGGACCGGTCGGTTCGACCCGGTTAAACCGAAATCGGTCGGTTTATCGGTTCGGTTTTATTTAAAAACCGTTATATTTAAAAACCGGACGGTTAAAGGTCGGACCGGTCGGTTTAACCGGTTTGACCGAGTTAATTTGACCGGTCGGACCGGTTTAACCTGTTGGTCTGACCACTTTCAACCCAACTCATCCCTCTTCATTTTTTTTAAATTTTTTATTTTAACCCACTCTTCCAAC
>JAOXYD010000002.1:14173304-14197506 GCA_028565735.1 Pinacopodium congolense | reverse complement strand
CAAACACTTAAACATTAGTAAGAATAATGTTTTGTCATCATCAAAACACATGATTAGAACCACCTTGGTTCAACAAAGAGTTTTGTTTTCTTTTTAGCAACATTAGAGATAGAAATTCACTCTAGCTCTCTATGGGATCAACCCTAACTTGCCTTAGCTACTTAGTTAGGTAGGTTAGGCAATTTTATTATTTGGTAGCTTACGAAGAGCTCACCAGTTGAATTCACCTCACCTTTATAAAGCTCGAGGCTTTGCATCATCAACAAGCCAAACTTTGAGGGTTCATAATATGTCTTCCCCTACAAAGCACTTGAAGTTTCATTAGTCATCTTATCATAAGAAGGGGAATGTTACTTTGCATCCAATAATGACTTAAAAGTTTCAAAATTAGAGAAAATAATTTATTCATCTTTGATTTGAAGAGTTAGTTTCTTCTTTAGGAAATTAATGAATGCTTTAAAGGTTACTAGAAAAGGCCTACCAAGAATCAAAGAAATTTTATCTTCATCTTCAACATCCAGGATCACAAAATTAATAGATAATATAAACTTATCAACCTTTACAAGCACATACTATACTATTCCCATAGGATACTTAATTGATTTATCTGCTAACTATATGCTCATCCTAATAGGATTGGTGATCTCTAGGCCTAGTTCATGAAATAACTTATCAGACATAAGATTTATGCCAGCTTTTAAGTCAGCTAAGCCATCATGTAGGCATAAACTACCAATCGTGCAAGGGATTGAGAAACTCATTAGGTCCTTTACCTTCTATGGCAATTTTTCCACAATGATAGTAGCATACTCCTCACTTTTCATCATCCTTAAACTCTTTTTCATCTTCTTATTCTTAAGCATATAGCACACAGATCTTACATTCTTTGGTTCTTGCATAAGAGATTTAACCAAAGCATTATTAACATTCATTTTCTTTATATGTTTAAAATAAATACTTGAGTACTCCTCAAGGCGGTCAATGCTTTCTTTGTTGAGAATCAAACATAATGGCTTGTGTCTCTCATCCTCGACTTCCTTCTTCTCATTTTCTTCAACTTCTTTCTCAGCTTCTCGTTTCCTTGCACTTTCGTCCTTATACACCACCTTCATAGCTTCCTTCTCATAATCTGATAACATCACATGTATTTAGTCCTCCTTGGGTTCTTCTAGGTGATACTAGGCAAAGCACTCAATGGTCTTTTCGAGACCCTGCTGGCCAATTTCTAACTTATTTCTCTAAGTTCATGGTAGAGGCTTCTATATTCTGAAAGCGAGCATCTATACTAGTAATATACTTATCCAGGATCTCTTATAGACTAGGTCGTCTAGACTTTTGTTGTTGTTATTAGAAACTAGGTGGGTGATTTTTTCCTTATTGGCTTTGACCTCTCCATGAGAAGTTGAGATGAATGAACTAGCTCGTATTATAGGTATTGTTGTATGGGTTATGCTGTCGATTACTCATATAGTCCACTTTCTTTGCTTGACTTCTAACGTTGGATGATCAGCACTTATGATTAGGATAGCCTCCTCCACAAAAATCATATGCCATCATTTAGGTTGAAGTAGATGCCACTGTCATGTTCTCCAACTTCATTGTCAAAGCCTTAACTTTACTTTCTAATGAAGCTACGACATCTATATTATATGCTCCTATATTAGCCTTAGATCTCTGTCTTAAACTTCCTTACTAGTAAGTATTCATGGATATATTATCAATGAGCTCCTGCAACTACTCAAGAGTCGTGAAACTAGTGGTGCCACTAAATGATGCATCTATCAATTATTTTTTCCAAAGTTAAGATCTCTATGAAAAGTTTGCATCAACTGACCAAGTCAAATTCATGAGCAGGCACTTCCTTAGCATATCCTTCAAACTCTCCTAAGCTTCATATAAGTTCTCCTGCTTGCACTACTAAAAAGAAATATTCTCATTACGTAATTTGACTAAACAAAAGGGATAGAAATACCTGATGAGGAACTTCTTGGCCAATTGATTCTAAGATGTGATAGATCCCAACAAGTTTGACTTCAGCCATGATTTCACTTTACTCCTCAATGTGAAAGGGAATAATCTCAATAGAATAACCTCATTTGACATACCATTAAGCTTAAAAGTATCCTAAATCTCTAAATAGTTGACGATATAGGCATTAGGATCTTCATTCAAAAGCCCATCAAATTACATGTAATTCTGCAACATTTGAATCATCTACAACTTGATCTCAAAGTTTATAGTCTCTACCCTTGGCCTATATATGTTGGACTCCATACCTTACAATAAGGGTCTCAAAAGATTTCCCATGGTTAATAGTGCTCTAGATCCCAATTCTCGGTTCACAATGTCTACTTAGGGCTCTAAAACCTTAAACTTGGCATTGCTTTCTGACTTATTTTATTTTAAACCTCTTCTGAATGTTCTTTTTACTTCAAGTTTTATAGGATGACTCCTGGTTATATAAAAAGGTACCTAGCCTGAAAAGTGAAAGAATAACTAAAAGATTAAGAAACACAAAGTTATTAAAAAAAATTACATTTACAAAAATTTAAAGATTGAAAGAACTTAAACAAACAAAAACTAAATTAAAAGAAATACAGCCAGTCTAAAGAAAAACAAAAAAAATTTTAACAATGAAACAACCCGTGACAACGACATTAAAAACTTTATGGTGTTTGGACGTACCTAGATTTTAAATGAAAAATAACCAAAAATCATAATAAATAATACCACCATTGTAACAAACGCATAAGGAAACACAAGCCACCATTGCACATTGATAAGAACTAACATAGACACATTTAAAGACAAGATAGAAACATTCTTTTGAGACATTAGAGCAAAAGAAGCAAAAATGCAGCTTCTTTATGGAATTGTGACTAATAAAGAGGGGCTAAGATTTAAAGTGAAAGGTGATAGCATAATTTGTGGATAAAGAAGCAAACATTAATAAGAAGCATGACATGCAAATAGGAAATCAAATTCAATTTAATCAAATTCCAAAAATCCAAACGTGAAAATACCAATTAAATTCGAATCTAAACCATGATGCTCCTCTTTTCTATAGAATCCAAACAAAGATGAATATAAACAATCGTTAAATCAATAATCATAGGAAAAAAACACATACATTTCCAATCTGATTGCAACAAAGTACACACCAAAACGTAGCAAGTGGCTAAATAATCATTGTACTCCATTTGAAGATATTGTTCTCATCAACCAACCTAGCAAAGAAACCACCAACATGATTCTTATAAAGATCTGTGACAACAAAAAATCAATCGATAAAAAATAAACTCGATTCAAAACCCACTGCCAAAATTTAAAAATCAAAGAAATAATAACTAAAGTGTCTTACCTTAAGTTGTTTTTGAAGGAGAAGGTTGGACTGAGATGCCATATTACTAGATTTTCAAGAGGAAGGAACGAACTCGCTTGGGTTCTAATAGAATTATCCATTATAAGGTAAAGATGAAGAGAATTTTTTAATTAAAAAATTTATTAAAGAGAAAGAAAAATGTACGGGTATGAT
This sequence comes from Pinacopodium congolense, assembly GCA_028565735.1. Lineage (NCBI taxonomy): Eukaryota > Viridiplantae > Streptophyta > Magnoliopsida > Malpighiales > Erythroxylaceae > Pinacopodium > Pinacopodium congolense. The sequence continues at coordinate 14,193,971 of JAOXYD010000002.1, read as the reverse complement.
TGTGTCTTGAAACACTAGAGGAATAAGAGGTTCAAAGGTCTTTAGTTGATTGAAAGGTTAGTGTAGGCTCCAAGTGGCAAACAAGTATTATAGATCGATCATTAACACCTACTGTTGCCCTTATCCGGAGTCTTTTCCACTGTTAACACATCAAATATAACACAAAAAATAGAAAAATGAAATGAGAAAGGTAGAAAGAATTTCAAGACAAAGAGCAGTTGAAATAAAAAAAAAAGAGAAATTAAGAGAGCACCAAAGCTGATGGAGAGGAAAATCTTGTAAAATAAAATTACAACTATACCCTTTTTACTCATTGCTACTTTAACAGTGAAAAAATAATTTTTTATGCTAATATAACAAGGGGCCTAAGATAGTCTTTGGTCATGTTTAGTTGAGTTGTTGGTTTTAATTTTTTGTTGTGGTTATTATATTTTTGTATTAGGTATTGTATTTTCTTTTTCGATTTCTGTATTGTATTAGTATGTTTTTTTTTATCGATTTTTATATTTTAAAAAAAAAGAAAATTAAAACCAAAAAATTAAAGTAGAACTAAATAAGCCCAAATATTTAAGTAGTGGTTTATGTAAGAGGAATCTTTTTATAGTGGTTTTGATAGTTGGATTGTATAATCAAACACATGTGAGATGAAGTCTTATATGTAATTAATAATATCCAAGAATTGTTGGATTTGTTTGGGAGTAAGTTTTCATCCAGAAAATTCAAGTAGCTCACGGATAATATGTGGATCAGGTTGATATAATCTATTATGAAATATCATACTAAAAAATTTATTTGGACTGCATCTATTTGACTTTTACAGTCAAAAGTATGACTTCATATTATTTTGTAAGATCCAAGAAATTTTTTCAAAAGGTTAAATAAATTCATTAAAAGAAGAAAAGATGTCATACATAGAAAAAAGCCATTCATAAGACTCCATACGAGTGGAAGTCTCCATATACACTCGCAAATAGGAAAATAAAACAAAGGAAGAAAAGTAGACACGAAAAAAAAAACCTTAAATTGAGAAGTCAATGGCTCACTTTGATATTTTTATTTGATCTTAAAAAATAATAAAATATTATTAATATAAACCAAATTATAAGCCCATAAATCTTTGTTATGGCTCGTTAAAATAATGATGACGTCACCTTAAGTCCAAAAAGCATGACTTTCTATTGGCACTAAGCACTTGGTATACAGAAAGCACTCTTATAACGATTTGTAAGATCAGTTCTGAATTGCCAGAATCATGCCTTTTAAGTCAAACTTCAGAAAATCCTTACTTCCTCAAGAATAAGACTTGAGTGTTGATTTTCTACATAGGGAACTTGTCATCGTATATAGACAGGTATCGAGGAGTTTATAGTCTATGATTAATCTCTTTTCTCTCGAGTTTTTTCAACATGTCTTTTCACATAGAAAAGTTGACAAGCTCAATAAAATTTTGTAAGTTCAATGAGGCCTTATTTAAGTATAATAGCTCATTTATCCTGTGCTAGTCTTAGGTCATTTAGATTCATGCCGAGATGAATAGCATTTGTTAGATTCATATTTTCATTCTTTTTGAAGGGCAGTTGCACAAAAATGCTGGATTCTTCCACAGAGATCTAGGATAATCGAATTGATCATGCTGGACAATATTTCAAGACTCGATTGCGGATGGCTTTATATTGAGAAGGAGCAGTGTAAAGTTGGAACATGTTCTTGATGTCTGTATATTCACTGAAATTTTGGTCATATTTGATTCTCGTGGGACCGTTCAGCTTTACAATAAATATTCATACCAACGAGGATATTGGACGAGAGAGATAACTGTCAAGAAGCTTTGTCCGGACAATACAGTCTACAAAGAATTTGATGCCAACCTTATGTCTAGAGTCATCATCTTCTGTTTCACTGGAAGATACAGTGTTTTCATCAGACTAGTAGATAGCAAGGGCAAATTTGGTGTCTTCAGTCCTTAACAAAATTATATTACTTCCAAGAAGAAGACCCCAAAGCCTATATAAGCCATGTCTCTTGCCGCCACTTTTACTCTCACTTATAAATCGCATTTATATTCTCCAGAACTAAGATTCTATTCTACAAGATCGTGACTATTTCTCTCTAGCCAAGCACCGCCATTTCTCGCTCAAATCGAGGCAAGTCTCTATCTCTATTTCACTCAACAAACATTAGGAATTTTAACTATAGTTTTCTGGATACATCTGATCCAGTATTTATTTTGCTTCTACTGGTTCTTAATCTTGAAGTCGATCTACTCAGCATCTGCCTTTTTTGTGTTTGATCCTTAGCAAATCGTGTTTTGATGAATTCCGAATTCGTTTTCGACGTTTTAATTTGGAATTTCTATGCTTCTTTGCTTTTTCTCAGTGTACTTTTATTTGTAAATGAAATTAAGGCATCGCCGTTCTGGATTGTTGTCTTCAACTATGTGTTTTGATTGATTTATTTCTTCACTTGTCAAAGTCAATTCTGATTTTTGTATTGGATAGTAGGTAAATTCAATATCTGATTATTTCATCATTGTGCATTGAACTTCCGTAACTAATTGTTTTGCTTGATCGTTGGTAACAAGTGGAAAATATGTTTGGAGTTGAGTTCTGTTTTGGCTTCTGTGTTGTTCATTTGACCAGTTGCGAGAAGTTTTCTTCTTCGTCTATTCCCTCTTTGATTTTAGCTTGTAATTGCAATTTAAACTTGTATGACGACTTGGCTTTGTGCTTTTTGTTCTTGATTTTCTGATTGAACAAGGTTTCCCACTCACACCATGTTCTCCAACTTTGAATTCCCGGTGATATGGTATTGTTCAGGAATATGTTCAGTAGCGGGAAATTCAGGGAGATTGAGATGACCATTGCAAGCAATATGATATTTAGGTAGTTAATTAGTGATGCTTAGTAATAATAGCCCATCAGTGTATGAAGTTTCTTAGATGAACAGTAATCAAATAATGCAACTAGACAGCACTGTAGTACAGGGATACCCCAATCACGTGCTTAAACTGTTAAATATTGCATAACCATCCTGTGCTTGATGTTCTGTGCTGCTTAAGGTTAATTGCATGTCATTTTAGTTAGTATTTCTGTGGTGGTCAAATTAAGTTCTTAACTTCTCATCTTTGCATTGTATTGCATAGGGCTTTTTATGTCTCCAAGTGCCGTGTTTTTTAATTTCATTTAAACTCCAATCTGAAAATCAAGCTATTTGCCAGTGCTAACAGCAAAGAATGTCTTGCAGATGAAGGAATCAAAGGAATCCTCTTGTACTCCTAGTGCCAAGGAAAAAAATTCCTTGTTGGGTAATCTTTTGCTGCTCTCTACGTGTGCCTTGCATTCAGAAATTCAACTTGATTATTTTTAGTCCAATATGAAAAACATATCATTTATATGGTCAGAGTCTAGGGATATTGCAAATTTCTTGGCTCTTTTTCTTGGTTCTTTTTGATTAAGTGATTTGGTGTAAATTTTGAAGTAATTGCTAATATTGAAACATTACGGTGCAACTGGAAGCACCTAAATGGCTCCTGAAAAATACAAAAAAAATATGTTGAACATCTTCTAGCTATCAACAATCTAAGAATTGATTGCTTCAAATGGGCATCACCTACAAATTTGTGTGCTTTATGTATGTGGTTATGTGCTTCCTACTAATTTATATATATATATATATATATATTCAACGATATTTGACTGGGGACCTTAATTTCTTAACCAACAGAAGCATCTAGCTTCCACAGGATCAAGTGGCTAGCTATTACGAAGTCCATATCATTTTTAAGCTCCTGATATTCTATCCTGCAGTTGAGTCAATATTTCTATGTGATTATTTTTGGCTATAGAAGAACTATGCACCAATATCTCAACCAACCTTTTGCAGATGAGGAAATTGGAATGGAATTCCTGAGCTCCTGGAAAACATCTGTCACGGGAGATAATTCATTAGATCTTGGTTTTGATACAGTTTCCACTGGCAAGAAAAATAAATTCAACTTTGAGAAGTTGTAAGTTTGGTGAATCTATATTATTTTTCCATTTACAATTGAATTTTCTTTCATCCCTCTAACAGTTGACATTTTCTGTTTAATGCTTTACGAGTCCAGCCTTCTTTTAGAGTAATGATTATGATAAAATCTTGAAATGAAACACATTTTTCATTCATTTTCCCATACTCTCAAGTAAATGTATACAACTAACCTTTTCTTTTTCAATCAATATGTTTATCTCAGAAATTTTTGCAATTCAAAAGTTCAATAACTTGGAGTAAAAATTTTGATTTCCTAGATGTATATCTGCTACATGTAAAAGTATTTGGAAGTGAAATAATGTGTGCGGTTTTCTTTTTCAGGGACATGGATTTTGATCTGGATGGAGATTTTGACAAGCTATCATCCTTTAAAGTGGATATGTCAGATCTTGATTTCTCTTGCCCCCTGAAAAAGGCTGCCAAACCCAAGGAAAGATCTGCTGGAGAATCTTCTGGTGGAAAATTGGAACAGGATCAGTTTACCTTCTCTTTCAACTTCAACGAGTAAATAAACAAAAATCTTAAAAAGCACTATTGGAACTTAATAAGTCAGGAGTTCTAGCATATCTTACTTGTTATAACTCTTGCTGCGATTCAGGCTGGAAAATTTTGATTTCAAAACAGCAAAAGTGGATGGAGAGAGGAGTTCTTCAAAGAACTTGAACAACAAAGAGGTTATTCCAAATAAGAAAGAATGTGATGTCTCTAAGACTGCATTTGGTAGAAGTGCCGATCCATTTGATGATGGACAAATTGGAAAGCTTCAAAAATCAACAGATGTGTCTACTTCCAAGGCTCATTCTGCAGTCGATGGTACACTGATTAGCAATTCTTCAAATGTTAAATGTCTTTCAGGATCTCCATCATCTGAAGTTTTCATCATGCCAGATGTAGACAATGTAGAGACCGCTTTAGATGGTACAAAGACTGGTGATTTTTCCCATGAAAATATCCCTTCAGGAGGTGCAAATTCTGAAGGTTTAATCACGCTGTTCGGTGAAGGCTCTGGGCATGAGAAAACAGCTACTAATAACCAAGAAGAAGAAGAAGAAGATCATCAAAATCACTTCTCGGAGAAAATGACGTCAAAGTCCACAGGACCATTTATTCAACCGAACATGACATTGCCTGTCCAATTGATTGATGGAAATGATTTAGCTCAAGATATAGTGTCAGATATTCAGATAGAAATTATATCTCCAACCACTAAAGTTAAGTTGTCAGGAGCTCAGGATAACCTTAACGAGGAACTGATTGTAGATGTTGGCTTTAGTCATGATGTCTCACAACCCAAGGAACTACCTCAATCACGTCTTGCCAGATCAGATAGAAGTCAAAAGACTGATAGTGGAACTACAAATGAAAATGTCTTGGAGCATGACCCAGATAAAGATTGTTTAGATGATGAAGAAATTTCTGTTGGAAGTATTGTACAGAAAATACCACATAACGACAGGCTCAGTAAGGACACAAAGGATTCAACCTCAGAAAATTTGGTTCGGCTAGGGAGGTTAGAAAACCTTAATGATTATTGAAGATGTTGGCTTTAGTCATGATGTTTTACAACTGAAGGAACTGCCTCAATCATGTCTTGCCAGATCAAATCAAAGTCAGAAGACTGATAGTGGAACTACAAATGAAAATTTCTTGGAGCATGGCCCACAAAAAGATTGTTTAAACCACGAAACAATTTCTGCTGAGAGTATTTTACAGACAATACCACATAACAACAGGCTGACTAAGGATGCAAAAAATTCAACCTCAAAAAGTTTGGTTCAACTAGGGAGGTTAGAAAATCTAAAATCATCTTGCTTAGTTGCCATCATTTGCTACTTGCAGTACTCCTATTAGTTTTGGGGTCAGGAGCTGAAATGACTATTTGATGATCCACTTTGGTGGGATATATCTGATTATGTCATCATGAAGCATGTGAAAGGATCGTAAATGCATATCTATCAAAATGTCAAACATACCAGGGATCTCAAGGAAATAATAGGTGTTTGGAATTACAATTGCTACCTTTTTGGGCAACTTTTGAGACTTAAACTTTTTCTAAGAGTGTAGTGTAATCCCGTGGAATGTTTTGAGTTTTTTATTTTTCAAAAATTCAACTTAAATGATACACAAGTTTGCATGTCTCTGATAATTTATTGTGATGCAGAGATACTGGAAATGATAAAGTGCAACAAATGAAGGAGAAAGAAGATGAAATTGTCTACCCAAAGTACTTTAAGACATCACAGGAAACTAAAAGTGGTGCTGATACTTCATCCTTTGGGAGCAAAGGAGTTGTCAACCTGTCTTTAAATCGATCTGAAGATAGGAAAAGGTAAATTTGCATTCTGAACTATCTAACTTCATTGCTTTAAGTAAATAGGGAGGGAATTGGTTATGGTGAACAAATTGGAGAAAATTGGTGGCTGATTCAAAACCACTTTTCAGGGTATTTACCATTACTGAACAAGTTTTATTGGAAAATGGAAATATTGTTGAAAACCAACATTCTATCAGGTGATACATCTTTAACTAAAAAACAAAATTTTGATTTTTAAATAAGTTGAAATCCCTATCTGCACAGACAAATTTTCCTTGAGTGTGAAACAGTGGCTTGATTTAGGGTTCTTGTGTCTTCCACAGCAACTCATCCAATGTCGATGCTGAGCAGAATGACTGCAAGATGGTCACAATTCCAAGACCCGCTGATAAAGGGATTGCCAAAGGGGTTTCTTTTATGCTGGGAAGTGAAAGGAAGAATAAGGGTATTAAGAAATTTGGGTGAGAGATCTGTTGTCAAGTTTATGTCATACTTTAATCTTATACTGTGACTTGCTTTAAGCTTGCTTGCTCCAGAGTTTCATCATACTCTACAAATTTAAGACTGATTATATCGAAAATGTCTTTAATTTTCCCCTGGTTCTAATTTGAATTGAATATAAGAAAAGCTAGATATTTTTTTCTCATAATAAAAATATATATCACGAAAGAGCTTCTCCCATGTGCCTAATAGGGAGGATGCAGGTGGAAGTGTTGAAAATTTTGGTAGAAAATCAATTAACAATTTAGTGGCACTTTCCCAGAAATTGACTGTCAGTTAATGAACCTTCTTGGAAAGCACGAAGAATAGGAAAAATAGTTTGCAATATAAGCTGAGACATTTATATACGCAGTTTTCTAAAGGAAAACTTTATCCTTTTCCAATTTTTGTCAGCATGGTTAATAGTTTAAGTTGTCTATAAATTGATCACTTCTAATATAGCTCCAATATGATAACTTCCCTTTTAATACAAGGGAATGCTTAGGTGCTGGTGCTGAGCAGAATAGCAGGACACCAAGGCTTCTTAATAAAGAACCTACAAAAGAGAGTTTCACCAAATTGGGAAGCACGAAGGATATTAAAGACATCAAAAACATTGGGTGAGGAATATAAGTTCAAGTCTGATGTCTTACGTTAACCTTTTATGGGTTTGCATGAAATCTGCTCTGTGGTTGGATGATTTTCAATGTGTCATTTTAATTTTGGTTGATTCCTATTAGTTGATACATGAAAATATCACCATATTTAGATACTCAATTTCCAGGGTCTTGAGGTCTGCATTTACATTGATCACATAGACAATACAAGAGGATCGAATAACTTAACTTGTGTATTAACACTTGAAGAACATTTCACTTTCATTATGGACTTAAATAACTGTGTCATGCAAGAAGCAGCATTCGTTCATGTATTGGAGCTCACACCATTAAGCGTTGCCTAAAAATTACTTCTTTTAAATGAGACATCGCCAACTTGGTTTTAACAGCATGATCACAAATGACTGATTGTCTTGAAATTACAAGTTTAATTTCTCTGGATGTAACTTTCTGGAAGTTCTAAGTTGGGAGGAGGAGTGACAAGTGTAACAAGATGGTTATGCCCACTGAGATCTTAAATAGAATATTGTAGGTATTGTACATTAAACACACCCTAGAATAAATAATATCAGAGCCATTTCCTGGTCCTCAATGCATAGTTCTTGTGTTGACTGGATTCTTGACAATGACAAACATATCTGTAGATTTCATGTTGCCAACTTGCTGAACAAGTAATATTTTCTATAGACACCCCACAGATAAAAACATAATACTTAATTACCATACACTTGTGAGGTCTCACATATACAATAAGAAAGCCATGATCTGAGTGTGTACTGGTGCCAAATTAGATAATTTGCAGCGTTCCTTTGTCCACAGTGATCTCTGCATCGGCTTGTGAAGAATTTCAAAGCTTAGATTCTGTCCTAGCATTTTGGATATCATTCAATGTTGCTGTTATGCATTTTCCTTCACTTAAAATTCGCTATGCCCTACCTACAAATATGTGTGTATGTGTGTACATGTGACGTCAGTATGCTATTACTAGACCCCGATACCTCATTTCCCTTACGAGTTTATAGAATTATGTAATATTTATGTTATAAGAATCCTGAGTAGTTTACATTACTAATTCAATTCATGTATTTATGTATTATTTTGAGATACAATTTTTATTTCTAGTTCAACTCATGCATTTAATTCCATGATACTTCTTCAAAATAATGATATAATATTTTGGGGAATGAGGGTACTCAGTGAAATTAAGTTGATCTTGCTGTCCCAAAAGACAACAGATTAAACTCCAACAAACTCAGACAAGCAAATTCTATAATTGTGTCTTCCAGTATGGGTTCGAGTGTGGGGAGGAAAATTGGTATTCCTGAAGAGCTTAAAGATGGGAAGAACAAACCAAATGTTCGTAGTTTGATTTCAAGGTCTGATGATTAAAGTGGATCATCATTTTCATTGTGTATAGCTTTTTTTATACAATCTGACTGATTCTTTTGGAGGATGACAACTTTTCCAAAATAGGACCATTAGTGCAAACAAAGATCTATCCAGTGCTACACTTAAAAGCAAAATCAATTCCTTGGGGAACATGAAGAGAAACATAGAAATAAAAGGAAAAACGATGCCCGCTATTGTCCCATTGACTGCCAGCACTAAGAGAAAAATGCCAGAAATGTTGTCTACCAAACGAAAGACACCTGAGGTTCTGTACTTCCCTTATTCTAGTGGCCATGTTGCTTCTGTGATACTCACTTTGAGATGAGAACTACAGCTTTTCACCATATAATAGACAATAAGCTGAGTTTTGTAGGGATCAAATCCAGATGAGGGGTTGTTGAGTCCACGAAAACGCCTCTCTCAGTTACCAAGTGAGAGCAGGTATCATCAAGTACATGTGCATTTTGCTAATCATCGTATTGATGGGAATATCACATGTGTAATTTCCAAACTTTCCTGCAGAGACAGAAAAAATTTGGTAAACAATGTTGAAGAACAGGTATAATGAATTTACTTAACATGGTGCCATACTGTAGATGGAAAACTGATTAGACAATTATAATATGACATTCCAATTGCTATGGCCAGGTTTCCAGTGATGATAATCAGATAGAGTCCAAAATGAAAAATATTCTTTGTGATCATCCAACCTCGGGATTTGAGAGACCCAACGAGATGAACACAAAAGACTTAATGGTTCCTTTAGATGTGGGATATGATGGAAATGTTGAAAAAGCTGAAGCATATGCGAGAGAGCTTGAGGCTGTAAGTGAACTATGAAAATCTTTCAATTGTTGTCAATCTACTTATGATTCGCATCATGAGGATTTCAACCATCATATATTAAACTTGAAGACCTGCTACATGACATGGAAACTGTGAACCTAGAGCTCTGATGGGGCTAGTAGAGCTACACTCTCTAACAGTCAATTAGAAACAGGAGCATTAATGCATGTCATCGCTTTCTTACTTGCAAAGAATAGACATATATTTGGCTTACATTTCAGAGCAGGTTGCTAAAAGGAAAGTCCTTCCTGGTTTGGTCAACTTTCTTGCCTTTTTAATTTTTTCCTTCCCAATGCGCTCTGAGCCCTGATAATACATTCTGCTATTGGAATCTTTCTGCAGATTTGCAACATGCTAAGGAAGAAAAATGAAGAAGCCAAGGAAATAATGGTTCAAGCTATTGTGAACAACAATAGATTGCTAATGCTTAACCATCCCATTTTTGATGAGAAGATATCCTTGCTGTTATTTTATCCTCCACCTTTTGGCCTTTTTTTGGGATTTATCCGTGTATATTGAAAATTTTAATTTCCTTCACCAATAGCTACATCCGTAGGGTTCAGAAATTTGCAGGACAGTTGATCTCTGATTAGTTTACTGGGAACAGCAAAAGGTACGGAATTTCATATGCATTTGAATTTTAGTTACAGAATATGTATGTTTTCTGTTACTCTTTAGACCACAGAATCAAATGGTTAAGCTTTTGACATGGTTAATAACTCCAAATGTGATCGTGCGCGTATTCTGCAACAATTGGACCTAGGGTTTCCATTTGCAGTCTTGCTCTTTAAGACAGCTTTAAACGTTTCCTATGCTTGCTCTGGTTAGCGTTTCGCTTGTACTTTGCAGATGAGCTAAGACCTTTAGTTTTTCAATTGCCAATCACTTCTTCAGTTGAACTTTTCCCGGACACTAACCTTAAATTTTAAGAATTTTCAGTCTCTGCACATCAAGAATTACCTACCATCAATTTGCGGAAGCTAACAGAATTCATCTTAGTCCTAAAGGGCCTTTAATTCACTTATTCTTAAAAATGAATTATTGCGACTTAATTGATCTTTTGCCAAGCCACCTTTTTTGGAAATTGGAGCTCCCTCTTAAAGGAGCCGAGCATAAGCATGGACGTATTTGCCCACACGGTTTCATGTTTTATGTCACTGATGGAAGAGTTCAATTATATAAAGAAAGCTCTATAAATTAAATATCATTAAGACTATTAATTAAAAAATATTAATTTTTTAAGCCTACATAAATTAAATGTCATTAAGAATATTATTTATTAATGAAAAGATATTAATTTATCAATTTATTGAACATAAAATTAGTAAACAAAATCTAGTTAATTTAAAATTCTTTGTATTTTATTAATCTAAGCAATTGACAATGAATCACTAAAACCACGTACTTGTTATTTTTATTGCAATTTAAAATTTCACTTCAAAATTTATAAATGCAATAAGAAAAGTTAGAGATGAGATTTAAATTTAAAAGAATCACAATAGAATTATATATTAGAAAAATACTATAGTCATTTATATACATTTATAATTTTATAAATTATTGATTTATGATTTAAGTTTTTCTTATATTTTGCTAATTACGTGATATCAGTCATAATGAAGACGATTCTTAGCAAGTAAATACTTGACGAACAAATCCTTTCAGCAACATGAAGTGGCATTTTAATTCTTGTGATATGCCAAAGAGACTCCTAAAGGGGCAAAACGTTTGATATCAATTTTTTTATTTTTGTAAAAGATGAAAATAATAATTTATTTAGTTGAGATTTGTTATAAAAAATTAATTTAGTGGTAACAACTAAATATAAAATAAATTCAAGTTCTTTTATCAAAATATTTATAAACCTTTAAAATAATTTATAAATTAATAAATTATATCAGTTATTCAATTTATAAACATCTGTTTATAAAATATATTTTCAAAACACAAAAAAAAGAATTTTCTTATTTCTCTATTTTTATTTTATTTTTCTAATTTTATACATAGAAAAATAAAATAGGATACAACTAAATACATTTTCTTCTATTTCTCTGTATTTTAAAATAAAATAAAAATAATAATAATTGAAATCAAACAAGCCTAATTAAGATTACGATTATGTACATGAAAATTAAATTCATTTACATTCGATGGGAAGTTTGTCTTTTTTTTTTCTTTATTTCAATGTATTAAAAAAAAGCTTCTTTCAATTCTTAATACTCCATTCAATGAACTTTAATATTGTTGAAGGAAATGGAGAAGTAAAATTTGGTTAACTCATTGGAGCAGATTGTACGAGTAGATATTGTTTTTTTTTCAAGAACCATATATGCAGATTTTCTTAACAAAATTGCAATAAACTTCATAATGGAATATCAACTTACTAATGTTATTTTCTATGATTCGAATATCAACGTTAATGAGAAGAATAACTAATTTTCAGAAAAAAATAATAATAAAATTTGCTATACAACTAACCTTTTTAATCTTTGTACTCATAGCTTCACTAAATTGAAATATCTAAATATAGCTTAAATTAAAGAACTTTACTCATTAAGCAATGCTTGTAAATATCTAAATAACTACATATAGTTTACAAATTACTCATTAAGTAATGCTTGTAATATCTCAAAAATGTGTAAATACTAATAGAATATATATTTCAAAAAAACTCAATTTAAGTGATAATAAGTGGCATAACACAAAAACGAAATAAACGAAAAACATGATTTAGCTGGGTGTTTCTGAATAAGTAATTGAAGAAAGCAAAACATATCCACCTTGACCAAATGAAAAAGCTCAATAATTTTGACCTAAATTCCAACTGGACACATAAATGCGCGCTCTTTCCTCAAACTATTTTCCTGCATTCCATCCTATGCCTACGTTGAAAGTTTTAGAATTCTCTCATTTTCTCCTCTCCCTCCATCAAATAGCCACTGCCAAAACCAAAATTCATCCCCAAGAACGCCATTAAAACTTGAACCTTTCCTTCACGGCTCCCTCCGAAACTCTGCCTTTTAATCCCCACCTCTTTTCCTCTCCTGCAAACCACTCGCATTCACAATCCTTCACCTCTCTCTTCCTCGCTGTCGGTGTGCCTTTGTTGCAATGTCTGTTTTGTGCCTTAATGATAGTAAGAACCAAGAAAATCTCCCTCCTTTCTCATCTTCCAATAAAACAATAATGTTCCCCAAATCCCCAGTCTTCACTCCTCATTAACGTAGAGTAAGAAACCCGCTGGAGGATATAACGGACCTATTTAACCAATCACTTCATTCAATTTCGCCAACAAATCACAGAGTCACCGTCTGCCCCTCCCCATCGAAGTGCTGGAAGAGGAGAGGGGAAATCGGTCCTGTTTCAGCCAGCAAGAAGATCCATTTTGTCCTTCAAAACAAAAACTTCATATAGTTCAGTGCATAAAAATTGAATCTGTCTTATGTTCTCCCATGCTCGATGTAATACACATACATTGCCATTCATTTCTTTTGAGGAAAGCTCCTCCATTTTATCTTCATTGTGTTATTCTTTATAGTTCTTTCCCTTTGTCATTTCTTTACCCCCAATTACTCGCACAGTATTTCCTTATCATATTTCCAATGCCTGAACGTCAAAATCTGATACAAAAATATGATCAATGGTTGGGTTGTGGAAAAGATTTAACATTTGTTACTTTGTCGCAATTTGTAGTATTGGCTGATTTGTTTCTTTCCGGGGAACCTTGCATCATTTTTTGTATTTTTTTTATCGCAAAAGGCCTCCAACTTATGAGCTTCCGAATAATGAATTAGATTGACTCCATTTTTTCAATGCCATTACCTAGAGAACTTACGAGCGACGGAGAAAGTTCCTAAGTGGATTCCGAAAGTAACTGAAACTACACCAATATGTGCGAGTGACAGTTCTCCGAGCAAACCTTTATTGTCCTCCTCTAATTGGCAGTTTCATGATAGACCATTGATATAAGAAATCGGTGATACAACTTCTACTTGAAGGGTTATTGGATATCTGTTAGACCCTAAGATCAAGTTATGGGATCGTACTGAGTGTTCATGAGTTTTAGTCGATACTTGATATGTTTTTAGCTGTGAAGAGGTTGTGTTTGACAAAAAAACAAACTGATAGGCTTGGGAATAGGCGAGATTCAAAACTCATTGTTGCTCATTAGTGAAAATCTTTGACAAAACGTAAAATTTAGATGTGAGACAACAAAAGATTGGCAAACTAACTTATGGGAGACTTGAGTAGATGCGAAAGCACTTGATTTTGGCGACAAAGCCAATGGTACGTAAATTTTGTGAGGTATATACTAATTTGGATTGTGGTTGTACTTTATTATAGAACGACGAGGTTGTATTATGAGTAAACTAGATTGTGGCTAGCGAACTTAATTATAAACATGTATTGATTAGACTTATGTGTGGTTATGTTAGATGACTTGGACAATACATCATCCTTGATATAGCATTTTGGTGATGTGGTACAATTAACTTAAAGATCATATGAATAAATATCAATTTATAAGAGATAAGAATATATAGGAGATTACTTGAAGATAGTGGAAATTTTCAAGGATAAAGATGTATCTCTTTTGATTGTATCTAGTTAGTTGTGATGTTATATGACCACTTAGAGTCTTATTTAGATAAGACTGTCATCTAATTGGTTGAAATGATATAATTTTATAGGATAGATATAATCTTAATTATTAGGATAAGATGGGATATAAAATTCGTAATTATCTTGTACTTCGCTTTCTAAGCAAGAGGTGATTATAAATAGCTCATTAGATCAAAGTTTCAAAACATACAAGTGGAGAGATAACTTAGAGAGAGTTGAGAGCTTTTGGAGAAAGTTTTTGTAAGAGTTTTGAGTAGGAAGATCCTTGTTATTATACAATGCTATGAGTAGGAAGTGCTTGAGTTCCTTTTGTTGAAATTTTGATAAGAGTTAATAAAAGTATGTTTTCAGTTATATCTCTCTTTATCCCTTTATTATCTTTACTCTTGTGTAAACACTTGTATGTGGGAGTGAAACACATAAATACAAGTGTGTGTGAGGCATTCGAGAACAAATGAATTTATTAGTCAACGATCAAAAAGAAAAGATTGAATTAAACTTTAATAGGATCTATTGGTGTAAGGATTTCATCAAATTCACTTAATTTTACTATGTACGAAGAAGTCTGTGACAATTAGTATTAGAGCATTGATAAGAAAAAGAAAAAACGCGAACAGTAATTAGATTAATGATAAAATAGAATCCTTGGTCGCAAACAGTGATTCGATTGACGATAAAAAAAAGAAAATTCTTGATTTAGTTCTCCATCTTAACGACAGAAAAAAAGAGTTGATCAAATTCTATTAAGTCTGACTCATAGTGATCATTTATCAAAGAATGACTCTAGTTATCAAATAATTGAAAAGTCGGGAGCAATTTACTTATGACACTTAATTGCAATATTGTGAAAACTAGACCGGACATTGAACCGTTGAAGAGGGGCTTAAGGTTTAGAAGTTCAACTGTTATCAGACCATTATAGAACCGATATAAAATAATATAGATATATATATTACGAAAATAAGTAAAAATATATTATAAAAATTAAATGTATGATTGAAATAGAAATAAAATACCAATATCTATTAACTTGCAATCAATAATAACAATTTGAACTAAAATAAAAACTAATATAAGGTATTAAAATAAAAAAATCAATATTATGTTTTTGAAGGAGGTTGCGTCTCATCTTTATCAAGAGCTCTAAATTCTTCATTGCTATATAAAGAGTCGTAAACTACGCTTTCATCTAAAATATTTGCAATAACATCTTCTATTACATTTAAAGAAAGTATAGATTAGTAATATATATATATATATATATTCTAAAATAACACTTGCTAATAACATAAGAAAGCAACTTACCGTTAGTAGATGTGCCTAATTCATTCATCGTGACAAATGCATTTTCTTCAGAAATCGCACTTTCAAGTTCATTATAATCAAGATAAGGCAATGATTCGTCTTCTTCGATCCAAAAGTTGCTATAATCAACGAAATCAATATTAATTAGATCATACATTATCTTCTTATGAAGCACTCTGAAAAATAACAAATATTATAAAATTAACAATAAAAAATACAGTTACTTAAAAATCAATTTTAATCAATAAAATACCTATTCTTCATCTTCAGATTATAAGTAACAAAAATAAGGTTATTGAGTCTTTGATGCTTTAAACGATTAAATTTTTGTGTGTGAATGTGTTCAAATAAACTCCAATTACAACTTGATGCAGAAGCCGTTTGACTGAGTAATCTAATGGCAAGATTTCTTAAGGTTATAGCACTTTGACCAAATAATCCCCACCACTCATCTATATTTTATATTAAAAATTAAAAGAAATATATTAAATTATATTATTAATAAGTAAAAAATGAAACTTAAATTATGAAAACTTACCAGGTTGCATTTTTTTCATCATAAGTTTTCTCTTTGCAGATGGTCTGAAAAACCTCCATGAACTTTTACGATACAGTCTGATTTCATTTGATGCATTTGATTGTTCTACTGTAGAAAACATACCTTTGCCCTCAGTCACGTCAAAAACACCATTCATTATTGTATCTGTACATACATCTTCATTAAATAAGCAATAAGGAATGAGAAAATAAGTTGTTAAATGAATCATTTGAGTAAAATGCTTATCCCATCATTTCTCAATAATTTCCAAATAAGGCTTGTATATTCTCTCATTCCCTTTGAAAATATTTATAGTTGTACTGTGAGCTTTATGCATGCCATCATATATATAACCTAAAGATGGCTTCTCATCTGAGTCAACAATCCTCAACAATCTTATCAATGGAGTCAAAATCTTTACAACACTCAAACAAGTATCCCAGAATTTATTATCTAGAATAACAATATATACTTCTTTTCCCTTTTTCACTTTTTGATAATTTGTAACTCAAAAAGTGTTTACTCGTTACTAAATTCTATAACACTTGTTTCTGATCATAAACACTTTTCAAAGTTATAAATACAGTCGCAAATCTAGTAGCAGTATGACTCACGATCTTAACCCAATCATCTTGCTTTCTTAACCATGAAAAAAATGTCAAATGATTATACACAAAAATTGTGATCTTAGATGCATGTGAAGCAAGGCTAGAAATTTGAGGTATATATCTAATATCTTTTAAAATGAGATTGATATAGTGAGCAACACATGGAGACCAATTAATATTCTTATACCTTGATTCTAATAAGTATCTTGCTGATACATAATTAGCTACATTATCTGTAATTAAGTGAACTACATTCTTTAATCCAACCCACTTAATAATTCCTGAAAATATTTCAAATAAAGTATGAGCACTTTTCACTACATCTGAAGCATCAACAGACTTAATAAAAGTTATTTCAATATCACAAGAAACTAAAAAATTGATCAAAGTTCTTTGTCTTTAATCAGTCCAACCATTTGCTATGATAGTGCATCCTGTTATTTTCCATCTAGATCTATATGAATCCACAATCAATTGACAATCTTCTTTCAAATCTTGAAGTAAAGGCACACGATTCTCATAATAAAAAGGTGCCTTAAATCCTGGACCTATTGTTGTTGTGGCATCTATTGCTTTTGAAAATATGGTGAGTTTAAAGCATTCAAAGGAACACAAGAATGATAAAACCATCTAGCCCAAGCTCTTTTACAATGTAAAATGACGTCCTTATCATGTAAAGTACTTTTTAAACTTAACTGAAAACCAGGAGTACTTCTTGAAGGAAAATAAGAATCTAAATTAGCCCAAGCTTATTGTATAACTTGTACTTCATCATCTCCAAAAGAAACATTATGAATCTCTGTATTTTTCTTTTTCTTTTTTGTTTGATCATTCAAATAATTCGCAATCATCTCATGCACGTCAAACGGTACATTCCTACAAGGAGCAATATTACCTTTTATACCAATAAGATGTTTTTTCATCTTGTAAATTCCTCCACCTTTAAGCATTCTACTGTAAAATAAGCAATTATACTGAGTGTTTCCATCAAATGTTTAAGTAGTAAAAAAATAATTCCATGTTGGATAAACTTTACCACGAATAGAAGATGTCATATCGATCAAATCTTTTTATGTTAATCGGGTATTCTCCATTATAATATTAACTTAAAATTTTTTTAAATAAAGTAATAAACAATCATATTATGTTACAATAATTTAATTAAATTTAAATATTAATTAACTTATATATATATTAATTATAACGAAAAATTAAATTAAATTAAAACATTACTTAACTTTTTAAATGCATTAACTTGACCTTGTCTACTTTCCTTGATTATTTAAGATGTTGGATTTTAAATTTAATTTCAATTAAAGGTTAGGCACTTGATGAAGCTTATTGAAGATAGATCAACCAGCAGGCGGCAAGCGGTAGGCGGTAGGTGGAAGATCAACTGTTGTCAATCCAGTAAAGCTATTGATCCAGTAATCAGACGGATAGATGAATCTGAATAAAGTTGTTGATCCAGTAATTAGACGGATAAATGAAGCTGAATAAACAAACCAAAAGAACAAAGTTGGCTATTCACACAGATCACGCGACTAGTGGTAGAAGGAGAGTTGATGAAGCTGATTAAAACTAGCAGGTGGAAGATCAATTAATCAGACGACCATAAAGTTGATGGAGCCAAATAAACAACCTGGTGTAGAATGTCAAATTTGAAAACACTCTGGTGAAGATCGAGAGTCATAGGTTTTCAAATAGCAAATAGAATGTCAAGGATATCGAAATTTTTGTTGTTGGACATGGAGCAATAATTTATAGAAGTAAAGGTGGTAAACTCATAAAAGGTATTAAATATGGCTATGTACATAATGGGTGATGCAAAGATATAGTGAAGAATAAGAACCTCTAATAGCATTAATGCGAATAAACCTCCTATAGAAACTTAGAAGAAGTTGAAAAAGGAGCTCATGGAGTAGTTCCTCCCCAACAAAACTTTTTGGTTCATAAGGGAGGCTTTGAAGCATTTGAAATAAGATGGCTTAGTAATACAGCATATGAGACAATTTACATCTTTGATGTTGGACGTGCAGAATATATGAGAGGAAGAAAATTTGTTCAACTTCATAAGCAACTTTGTAAGGTTAGGCACAGGTGGTGTTTCAGAGGCAAAATGTAAAGGATCTCCCTAGCACGATAGCAATTATGGATGCCTTGGTAAATCTCTAAATGTCACCATTAATTTGTAATAATAGAGATCGAAAGAGGAATGGTGGGATGTAGAATGGTGTAGAGAAAGGCAAAGAGAAGGTGGAGAAAACTTCTCAAAGCAATATGAAAAAGCAGTCAAAGAAAAAGATAGCTTGCTTCATTTGTAAATGGCCACACTTTGCTCCATAATGCCTAAAATAGAAGGCGAGTGAGGAACATAATGAATCCATAATCATGAAGGACCAAGGTGATAGAGAGGGCTTGATGGATGAAATTATTCTTAGCATATCTTTGTTAGGCTCAGTAAGGTTTGAGAAGTAGCATCCAAGCCAAAAAAAATAAAAAACCCAACAATTTAGGGACCTGGTATATAGGAGATGTGTCAATGGGTATGAAGACTTGTTCCTATCTTCAATAGTTATAGTCATCATTGGAAATACTTGTTGAGAAGTGTCCATGTGTTTTCTTGATGAGGGTGTCAAATTCTTCTAGTAAAGATAGTTTATTAGATCCTTAAGCCCAAATTGTAGAATTTTGCAAGTGTTGATGAGTATTAGCCAATACTTGGCATGCTAGTCGACATGAAAAGCACATATTCGACGAGAGAACAAAGTGAAAGACTTGAAAAGCAAGATTTGGTGCACGTTGATGTGCATTAATAAAATCTTGGACAAAACATAAGATTTAGATGCGAGATAATGAACGATTGATAGACTAAGTGCGAGATCTAAGGATGTATGAAGGCATTTGACTTTGGTAAGGAGACTGAAGATACATAAAATTTACAAGGTTCTACTTTAAATTAGATTAAAGTTGTATTTAGTGATGGAGCGATGAGACTGCAGCATGAGTGAGATAGATTACAACTAATGAACTTGACCATGGACGTAAACTGTTTAGATTTATGTGAAAATAAACTAGATGACTAAGACGACACATTATCATTAATGTAACATCTTAGTAATGTGACAAGATCAACTTAAAGATCATGTGAAAAAAATATCAACTTATAAGAGATAAGAACATATGGGAGATCATATAATCACAAAAAGAATCTTCAAAGATAAGGATGTATTTCTTTTGATTTCATGTAATCTCAATCTAGTTAGTTGTGATATAATGTAACTACTTAGATATAGTTCTATTTGGATGGAGTTGTCATCTAATTGGTTGGAATGATATAATCTTGTGGGATAGATGTGATCTTAGTGGTTAAGATAAGATAGGATCAAAGATTCCTAGTTATCTTGTACCTACTTTCCAAGCAAGAGGTACTTATAAATAGCTCATTGAATCAAGTATCTAAAGATACAAGTAGAGAGACAACTTTGAGAGGGTTGATAAAAGTTTTTGTAAAAGACTTAAATAGGAATATCCTTGTTATTATAGAATGCTTCGAATAGGAATTGTTTGAGTTTTTTTTTTTGATATTTTGGTGAGAGTTAATAAAATGTTGGTTTCGACCATATCTCTTTGTCTTTTTTCTTATCTCAATTCTTGTGTAAGCACTTGTGTGCATTACATGTGTGTGAGTAAAATACTTAAACATGAGTGTATATGAGGCGTTTAAGAAGAAATAGATTTTTGATTGCTTTTAAAAATTCTGGAAAATTACCAAATGTTTAAAGGAGCTATGGATTTGATGTTTAATGAATTATTTGAGTTTAAAAACAGATTTAATGTTTGATTAAAGTTCTTCACGAAATCAAAACAAAGCTATGGTTAAGACTTTGCTTTTTCTCCATTTAATCTTGTTTAAAG
>JAOXYD010000002.1:14129960-14145617 GCA_028565735.1 Pinacopodium congolense | reverse complement strand
TTCCTAGTCAAAGCTAAATCCTCTCTAGTAGTAAGAATGGAAAAAGAAGGATCTATAAAGATCGAATCACCATGCAACGAGTCCTTAGTCTTAATATAAGCATTGCCTTCATCAGGTACGCCTAATAATGCAAAAATAGAACCACGATTGATAAGGATAGGAATATCTCGCACTGAAGACCAAACCTCAATCGCCTCGGAGTCAACCTTGTCCTCAGTGTTCGCATAGAGCTCATAAACTAAGTTAGGATAGAAAGGACCTGAGAAAGTCAGAACTATCTCCCATTCGATGTTTCAAAATGTGCCTAAGAGGTCAAATTGAGCCTCAAGTTCTGGATGGATCAAACGCTCTACAATGAACTCATTGGTACGGTGTGACTGATACCAATTAAAGTTGTCCACACTGCTAAAATTCAATGGATTATACGCCAACCACTTTCTCAATGGTGCCATTCGATTAAAAACTATTTAACAAACACACTAAAATAAGTTAAAAAATTCAAAGAAAATAAAAAAATTCTTCCAAAACATTTTAAAAAATTTCCCAATCTTGTTTTTGAAAATTCTAAAAAATTCAGTCGCAAACTTAGGCTAAAAAATTGGTATCAATAGAAAGATAATGAAATTTTGAACACAATGATACCAAATTCCCATTAAATGGAATCCTATATCAAGAGAAAATTGAAAAAGAGTACTTGGATGGGGAATAGGATCTAAATAGTTCAGAGTAGATTATGAACAATCTATTGATGTTCAGAGCAATTTGAGGATAAAATGTTATAAAGGATTGAAAATGCAACAAATGGACACTAAGAACGCTCAATTTGGTTCAGAAATGAGGAAGTTATTGAGATTTAAAGCTTAGGGGTGAAAAAAGGGGTGCACAGAGAAGACGCTGTAATTGTCTGTGTTTCATACCTTCTGCGACTATCAATGGTGCCCTGTTCTTCCTTCAATAGAGTCGTTGCTAGATGAACAAGATGCCGTTAAAGCTCTAAAAATGTGCTAAATAACAGCCCCCTTTCACAATCAACGTGACCCTAACAGGCTGCCATTGATGGTCTGCCTAAAGCATAATTTAACCATTGTCCTTCCAAATTTCCAACTAAAACCTCTTAAATTCAAGCCCTAACAACAGGGATTGCACTATTCATCAATTTGCTTCAGATCCTAAATCCAAATCAAACATACCAAAATTAGGACATTCTAAGGAAAACACACTAAACTTAATTGAAACACACTTAAAAGGCTTCAACACATTATTTAAAAGATCTAATAGGGGGCCATTATGCAAATCAAACATAATAAGGCATCAATTAAACAATTAAACACTGAATTAGGGGTCATAATTCAACAAATTAGCCATGAAAATCATATCAATTTGACCCCTATCATGTTTCAATGCAAGGTGAATAATACATTAAAAAATAAGGCCAAAGGCTCAAAGGAGTTTCTAACGAAGCTAAGGGGTTCCAAACAAAGAAGGCCTTAATCATTTCCCTATAGCGTGTATCTCATAGTTTCAACTTGGTTCCATTCAAGTTTTGAAGATAATCTTCTTAGGAGAGCATAACACACAACAAGGAAGATAAAATGACAACATAATGTGGTCATATAGGCTCAGAATCTCACATGTTTTTATGCAAAAATCTGTCAAAATTTCATACGTTGCCTCATCACTCCAGTATCAAATGTTTGACTGTGTTAATGTAATCAACTACTTCAATCAATCTACATGATTCATTTTCTACTCAAGCTAGTACTCTAAATTCAAGCATGTAACTCAATTTCAGTCTAACTACTGTGACAGGATAACATGGTTCCACATTTGTAACCATAGTTCAAGTGCATAAATGAAAAAATTTTCAATTTTTTTAAACTGGTCCCACTCCCACACTTACAATGGACATTGTCCTCAATGTCTAAAAATAATGGAAGAGAACATAACGACTCCCCTGGATTAAAGAGGCTATGAATGGAACTTAATAGTAGAACTTGAAGCTTCCTTCTTGCTTTGCTACAGACAAAACAAACAAAAAGTAAACAAGTCAAACACATAAAGAAAATGACCAATAGATATGTATTAAAGAGAAAAACATATAAACTAAAGGATATAGTTAGGGTGCCTCCTAATAAATGCTTATTTTATATCATAAGGTTGACCCTTGTAACCGATGTCAATCAATGTATGCTGGAGCTTCAAGCTCCATCACGTCCATATTATGCATGCAAAATTCCTCAAAGTAAGGCTTGATACGATGGTCATTAACTTTAAACTCTTTCATTATCTTGGCACTTCTGATCTCCACTTCTCCATAAGGAGACACTTTGGTAACCTCAAAGGGACCTATACATCGACAGCGTAACTTATCTAGAAAGAGTTTGAGGTGTAAGTGATATAGTAGCACTTTTTAGCCCATCGAATATGTCTTCCTAGAGATCCTGTAATCATGGAAATGCCTTTGTCTTTTCCTTATAAGTCGGGGCATTCTCAAATGCTTCATGTCACAACTCTTTGAGCACTTGTAACTGTAATTATCTATGGGCACCAATTACTTTTAACTCCTTGTTACACCTCTTGATTGCCTAATAAGCCTTATGTTGTAGCTCCCCTGGAAGGTGGCATGGCTTTCCAAAAACAAGTCAATATGGTGACATCCTTATTGGAGTTTGCGTTTGGACATTTCAGCCTGGCCACTCATCTACGAATGATAAGCATTTGAAACTCGATGCATCACTTGATATTTCTTAAGGAGGGCCTCGATCGTCTGATTGCAAAAGTGAGTCCCTTGTTACAAATAATTGCTTGCTGGACTCCAAGCCTAGAGAAAATGTTAGATTTTAAGAAATCTACAAATATTTGAGAATCGTCAATTTGGGTGGCTTTTTCTTCTACCCATTTGACATATAATTAGCTATAAATAGAATATATTAAAATCCAAACAGAGAAAGAATGGGGCCTATAAAGTCTATGCCCCAAAAATAAAAAATCTCACAAATCAATATGGGGGCTTAAGGCATTTCCCCATGGGTACCCAACGTACTTGCTTGCTGAAAGTTCTCATAAGTCCTAAAAAAATCATATGCATCTCACATTAGACATGGCTAGGAAAACCCACACTCCCAAACCTTGCTAGTTGTTTGCTTTGGTCAAAAATTACTTCCACATGCATAAGAGTGACAAAATTTCAAAATAGAAATAAATATTACTATCAGGTGTGCACCTTCTGATGACCTGATCTATGCAGAATCGTCATAAGTAAGTATCATCCAAAACATAAAACTTTTCTTGGCTCTCCATCCTCATCCTCTTCTTTTTTGCCTTGGCCAAATCTGCAGGAAATTTAGGTCTAACCAAGAAATTAACTATATCTACGTCTTAGAGGGCTGTCATTTGTACTGGATGCAACTGCTCATCTGGAAAATCATCTTTAATTGGCTATGTGTCATCACCATGCTCCACCAAGCAGTTTAAATGATCTTCTACTCCTTTCTCAAAGACTTTCTCATCTTTTATCTCCACATCAAACTCCTGAAGTAGGAGTATCCAACAGATGAGCCTCAGCTTTACTTCCTTCTTTTCCAGTAGGTACTTTAGAGCTGTGTGATAAGAATAAACAATAATTGTAGTACTTAATAAATAAGATCTAAACTTATTCCAAGCAAAGGCTATAGTAAGAAGCTCTTTTTCGATAGTGGTGTAGTTTTCTTGGGCATCGTTCAAGGTCTCTAATGCATAGTAAATAGCATGAGGGATCCTCCTTACTCTCTAGCCCAAAATATCTCCAATAGCATGGTTAAAGGCATCACACATGTGCTTGGATGGCTTACGCCAATCTGGTGGTTGTAAGATGGGTGCAATAACTAACTTCTCCTTTAAAGCATCAAACACTTTCTTACGCTGCTCATAAAAAACAAACTCTTTGTCCTTCTAAAGCAACCTATAAAATGGTTGTGCAACTTTGGAAAAATCTTGAATAAACCTACAATAAAACACTACATGACCAAGAAAAGATCAAACTTCCCACACAGAAGCGGGGTAAGGAAAAGAAGAAACAAGGTCTACCCTGGCTCCCTCAATACCCTTGGCAGAAACCACATGTCCTAAAAATATCCCTTGTTGAACCATGAAATGATATTTTTTAGGATTAAGAACAAGGTTAGTTTCGCGACATCTTTAAGTACCAAAATGAGGTGATTTAAGCATTGCTCAAATGTATCCCCATGCACTGTAAAATCATCCATAAAAACTTCAATGATTTTCTCAAGGTATTCATAAAATATACTTACCATGCATCTTTGAAAAGTGGTGGGGGTGTTGCACAAACCAAAAGACATCCTTCTGTAAGCAAAGGTTCCATACGGGCATGTGAAGGTCATCTTCTCCTTGTCCTTCGGAGTGATAACTACCTGAGTGTAACCTGAATAACCATAAAAAAAGCATGGTCAGCAAAATGTTCTAACATCTGATCAAAAAAGGGTAAAGGAACCATTCTACACCCGAGTAAAAACCATCTCTCCTCTCCAATTCTCCACAACTGTGATGCTCGACTTCCTAGGAACCAACTACAAAGGACTTACCCACTTGTTATCAGAGATGGGGTATATGACACCGACATCTAGCATCTTCATCACTTCCTTCTTCACCACCTCCATCATTGTTAAATTTGTCTTTGCACTTGACAGACTGTGGTAGCTTCTTCCTTAAGAAAAATCCTGTGCAAACCTAAGGAAGGACTAATACCTTTGATATCTACAATTGTCCATCCCATTGTCATCTTATACTCTTTCAACATACTGAAGAGCTTCTCTTATTGCACCTTTGTAAGAACACTAGCTATAATAACTCGAAATCTGTCGTTAATACCTAAATAAGCATACTTAAGGTGAGTAGGTAAGGGCTTCAATTCCACTTCTGGTGCCTATATAATAGAAGGTAATAAACGGTGAGTACTAATGGGCAATTCTAAAATGGGAGGAATATACCTACCAAAAGGATTTGTCTCAAGTTCCTAGATTGCTTCCTTTAGGTCCTTTCCAAACTTAAACTTTCCTTGCTAATAATCAGACAATTTTTGCTCCAGTGGGGTAGTCAAGGCCACCTCCAAAGGGTCAGTTGTATAAAGAAGAGACCAATGTTCTACCAATGAGTCAAGAATATCTACCTTGGCTATTGACTCACAATCTGATGGATAATATATATTGTCAAATATTTTGAAACGAATGATCTTACCATTAAATTTCATAGTCAAAACCATGTTGCGTACATCAAGTTTTTTCTGAGACACCTTTAGCCTACCTAACAAAATTTTCAAAGGACTTGAAGAGCCCTCATCCTGCATATCTAACACATAAAAATCAGCAGGGAAACAAGCTCATTAACTTGCACTAAAATATCCTCAACAACCCCTACAAGTATGTGTCAGATCTATTAGCCAATTGAATGATAACATGGATATCCTTTAATGATCCAAGATTAATAGCTTTAAAAATAGATAAAGGTATAACATTGATTAAAGCTCCTAAATCTAACATGCTTCTATCATGCCTCATGTTACCAATCTTGCAAGGTATGGTAAAAATACCCAGATTCTTACACTTGGGGGGTATCTTCCTTTGTAAGAATGCTGACACATTTCCCCCCAAACTAATCTTGTTATCTCCCCTCATTTTCCAATTGTTGGTGTGCAGCTCTTTAAAAAATTTAGCATATTACGAAACTTTTTTAATTGCTTCTAAAAGAGGATATTAACTTCCACCTTGTGAAAGACCTCTAATATTTCGTTTTCTTTCTCTTCTTACTTATTCTTTTCTAACCTTCTTTGAAATGGAATAAAAGGTGAATCATTAACAACTGGGTATGAAGTATTGACCCAAGGAAGGTGATCCTCCTTCTTTATCAGCTTGGTTTCTTCCTCTTCTTCTTTCTCCTTCCCGTTCCTTGGCCTTTATATCTCCTTTCCTTGCCACGCTTCATGGTAATGGCATAAGCATCTTCTCTACGGTTCCTTTCAGGTTGACTAGGCAACCTCTTAGCCTGCAACTTTCCCACTGCATCAGCCAGCTAACTCACTTAATTTTTTAAATTCTTCAAACCACCCCTCGCTTCCTACCAAATTGAAAAGTGTTAGCCACTAAGCTCTTAACAATTTCCTTTAAGTACATGCCTCCAAATTGTTTTTATTGTGTGGTTGTGGAGGTGGTGCCCTTGTTAAAACTATGGTTGATTGTGATGGAAACCTAGTGGTGCATTAAATCCTTGTTGCTACTATTAATAAGTAGGTTGGCAAGTATTAAAGTCGTTTCCTTGCTATGGGTTTCCATACCTAGAATTAGGATGACCATTCCACCCCAGGTTGTAGGTAGGGGAAAAAGGGTTATACCTCTTTGTTGTCCTTAGAACCGTCCAACTGTGTTAAATTGTTGTTAATCCTATAAAGAACGACAAACAACTGTAGGGTGGTTAGCTAACACACAAATACTACATACCTTAGTGGGTCCCTTGCTTATCTCTGCTTGCTGGATCAAAGATGTTAAGTTGATGACTTGTTGCTCCACCTTGGAAATGGAGACTTCCTTCACTTGCTTTCTTGAGGATAAAGCATTATTGTGGTTCCCCCAATACAGAGAGTTAGCCATTGTGATTCCAATCAAGTTCTTCGCATCCTCTAAGATCCTATCAACAAGTGCTCCACTGCTCATTGCATCGATCATATTCTTGTCTAAAGGAAGAAAACCCTCATAAAAATATTGAATCAATAATTGCCCGCTTCTTTAATGATTTAGACAACTACTGCAAAGCTTCTTAAAGTTCTCCTAATATTCATGCAGTAACTCCCCTGTATCCTATCTGATTCCACATATGTACTTCTTTAGGTTGGTGGCTCTCGAAGTAGGGAAGTACTTCTCTAAGAATGCTTGTTTCAGCTATTCCCAAATGTTGACCAAGTTGGTAGGCAAATCATAAAGCCAATCCTTGCCTACATCAACTAAGGCAAAGAGAAATGCATTTAGCTTGAACTGCTCCATTAAGACTCCCGCTGGCTTTATACATCCGCATGTAATGTATAACTCCTTTGGGAACTTGTTGGGACCTGTGATGTACCTTTATCTTAATGAGATGATGTCTCAAAAACCTACAAAAGTAGGTATGGCACGAATTAATCTAGGTTTAATTTCAACCTCTAGCTCATCACTGAATAATTAATTCAAGGCAAGTTGGGATTAAATGTAAGAACTACATGCTCCTTTAAAGTGCTTTAATGTTATTTCGTAATCTGTTCTACTTCTTCCTCTTCTATGAACGGTTTTGAATGTGCATCAACTTATTCTTCAAGGGATGTGGAACTACCACTCTCAGGAAGTGGTGGTTGACTATCTCGCTCCCTCTTACGAAATCTAGTGCGATTTGAAATAGGGGAAAAAGAGAAAGCATTAGGTGTAGAAAGTAATAAAACCTTGATTGCTTTAGCAAATTTCTTAAAACGAATATGTTTAGAAAAACTGTGTGACATGAAAAACTAATAGAAGAATGATAAAGATTACCAAAAACAAAAATAAAAAAACACCAAAAACAATAATTGAAAATCAGCAACACATCAGAAGCTAAAAATTTGATGAGCTCATCACAAGTATCAAATAATAAATTTCTAACAACCCAAACTATGCAATTATGGTGAGCTAAAGTCGAACCACAGAGAGGTGGGATGCAAATGCTATTTCAATTCCTGTAAGAAAAAGAAAAGAAAATACCTTGAAGAGATAAAAGCAAATTAAGATAAAATGTAATGAATGCAAACAAAAGATAACAAAAGTGAAAATTTAAACAGGATTAATAACAATAGTGAAGAAGTGGGTTAGAGATATCTTCGAGATTTCAAGATGATCATTGATCCTTCAATCTAGATAAAAGGCACTCTAGTCCTGGTGTTAGCCTATAGGCTCGAATAACCTCTCAGGCCCTCGGAACCTCTAAATCAGACAACGCTAACAAAATCTAGAAATGCCCCTATCCCCATCTATAACTTAAACCAAGCTCTATAGATTTAATAGTTAAGAAGACTTATGCCCATCTCCTTGCCCTCAACAGATGCCTCTTGCTCTTCTTCATCCTCTTAGGGATTCAACTTATGAGAAAAATAACTAGAAAGACAGTTAGTAATACTAAATAAAGTAATACTAACCTCAGGAGGTGTAGCATCCTCCATATCATCTAAGCACATGTCTATTTCCTCAACAGTCTCCTCTTGCTCTTATTGTTCTCCACCCTCTGGTAAATGATCACATATTACCTCACACTAGTCTTCCTCTGGTTGGTTAAGTGTGATGGAAGATGCTTGGTCTTCTAAACTTACAATCCCTTCCGTCAATTGGCTTACTTGATCTTCCAAATCCTTCAAGCCACTCCTTATTTCCTATAATCCACTTCTCGCTTCCTGTTGAAACTCTAGAGTGCTTGTCACCAAGCTCTTCATGATCTCCTCCAATGACATCCTATCAGCTTGTGATGACGATGGTGGAGGTGGAACTATGGGCTGGGGATATGTTTCTCTTTGATAATAAGGTGGCGGAGAACTGAATCCATGTTGGCAGCTTCCATCTGAATAGTAAGGATGATCCTCGCACTCTAAATAGTAAATTGTAGTGTAAGGATCACACCATCCTTGTTGGCTTGTATAGGAATCGTCAATTCTGTCAAATTGATGTGCACCCTGCAAGGAAGGACACATATCAATAGAATGGCCCGAATATGCACAAACATCACATACCTTAGTGTCAACTGTACCGATCACAAATTGCTCAACTAAGTATGTGAGATTTGCTACCTGTTGTGTCAATCTTGATATAGCAGCAGAATCAGAATCATCATTAATATAAGAATTAAAGCATGGAGGATTAGAATACAAAGAATGCTGAAGATAAATCATTAATTAAAAAAGATATGAAACAGAAAAAAACAGAGATTAAAGATGATAGATGAATAACAAAAACAAAAACAAAGACAACACAAGAAATAACAATTAACATAAGCGCTAGATCCCTGGCAACGGTGTCAAAATTTTAGTGAAGCTCGTCGTAAGCTACCAAATAATAAAAATACCTAACTAACCTAACTAAATAGTTAGGGCAAGTCAGGGTCGATCCCACAGAGAGCTAGAGTGTATTGTTATTTCTAATGTTGCTAAAAAGAAAACAAAACCCTTGGACACAAAGACATCAAAACTAAATACTAAAGACGAATAAAAAAAGAAAGAAATAAGAAATACTAAAGCTGGGTGGAAGACATATTAGGAATTCTAGACTTATAATTGATTATCGAAATAGATAACTTGTGATTAATGTAAGATGCTGGCCTATGGGTTCAAACAAGCTCTCAAACCCTCAGTTCCGCCATTTTTAGATAGGTCCTATACGATAAAAAACCTATCCCTAATCACGAGGCAACCTAGAACAACCTCTCTAGATTTAACGACGTGAAAGCACTAACAACTAGGGAACGACTAATTTAGGCCACTAACTCACAAGTTCGAAAAGTGTCACCTAAAGGATTAGAATTCTAGGCTAAGTTGATTAAGTTCAATGACAAATTCAATTAGCCTATTGTTACCTATGGAAATTACTAGGACTATTACGTATCACAAGTTCATTCCTAATAATAGAATTAGAAATTAAACCTAAGATGGCCAATCTGAAGAATTAATCTTTAATTCATGTCATTTATGTGGAATTCTAATTCAACATTTATCTAAATCACAATACTAAATTAATTCATAATCAATTCTCACAATTATTAACCTAAAATTCTATTAATATCCTCCAACCCAAAATTAAACTAGCTACGCATAATTAAATTAAGCAAAATAAAAATTAAATAAACACTAAACATAATTAATTAAAAAAAAATAAAAGCTGAAAAAGAAAATAAAAAAAATTAAAGTAAAACACAAATTAATTTTTAAATTAATGCAAACGCACATAACTTAAACTATTATTTAATTAACTAAAACTAATTAAATAAAACTTAAACTAACTTTCTAACAAAAATTTTAATAACTATAAATTAAATAAAATAGAAAATAAATAAATTAAAACCTAAGAACATGCATAGAAGCTAATTACTAAACAAAAAAGTGAATTTTTAATAAGTTGTTCTTTGTGAGACAATTGAAATTGGCGAACAACTAAAAATAGAGAAGTAAAAACACAACCTCGACTTGAGTAAAATAAACATAGCAGAAATGAGACATAAAAAAAGAACAAAAGACAAGAAATCCTAAATGTATAGTGCTACTCCTTTAGTGGGTGAGGATGATGGCTTGAGGATTGCTGATACTCCTAAATTTGAGTGAATTGCTGTTGGACCTACTTATGCTACTATTGCATTTGGTGCCACATATCTAGCAACAACTTATGGTTGGTGGCTAAAGAGACCTCAGATGATGCAATAGGAGATCTTAATGGTCCAAGAGCAGATGAAGCAGGAGCACTTGGCTATGTGAACTCAGAAGTCTCCTCAGTATACTCATTAGAACTAACAGGATCTGATCTTGAAGCAGTTAGATCATTAATCTCTCACTAGTCCTTAATGGTTGTTGAGATATGTTCCTTCACTATCTTCAAACACACCCATACTTCTAAACCTTAAGTGATAAAAATGTAATAATGTTCGAAGGAAGTACATGGAGCTTCTCTCCAAAGTTGACACCCCGATCAGCTAGGATCATCGAGATCAAGGATAGAAACTTAACACCTTATCCTTACAATCATCATACTCTTCATGTTGCTTAAACATCCAAGACACATTTAAAGGTTGACTGTTAATAGGTAAAATAGATAATTTTTAGGGCATATTATTTACTATTTTTGCACATTGAGGCCAGTATTTATACTATTTATTAGTTCTTCTTATTGAGTTTCTAACTATGTTTGGATTTTGTGTTAAGTGCATGAACAAAGGCAATGATAGCCAAAATTGGACAGAAGAACAATGGTAGGCCTAAACTGTATTACCTTTTAAAGTCATAACATAAATTAAATTTATTTGTTTACCAACAGTCATAATTAATCGTATAAACATCTTGAATCGCCAAAACATTCAAAATCATAATGAATAATTTTAACGATATGCTTTCCAAGAAAACCAAATTTCTACAAGTCTTTTTCCACTGAAAAGGTTATAATACATATCATATGTTTATAATCCCTTCCCACACTTAAGATAAACATTGTATTCAATATTTAAATAATACAATTAGAAAGAAGGGAAAAGGGTAAGAGGATAACAAAACTTCTCTAAAAGAAATGAGTGATGAATAGAAAGCTGATGAAGAACCAAAAAGTGAATTTATATTAAGTTGTTCTTTGTGATACAATTAAAACTGGTGAACAACTAAAAATATAGAAGAAAAGAAACAACCTCGACATAAGTAAAATAAATATAGCTCAAATGATACATTAAAAAAAAGAAAAAAAAGACAAGAAATCCTAAATGTGTAGTGCTACTCCTATAGTAGGTGAGGATGATGGCTTGAGGATTGTCAATACTCCCAAATCTAAGTGAACTGCTGTTGTACCTACTCATGCTACTGTTACAATTGATGCCACAAGTTTAGCAAGAACTTATGGTTGGTGGCTAAGGAGACCTCAAATAATGCAATAGGAGATGCTGATGGTCTAAGAGCAGATGAAGTTGGAGAGCTTGGTTGTGCGCACTCAATAGTCTCCTTAGTAGACTCATGAGAAGTAACATGATCAAATATTGAAGCAATCAGATCATTAATCTCTCACTAGTTCTCAATGGTTGTTGAGATACATTCCTCGACTATCTTTGAACATGCCCATACTTCTAAACATTCAGTGATAAAAATGTAATAATGTTCGAAGGAAGTACAGGGAGCTTCTCTCCAAATTTGACACCCCGATTGACTAGGATCAATGAGATCAAGCATAGAAACTTAACGCCTTATACTAACAATTATGATACTCTTCATGTTGCTAAAACATCTAGGACACATTTAAAAGTTGACTGTAATATGTAAAAAAAGATTATTTTTAGGGCATATTATTTACTATTTTTGGACATTGAAGCTAGTATTTATACTATTTATTAGTTCTTTTTATTGAGTTTCTAGCTTTGTTTAGATTTTGTGTTAAGTGCATGAAAAAAGGCAATGACTGTCAAAATTGGACAGAAGTACAAACATGGGCCTAAACGACATTGTTATGCAAATAAGAGACCACATTGTTTAGCATCTCAAAGACAAAGATAAATAGTTATTATAAACAGTGCCATTGTTGGTCTTACATGCCATCATTATGGTTAAAATTGGAGACCAAAGGTAAATAAAGGGTATAAATAGTTCCATTGTTCCCCGTGTCCAATCACCATTGCAGCCTAGAAATCTAAATTGTGAATAAAGTTTAAGTAGGAAAAAAAGACTCATCTGCCCCTTTTAAGTTTTAGGTCTCAAAACCCCTAGGAGTCACCTTAAAAACTATAAAAACGGAAATTTGAAGAGGCAAGAAGCATAGATATACATTAATTTTTGGTTTTATTTCATTCTTTCTTTCATGGTATTAGAGACTTAGGATTTATGGGAGCTTTCAAGTGAAGAAAGGAGTGTTGATTAAATTGGGATATACTTTATTTTAGATGGATTTCATTCAACTCTTCCTATTTTATTTGTATAGACTTCATATTTCATTTTCAATCAATGAATATGTGTTTTATTCTTAGATCTTTGTATTCATTAACAAAAACATAGGTATCAATTGTCTTATTTAAGGTTAGAAAAATGCATGGGTTATGACTAATTAGTTGGATGATTTTTATTTAAGTAAACGTTTAACTTATCTATCTTAACTTAATCGCCTGAATTAGGTTGCTAGTTAATTAAGGGATTCATGATCATTGGCTTTTAATTATTAGAAAATAAATTAGATAACACAATCAATTCTAGAAGTGGATCAAGCTCGAGGATCCTTTATGAGGGTTCTTAAATCTAAAGATCTTAGATTTAAGCTTTTTAAATTTCATATCTTTTATTTCAATTTATTTATAGATCTCATAAATAAATTGAATTTAAAAGAGAAAAGATATTTCCTTGACTATGGGTAGTATATTATTTAATTGAAGAATACCTTAAATATGTCCAAAATTTTATTATGTAAATTGTTTTACTTACTGAAATTCGAAATCTTAACTAGTTTTGATTATTAAGAGAGTTCTAATTTATTAATCAGTGTTTAGATTGAATAATTATTTAGTTAGTTTGTTAGAATTCTTATATTCTTATTAATTTATCACTTGGGTTGTTTGGGTAATTAAGCACAGGGTGACTTAATACTTAAAATTAGATCTTTCTGGAAATAATACTGGACATTAAATGTTTATATTACTTATTAACGAGATACACTTACCTTTAATTGATCTTAAGATTAGATAAATTGAGTTGCATTGAATTAAGTATAGACTATAGCAAATTTGTTTTGTTTTAACATGATTTTTTTATATTCTATTTATTCTATAAAGTAAAATGGGGGACAGACGATTTATATGAATTGAGTGTGGTTTAAATGAGGTTGGCCATCAAGGAGGAATCTTTTGAATTTTTAGAAAGGCATTGAAGAAAGTTTGTATGAACTGGGTAATAATGATGGAGGCTCGCTGAAGAAATTAAGGGAATGAAAAGAGAAATAAGAGAAACAGAAATGGAGATATTATTGAATAACATAGAGAAGCCATGGATCTCTATGTTTAAGCTTATTCTTGATGATTGTGATGAGAAATTAGGTGGTGTCCTATTTATGGGGTACGTACGTAGCTTGCAATTGATGTAGAGGAAGAGTTTTGGCTGCTAGCCAGATTCATGATGATGTTGATTTTTTCTCAACCATATGGCACTCGAAACAATGAAGTCTTACTCATTGAGGTCAACAAAAGCCGAATTGGTATTTTTATTTTAAAACAATACACTTCCCACCAACATACATATAAAATAATACTTCAAAGACCTCAAAATTTTACTTTTTTCTCATTCGTTGAATCAAATCCTAAAGGATTTGGAATGCATCCAAGTGCTTTCCCATTCTTTTACTTTATCAACATGAAAAAAATATGGATAATTTATAGTTTTTTTTCTCTTTCCAGCTTATTTGCCATAGTCTCATTACATCGGCCAAATACAATAGCATTTTCTGTTCACTAACTTAATCTTTCTGTGTTTTAATACAACAGCATTATGCATTACATAAATCATACTTAAAATTCAACATATTAGCAAAATCTTCTGAGCAGCATGCATCCTTTGAAATTTTGACATTGAGGCAAACTAAATAATCAGGTCATACTTTTAACTTTATTTATTATTTTTCAGATATATTAGCCTTTTGTCTAACAATAAAGTTTGAATATTTAATTTTAATCATTAAGTGAATAAACTTAAGTCACGGTGTAATATGAGAAATGTTTAAATGCACTTCCAATTTGATCACCCGCACTTCTCATGTTGCTTAACCATCGGCATACCACAAGCTTGAAGGCTGACCTAGTCCTAAATATTTTGAAGAATACGGCAGTCTGAATATTTGATTACGTATGCTGACCTGTAGTCTAGCGAGTCCCTTGACGCACAGAATATTTTAGGCTTTTAATATGATATTGACTTTGAAAAGGAAATAACTATATGGCATTCATTTTATGGCCTTTCATGGCCAACTTTAAATAAGACAAAAGATATTTATTTATTTTATTATTATTTTTCTTTGTCTTATGTAAAAGGAAAATGATGTCCTTCAATATGCTTGCGAAAATTAATCATATTCCACTTATTGGGCAAAGGTATGCATAGCGAGACACGTTTATCTTTTCAACCAAATAAAGTCATTTACTTTAAGCTCAATTACCAATAATGTGTTTGGAAAACCTTTACAACTTAATTTCCAAAAAAAAAAATTAAATAATGATGACACCAATCCTTAATGATAAATTATAAATAATTTATTATGTCAAAATACAATACAAGAATACAAGTTAAACATGACATCAATGTAAACTAGTTTACTTATTTTAGATATTTGACGAGTTTTCTCATAAATTTTAAAATTATAATTATAATTTTATGAAAAGGCGTCACCTATCTAGTTTTTAATTAAAAAAAATAGATCGGTTCATATTGAAATTTGAGTAGTAATCTTATATTTTGATTTGATATAATAAATTATCTAAACTCTACCATGCACAATATAAAGAATTTTCAAATTAATCGAAAGTGCATATAATAATGTTAATTCAATTCAAGTTTTTAGCTTGACATATCAAAGTTATTTTAGGCAAGCATTTATGATTACATAAATAAATATTTAATAACATAAAAATGGGAAAATATATTCATCGAAATTTATTAAAATAAAAAAAATACATTTGATTATATCAAATAAATACACTAAAAAATGCTCAAAAGCATTCATTACAATTTGACTTAAAGAAAGGATGGAATTCTTAGAAATGAAATTTGAAAGATAAAAACAAAATTATTTTGCATTTTTATTATTCACTATTAATGTCCTAAAAAATTTATAAAAGAATAGGTATACTTTGTTCGTTTCTGAAGAAATTAGAGGGATCAATTGCAGTTTTGACCTTGACCAACCTATCGAA
>JAOXYD010000002.1:14112143-14122340 GCA_028565735.1 Pinacopodium congolense | reverse complement strand
GCAGGAAGACTTGGAGTGACGTGTTTAATGCAGTTTTTATGCTATTTTGGACAAAAGAAGAACAAAAAAAAAAAAAAGAAACTCTAGTAGCCACCATTCTAAGTCTAGGGAGCACCCAAGACAGTAAAAAAGGTTGTTGGAGGGAGGGAAAACTTGAAGAGGCTCAAGATCAAGGAGGAGAATTAAGATTCAACAAGTGTGGTCTAAATATCCAGCAAGAGGGTCATCATCATCATCATTAGTTTTCTTTTTTTATTTTTTATTTTCTTTCATTTTGATGTTTAATCTAAATAGTGTTTCTATGAACATGATTATGGATTGCTAAATCTAGTTTAGGAATTGTTCTTGAATTATTTATCCAACTTTTACCATATTAATTTAATCTATAGTTATTTTTATTAATTGTTGAGCCTATAATTACTTCAAATTGAGAGATTGTTTTGATTTATTTATGATAGGTTTCATGATGAGAGTTGGTAAGGAGGTAACACATTTACAGTTAATAAATTAATAAGTGATTGAAGAGAGATCTTAATTTCTTCTTAATTGTCCTTAGGATTCCTTTAAAGGAAATTGCATGTTTAAAAGTAGTATTGTGAACCGAGGAGGTTATAATTTAGCTCTTAAGTATTTAGATTAGGTTGATTAGATCTCGAGAGAGGCTAATCAAACTACTAGATATCTAAGCCTAAACACAATTAAATTAATAAGGTAAAAGGAAAATAGACAAGGATAGAACAACCCCTAGGTCTCCATTATAGAGTATCTTCTTTGTTTTTCTTTATTCTACGATTAGATTAATTCAAGTTTTGTTAGTTTAATTTAATTTTCAGATTATATATCTTTGATTTTACCTTAAACAAAGTGTAACTAAGACTTTTGGGTATCTAGATTCAATCCTTGTGGGATCGATATTGGTTATACTATAAGTTACAACTTATATACTTGCAGTATAGCTAAAATTAGCAAACAAGTTTTTGGCATCATTGTTAGGGATTGCAATTTTAGCATCTTATTCAATTTGAATTTTTGATTTAAGGATTTTTTACATTCTTCTTGTGTAATTGTAGGTGTGTCAACATAAGAGTGATGAGAAGTTCAAGTAAGTTAGAAGATGCTAAATTTTCTAGCATCATCAAGTACGAAAGAGAACTTAGAAAAGTGAAGCGATAAGAAGCTATGGAAAGAACAATGGCTGAAGACAAGAATCCCGATGGGCACCAAAGAGCTCTTATGGACTTTATGAGGCTTCACTTCAAAGCCAATCAACAAGGTATTATAAAACCCCCAATCCAAGGCAATTGTTTTGAGATCAAACCTTCATTATCGAGCATGTTGTAGAGGAATGTTCAATTATAAGGCTTGTCCACTGAAGATCTGAATGCTCATCTAGCCAATGTATTGGAAATTTGTGACATATTTAGATATAATGACCTGTTAGAAGACACTTCAAGGATGAGGGTTTTCCTATTTACTTTGAAGGACTGAGATAAGGCTTGGTTAAATCCTCTAAATCTAGAGAATATTACTACATGGGATCAGCTAGTACAGGCCTTCTTAGCCAAGTATTTTCCATCAATAAAGACCATCAAAATCATCAAGAAAATAACTAATTTTTAGCTGAGTGAAGGTGATTCCTTGTATGATACGTGGGAAATATTTAATGAGATCTAGAGGAATTTCCCCCATTATAATCTACTAATGGAATTTCTGCTACAAATGTTTTATAATTGAGTGACTACATAAACAAGAGGTATAATAGATGCAGTAAATGGGGGATTTCTAATGTGAAAGACGATATATGCAATACATGACCTGTTGGAGAAGATGGCAAATATCAACTACTTATATACTAAAGAAAGGAGTAGGCAATCACCTTTGAAGGATAAAAAGGGTGTTATTACCATAGATTCAATGACTACCTTACAAGATCAAATGTCATCATTAGTTAAATAATTAAATAGCTTACCGGCTATTTCATCGCATTCATTGAAAATAGAATAACATAAACGCGAGTTGTATGTTCAAGAGAGTAACATAGCTCTAGAGTGCTTCTTGATGACTAATAGTGAGATAGAACAAATGAACTACATGGGACCATCATAAGGGAGGCCAAGAAATAAACCCTACTATAGTAATTATAATCCGAGGTGGAAGAACTAACCCAAACTTTTCTTCAACTAATAATGCAGTTAGTAATATGAGAACACAAGGGTCACCAGGCTTTTAGCAAGATAGGCTTGAAGCATTGAAATCAAAGATGGAAAAGTAAATGGATGTGTTAAATTTCAAGTTTATGAGCCATAAAAGGATGAAAGCCAAATTTGATAAAATTGTAAGGAATCATTCTTCTTTAATCCATAGTTTATAGGTTCAAGTTAGGCAGCTTGCCAATGTGATATCTACAAGAAGTATAGGGAGTTTCCTAAGCAATACAAAGTTTAATCTGATAAAGAAATTTAAGGCCATCAAGCTGGGAAGTGGCAAGCAACTTGAGATACCTAAGGAGAAGGCCAAAAACCCCAAGAAGGAAAGCCAAGAGAAAGAAGAAGAGAAGGAGAAAAAAAGCCTTATGTATCACCGCCACCGTATGAGCCCAAGATTCCTTTTTTTTTTTGCAAAGAATTAAGAAGAATCAAATGGATGTATAATTTTTCACGTTCTTGAAGAAATTGAATAAGTTGCAAACTAACTTATCATTTGTGGAATCTTTAGATAAGTATGTCAAATTCCTCAAGGACATACTAATCAACAAGTGGACTTGGGATTATAATAAAATGATGTCTTTAAAAAAGAGTTGCAGATCCATCATTAATTGGTACATACCCTTAAAATTGCAACATCTAGAGAGTTTTACTATCCTTTACATAGTTAGTAATCTAAAATTTTCTAAATGTTTATGTCACTTAGGTGCAAGCATTATTCTTTTGCCTTTGTCAATTTTTAGGAAAGTTGAGTTAGGAGATTTAAAACCAACATCCATGCTTATACATTTGGTAGATTAGTCAATTAAGAAGCCTATTAGTATGGTGGAAGATGTGCCAATTAATGTGGACAAATTCATCATCCCAAAGGATTTCTTGGTGCTACACTGTGAATAGGATCCTAACAATCCATTGATTCTTAGCATAAAATTTATGAATATTGGAAGAGCCCTAGTAGATGCCCAAGAAGGAAAATTATCTTTAGGATTAGATAAGTGGGTTAAGTTTTACATGACCAAGACAATGAAGGATCCTAAGGAGAGTAGTTCTTTCATCAAGATAGTAATGGTAGATGAATATGTCAAGGAGCAAGAGGTGAAACACGATAAAGAAGTGGTCTTTAAGGATGATAAAGGTGTTATGAAGGGGAAGGAGTTAGGTGAGAAGCCACAACGGGAACTTGTAAGAAGAACAAATGTTCTAATTCCTTTCTCCTTTGAGAAATAGACCATAGTCAAGTTAAAATCCTAATTTCACACTTACGATAGTCTTTGTTAGACAAAGGAAAAATACTATCCATTGTTATTCCTAAAAATTTCAATTTAAAATAATAGGAGAGGGTAGTTAAGATAAGGAAGAGAAGGATTAGAGCACTATTCAGGTTGTTTCCAAGAAAACATTAGTCTAGGGGGAGAGAACTATTAGAAGTTACTCAAGTTTACAATCATGGAGAGCTTGGGGTGGAAGAACTTTAAGGAACAACGTTCAAGGCTGTTGATGAACTCGTTGCAAGCTATCAAATAATAAAATTCCAAACAACCAAACTACGCAGTACAGTAAGTTAGGGTCGAACCATAGATAGTTAGGATGTAAATTTTATCTCTAATGTTGCAATCATGATAAAAGAAAATACCTTGGAACAATGGAAGCTAAACAGACGACGATGTAATAATGTCAAACAGCAAAACAAATGCAAAGAAAATATAAAGAAAATGAATAATAATAGCAAAAGATGGGTCAGAGATATCTTTAGGAATCCAGGATATTCATTGATCATTGAATCTAAACAAAAGGTACTCTCGTCAAGATGTTAACGTATGGATTTGATTTAAGCTCTCGAACCCTTAATTTCTCTAAGATAGGCAAAACTAATGAGCTCTAGAAATTCCCCGATCTCTACTATAACCTAGAATAGGCTCTCTAAGTTTCATAGAAAAGATGCATTAGGAACTAAGAAAAGGCTAACTTAGGTCACCTACTCATAAGGTCAGAAGGTGTAACCTAAAGGTATAGTATCCTAGATTATATGGTTAAGTATTCTAAGAAATTCAACTAACCTATTACTACTTATGGGAATCACTATGGACTGTTGTGTGTGACATGCTTCACCCCAGCCTTAGGATTGTAAAGTCACCTAAAGGGTAATAAAACCTAGAAGTAACTCCTATTTCATGTCATTTATCATAAATCCCAATCAACCTAGACATACAAGAACCAATTCAGAACTAATTCAACTCCATTCTTACAATTTCCATCCCTTCATCCTTATGATATCTCCAAACCCCTAAGAAAACTAGACACAAATATTAA
The DNA here is from genome assembly GCA_028565735.1 of Pinacopodium congolense. NCBI lineage: Eukaryota > Viridiplantae > Streptophyta > Magnoliopsida > Malpighiales > Erythroxylaceae > Pinacopodium > Pinacopodium congolense. The sequence goes on along the minus strand of JAOXYD010000002.1, from coordinate 14,117,826 downwards.
AATTAATTTTCATAAATATCAAATAAACAAGTTCCATATTTAAAATAAAATCATAAAAGCTAGAAAACATTGACTACTCAAAGAAACCCAAAAGTCAATACTTTACATGTAAACTTAGATAATTTATATTAATATCCAATGAAACATAGACCAATCTCAATTCCCAAACCAATTTCCTAATGGAAAAAAATTCTAGCACCTTAAACATAAATCAAATATGAAATTGAAACACTAAACAATCTAGAATTATGCAAAAATTTCATCTATAAGTCAAAACCACTCAAAATTATCAAGAATTAAGGTAGAACAATCAAATAACCCAAGCAATATCTAAAATCAATGAAAATTAAACAAAAACAACCCAAAACAAAGGATTAAACATATGAAATTTACTCATAAATCATAAACCAATCCTACCCATTCAAATATAATGATCAACCATCCATTATTCATGAAATATCAACTCAAAATTCTTAAAACAACTCTTCTGACTATCCAAGATTAAATAAATCCGAAAATCACAATCTAAAACATCAAATAATCACTAATGAGAATTTACACCAACTAGAAAAATAAATAGAATCAAATATTCAATCAACAACAATGAAATCTAGCCCAAAAATTTAAAAGAATGCTGGAGAACGATGAAGAACAAAAGGAAAAATCAAGAGAAAAATAAGACAACAGAGTGCTAGATTCTATTCTCTGTCAGTAGCTAACGGCCTCCTCCCTATTTTCGTCGTTTATGTCCATGCTTTATTAGGTTTTTGTTAGCTTGATAAAAATGACAGTTTTCTATTTAGGATCCGCATAAGATGTATATCGGTCTACCGATTCTTGAATTCGATTGACCAATCATTGAATCAACAAGATTGCTAAACCTTGGATCAACATTTTGCTTCGGATGTGCCTATCTTCCTTCTTTTTGGTACCAAATGTGTATAAGCACATTTAACCTAACAACAAATGCAAAATGAAGATAATTTGAGCATTTAAACAATAAAATAAAATTGAAATCACATCTAAGTGCATATGAAAGCTTAATATAATCCAATCCTATCAAATAACCCCACACTTGACTATTGTTTGTCCTCAAGTAATTTAAAAATAATCCAATCATTTTCAAAGAAAATAAAGTGTATGTAATCCTTCAAACTTCAGCAAAGGGGTTTGCAAGGGTTAGAGGCTTAAAGGGGTTTGCAAGGGAAAAATAAGTTGGTGGATCATTTAAACTAAGGGGCTTAAAATAAGGAAGCCCTTAATCATTTCAATAATGCGTGCAACTCACAATTTCAAACCGGTTCAATGCAAGTTTTAAAGGTAATCTTCCTAAGGGATTATCATACACAACAAAGAAACATAATGACTATGAAATGTAGTCATATAAGTTCAAAACGTCACATGTGCTTATATAAAAATTCATCAAAATTTCATGCATCACCTAATCTCTTAAGCATCAGTTATTGACTATATCTATGCAACCAACTACTTCAATCAATCCATATGATTCACCTTCCTCTCAAGCTGCCTAATCTAAATTCAAGCAAACAACTCAATTATCAGTCCAACTACTATGACTGAATTTCATGGTTCAACATTTAACACAGCTCAAGTGAAAAAACCAAAAAATTTAAACTAACCTATCCCTACAATGATAATGGACATTGTCTCCAATGTTCTAAATCAATAAAAACATAAGAGAATGAGAATATAAGGACTCCTCTTTATCAAAGAGGGTGTAATGACTTGAAAGCAGAAATCACAACTCCGTTCTTGCAATCCTAGAAGCAAAACGGACGAAACCAAATGAGGTACTAAAATGGAAGCAAAAAGAAAAAATTAAATAAAAAAAATGAAAGGATAAGGTTGGGATGCCTCATGACAAGTGCTTGTTTAACGTCACAAGCTCAACCCCTACCAATCAATATCAACCAATGTATGTTAGAGCTTCAAGCTCCATCACCTCCATGTTTTTCACTTGAAATTCCTAAAAGGTTTTAGATGATGACCATTGAAATCCCTTGTGGCTGATGATGGCTCGTGGAATTCCAAATCTAGAGAAAATGTTGGATTTAAAGAAATTTGCAACCACTCAAGAATCATCTTTTCAGGTGGTTGTTTCCTTTACCCATTTCGACACATAATTAACTGCAAACAGAATACATTGAAATCCAAATGAGGAAGGGACCCATAAAGTTTATGCCACAATCGACAAAAATGTCACAAATCAATATGGGGGGTTTAAGGCATTTCTACATAGGGACCCAACGTACCTGTTCCCTAACAATTGTCATAAGTCCTACAAAAATCATATGCATCTCAAAATAGAGATGGTCAATAAAATCCACACTTTAGAACCTTACAAACAGTTGTTTATTTTGGTCCAAAATGACCTCTACATGCATAAGAGTGACAAAAAGTCATCATAGAAGGAAATTCACTGTCAGGTACGCACCTTCTAATAACTTGATCCACACAAAATTGCCACAAGTAAGGATAATCCAATATATAAAACTTTACTTAGCTCTTCATCCTCTCCTTCTGTGCCTTACCGAAATCTGTAGGAAATTAATGAGAGACCAAGAAATTCACTATATCAGCATACCAAAGGGCTATCAGCTATACTGCATATAGCTGTTCATCCAGAAAATCATCATTAATAGGGCCCGTGTAAGCACCATACTCCACTAAAGGGCTCAAATGGTCTACTACTCTATTCTCCGAGCCTCTCTTATCTTTTATCTCCACATCAAACTCCTGAAGTAGGAGTATCCAATGGATAAGCCTTGATTTTGCCTCCTTCTTTGCTAGTAAGTACTTCAGAGTTACATGATCAGAATCTTAGTACCCAATAAATAAGATCTAAACTTATCCAAAGAAAATACTACTGTAAGAAGTTCTTTTTCTATGGTTATGTAGTTTGTTTGGGCATTATTCAAGGTCTTCTAAGCATAGTAAATAGCATAAGGGACCTGCCCTACTCTCTGGCCTAAAACTGTTCCAATATCATGGCTAGAGGTTTCACGCATAAACTCAAATGGCAGACTCTAATCTGGAGGTTATAAGATGGGTGCTATGACCAACTTCTCCTTTAAAGCATCAAATGCCTTCTTACACTTCTCGTAAAAAAACAAACTCCTTTTCCTTTTAAAGTAGCTTATACAATGGTTATGCAACTTTGGGAAAGTCCTGAATGAACCTACAATAAAACCCTACATGGCCAAGAAAAGAACGAACTTCCTGCACAAAAGTGGGGTAAGGAAAAGAAGAAATAAAGTCTATCTTAACTCTATCAATCTCAATACCTTCAGCAGAAATCACATGTCCTAAAACTATCATTTGTTAAACCATAAAATGACACTTTTTGGAATTAAGAAAAAGATTAGTTTTAAGACATCGTTTAAGTACCAAAATGAGGTGATCCAGGCCATATTCAAATGAATCCGCATATATAGTAAAGTTATCTATAAAAAGTTCGATGATTTTCTCGAGATACTCATAAAAGATACTTACCATGCACCTTTGAAAGGTAGTGGGGGCATTACATAATCCAAAAGGCACCTTTTATAGACAAAGGTTCTATACAGACATGTGAAAGTTGTCTTCTACTAGTCCTCTAGAGCGATAGCAACCTGAATATATCCTGAATAACCATCAAGAAAATAATAATAAGCACAAAAAGCAAGACGTTCTAATATATGTTCACTAAATGGTAAAGGAAAATGATCCTTTTTACTCATTGAGTTAAGCTTGCGATAATCCATGCAAACTCGCCGTCCATTCCGCACTCGAGTTAGAACCATCTCCCCTCTCTCATTTTTTACAACTGTAACACCTGACTTCTTAGGAACCACCTATAAAGGACTTACCCACTTGCTATCAAAGATGGGGTATATGACACCCATATCTAGCAACTTCATCCTTCCTTCTTCACCACCTCCATCATTAGTGGATTGAGACATTTTTGCACTTGACGGATTGGGGTAGCTCCTTCCTCAAGAAAAATCTTATGCATATATAAAGAAGGACTAATATCTTTGATATCCACAACTGTCCATCCCAGTGTCATCTTATACTCTCGCAACACACTAACGAGTTTCTCTTCTTACACCTTAGTAAGATCACTTGCTATGATGACTGGAAGTGTGTTGTTAGTGCCTAAATAAGCGTACTTGAGGTGAGTAGGTAAGGGATTTAACTCCACTTCTGGTGCATGTATGATAGAGGGTAGCAATTGATTAGTACTAACGGGTAATTCTAAAAAGCGAGGGGCATATCTGCCAAAAGGACTAATCTCAAGTGCCCAAATTGCTTCCTTTAACTCCTTTTCAAACTCAAACTTGCTCTACCAATACCCATACATCTTTTACTCCAATAGGGTATTCAAGGCTACATTTAAAGGATCACCTACAGAAAGAAAAGACCAATGCTCTACCGAAGAGTCAAAAATATCTACCTTGGAGACCGATTCACAATATGATGGATAACGCATGGCATCAAAGATATTGAAACGAATGACCTCACCATCGAAATCCATAGTTAACACCTCGCTGTGTACATCGATCTTCATCCGAGATGTCTTTAAAAATGGCCTACCTAACAAAATGGTTGAAGGACTTGAAGAGCCCTCATCCTGCATATCTAACACATAAAAATCTATAGGGAAAATAAGCTCATTAACCTACACCAAAACATCCTTAATAACCCCCTCAGGGTATGTGTTAGATCTATCAGCCATTTGAATGATAACACGAGTATCCTTACTGAACCAAGTTTAAGAGCTTTAAAAATAGATAATGCATAACATTGATTGAAGATCCTAAATCTAACATACATCTATCATACCTCACGTTACCAATCTTATAAGCAATGTTAAAAATATTTGGATCCTTGTACTTGGGGGGTAGCTTCCTCTGTAAGACTTCTAACACATTACCCCCCACACTGATCTTCTTATTTCCCCTTATTTTCTGCTTGTTGGTGTATAGCTCCTTCAAAAATTTAGCATATCATGAAACCTGCTTAATCGCTTTCAAAAGAAGAATATTAACTTCTACCTTGTGAAAGACCTCCAATATTTCCTTTTTCTTCTCCCATTGCTTATTATTTGCTAACTGGTTGTAAATGGAAAAGAAGGTGAATCATTAACAATAGGGTGTAAAGTATTTACTTGAGGAAGGTGATCCTCTTTCTTCTTTATTAGCTTGGTTTCTTCCTCTTCTACTGTCTCCTTTCCCTTTCCTGTCCCTTGTACCTCCTTGCCACTTCTCAAGGCAATGGTGCAAGCGTCTTTTCTTGGGTTCCTTTCAGGCTAACTAGGCAACCTTGTGAAACTTTGGGTCTGTACCTACAGCATTAGCCAACTGACTTACCCAATTTTCTAAATTCTTAAACCACTCCTCGCTTCCTGTTGAAATTGAAGAGTATTAGGTGCTAAGCTCTTAACAATTTTCTCTACAGACATACCTCTAACTTATTGTGGTTGTGATGGTTGTGAAGGTGGTGCCCTTTACTAAAACTGTGGCTATTTCTAATGGAAACCTGGTGGTATATGGAACCCTTGTTACTGCTGCTTATAAGTGGGTTGGTGTGCATTGGAGCTGCTTTCTTGCTATGGGTTTCCATACTTGAGATTAGGATGATCCTTCTAACCCGGGTTGGAGGTGGGGGCAAAAGGGTCATA
>JAOXYD010000002.1:14074582-14085917 GCA_028565735.1 Pinacopodium congolense | reverse complement strand
ACATAAAGAGATGTTCAACAAGATTGAAGTGAAGATTTAAGAACAATATCCTTCCTTAATGATTATTGGGTTTATTTTATAGATATGAACTAATTTTCTTAAGACTTAGATGGGATGGACCCTGGGATCAATTTTTTATTATTTATTCTTTGATTTTAAAGCAAAACCTAAATTATCTTAAATTTATTCTTGATACTCAATGTATTTGGATTGGGATTGTTACTAGCAATTTTATTTTAATTTTTTATTTTATATATTTAAATTAAGAAATTATTTATATGAATAGATCTATTTCATGAATAAAAAGACTTGTATGAATTTCTAAAGATAAAATTACATAAGCTTTCCAGGTTAGATTCAAACCTAATATATGAAATCCATTAATCGATTAATGCATCTCTTTAAGATTTTAATTTATAAAAGATTATAATTAATCAACTAAGAGATAGAAATTATGTTTCTTGAGAAAGAATATAATTTGATTAAGGGATTTAATAGTCTAAATAATTAGGGTTAATCACTAAATCAAGATATAACCTGAGCATATTAAGTTTCTAAAGAAATTCTTCATCTAAGCCTTAATTCTATTGATTGTTATGTCTTTGTATTAATTGCTTTTGATTATAAATTTTATTTAATTAGTTAATTTTATTTTAAATAATAATTTAATCAAATCGTCACTTATTTTGATAGATTAGATAATAAAAATATGGTTAGTGATAATAATTATAATCCTCGTGGGAATATTACTCATATTCACTAGATCATATCACGAAATGATAAGTGCACTTGCTTAATTGATCTTAGTATTGTTTAGATCATGAGACCAGCATTGGTTCTTTGAATGTTACTAGAGGTTATAGGTAATTTATTTCTCATGTTCTCTCTATCTAACAACTCTATCCTAACAACTTCAAGAAACAATCGTTAACAAGCTTCTTTGATGAAATGATTCATCTATAACTTTGGTAATGTAAGTACCTCCCTCATTTATGCTTCATCTCCAATATTTTCAATGAGTTTGTTTTTAAAATAACTAGAGATTTTGGTAGCTACTTTTACTATAAAAAATTTAGTAAAGTTTTCAATTATCTTTTTCAAGTACTACTTTATGCCTCATTTCATCTCTTTTTATGTTAGATGTTAGATCAAAAGTGGATAAGGACTCACTAATGAAAGAAAATATAGTATCGCTGATTTATGCCATCTTTAATCGTTAGAATTAGTATCCTCTTTTATTTTTATTTTCATTTATCAGTCCAAGTTTTAAATGAGATTTGGAGATTTGATTGTGTATTAGAATTATCATTGTCAAGAAAAAGGTTATCGTCGGGATCTGATAGTGATATTGGTAATAGATTAGTGATGTTAAGGGGGTGAGAGAGGAACAGAGAATGAGTAAAGTTCTCCATACAAATATTTCATGAGTAATTGGAAATTGCTAGATTTTATGGACTTCGAAAAAGTATACATATCATAGTAGTTTGAGAGAATAACGTTATTATACTTATTATAGTATTATGAGAGAATAAGGTAAGGAAAGTAATGGTAGCAAGAAAGAAGATCGAGAGAAAGGAGGGAGAAGGAGAAAGAGAAAAAAATGGAAAATGAAACTACTGTCCAAGAGGTTAATGAAAAAAAATGTAGTTAATAAGATTCATATTTCAAAGTTACTTGATCAAACTAGATTAGGTCTTAACCAAATGGTTCCACAAGTATTCTTGTTTGTATATTGAAGGAGAGAGCTGAGAAGTTAGCATATTCCTACATTGTCAGTAATGCCATTCTTTTGGTGAGATGACTTTAGAGACATGATTTTTTATAGTATAAATATTATAAAGCTGGTAATGTTAAGGAAGATTTCCTAACCACTTCCAATCCAACATCTATCATAAAAGAAGATGAAATAAGGTATAAAGTAGTATTTGAGAAAGGATAATCAATAACATTATGAAATTTCTGATAATTAAAGCAGCTACTAAAATCTACGATTTCAAGAAATAAAGACACTAATAATATTATAGATGAAGTACAAATGAGGAAGGTACCTAAATCACCAATCATAGAAGAGTCATTTCACCAAAGGAGCTCATTGATGACTGTTTCTTGAAACTAACAAGCCAAAGTTACAAAATGGAGAAAAAATCAGAAATAAAGTCCTTACAACTACGGTAACGTTCAAAGAATACACTAGTATGAACACAAAAAGTTGTAGAGGAGAGAAGAGAAAAAGGGTTTGATTCCATAAAGGAATGAAAATAAAAAAATAGGTAGAAACAACAATAACAAGAGAAGAGAGGAAAAGTATCGATGGATTTCTAGAATTATGTGGAAATCTTGTTTTTTTTTTATTTTTCTTCTAATTTTTTTCTTTTATGGGCTTAGGCTTGAGTTTTTGTGGGCTTTACAATTCTTTCCCCTAAAGAAAATGTTTAGTATGTAGTTAATTTCAAAGACAAAATTTTCTTAATAGAAGAAAAATTGTATAGTCTACAAAAACTCAAGCTCAAGCCAATAAGGACAAAAAATAAAAAATTAAAAAGCATGATTTCTAGAGAATTCTAGCAATCCATTGTTACTTTTCCTCTCTTCTCCCATTATTCTTATTTCTTATTTGTTTTTTTTTTCATTCCTTTATGGAGTCAAACTTTTTTCCCTTCTTTCCTCTATAATATTTTGTGTGAATATTTCCATGTTCTCTTAATGTTATTAGTGGGTGTAAGGATTTTATTTCTCATCTTCTTTCTATCTTATAACTCTAACTTACTGGTTTTAAGAAGAAATCACTGATGAGCTACCTTAGTGAAAGGATTGATTTGTGACCCTGATGATTTATTTACCTCCCTCATTTGTGCTTCATTTTCGATATTATCAATGACTTTGTTTCTTGAAATTGCTAGAGATATTGATACCTATTTTTACCATTAGAAATTTTGTAGCACTATTGATTATCTTTTCTCAAATACGACACTGTACTTATTTCATCTATTTTTGTGTTAGGTGCTAGATCAGAAGTGGTTAAGGAATCATTAGTGAAAGAAAACATAGGAACTCTTATTTCTAAATATATCATTATTAATCGTCAAAATTAGTAATCTCTCTTGTTTTTTTTCATTGGTCATTCTAAGTTTTAGTTGAGATTTGGATATTCTATTGAGTATTAGTGATGTTGTTGTTAGGAAAAGGTTATCGTCGAGATTTGGCAATGACATCAATAATAGATAAGTGATGCATGAGGGTGAGAGAGGACTAGAGAATGAGTCAAGTTCTTCATACAAGTATTTCATGAGTAATTTGACATTAGTTCAATGCACTTTAATAAAGTATATATCATAGTAATTATTAGGAAATCGGAATGCGATCTTATTGTGTAATAGAAGCAAAATTTAAAAACAAATCATTCGATTTCCCAAAAATCAAGATCACATTATTCCATAATAAGATTAAATCATAAACATAAAAAAGTATAAATCTAAATTTGTACCTTATTTTGAAGCTTAATCCATATCTTCGTCTTCTCGTATCCTAATGGAAGAACTATTTTAGTCGCACATGTGTCCGACCTCTAATGATATCCACAAACCAACTTTTGGAAAGACTCAATACTAAGAGAAAAAAATAAAAAGTGCTAGCTCCTCTTATGTTTCTTCCCTTTATATAAAAATCATAAGATTTCTTAATATTAACGTTAAATATAATTATAATTAAAGTCACACTTTAATTACAATTATTATTTAATTTGAATAAATCTAGATTTCATATATTTAACCTGAAAGTTTCTAAAACTTCACAATTAAGTCCAATTTAATTAATTGTCATCTCCTCAGTTAATCTATATGCGTGATCCATTAGGCTCCTAATATGTTAACAATGATTATAAATTATAATTTTAATTCATAATTAGAATTAGATAAATTAAAACTCTTTTTAATTTATTTTTAATTCTTTAATTAAAAAAATTATAATCATAGATCAAGATTGACACCTAGCAACACTTCATGACCACCCAAATATTAGGAATATCAAAGTGATTTTGACTTAATCTGTCTGCGCATAATGTTTCCGTATAATTCAATCCTTTCGTCATATAATACTTCGATTAGACATAGAGTATGGAATTAGTATTTTCTCAATTTGAGTCTAATCATATCAGTTCTCTACCATTAGTAATTGATTTTATTTATAACATTTGAAAATTCTTTTTAAAGTGTCATTCCACCTTGGTAAAGGATTTTATAAATCAATACTAATAGAAAACAACATAACATTTTTTCTAATTACTTTAGGGTGACAAATTCTATATTAATCACTCAACTACCTCTATATAATTCACGATATATCTAATGGCTACTGAATGAACTATTCATGGTTAGAATAGGTCATAAGTAATATCAAAACATAATAATCCCTATAAAAGATAATTTTGGTAATCTCAAGTATAAGGATCACTTATACAATCATCATAATGAGTATTTCTATAGACACACAAGTAATGTTCCATATAGAATTCTCATATCGAGTCAATTCACTGAACTTGTTCTCTATCAAACACCTACACATTTGTTTAAGTATCTTCATACTTTAGTCTATGAGATTAACTACTTCCTTCATAAGGAAAATCATAACGTATGCTAGTCTTTCCGCTCTATTAATGTCTAGTTTTAATAGAGCAATAGCTAGGAACAATTTAGGGACAATACTTAATTACAACATGAATCTCATAATTATGATCTCTGTCATAATTTCATTTTGTAATTCATATTTATTGCATAAACTTTATCTTATACATTAGACAGCTAAACAAATATGCATAAGATAAATAATACTTTTAATAAAATATGTCACAAGTCTACAACTAATTGATTGGCTACAGGGTATAAATTAACAATAATATAAGAGAATAAGGTAAGGAATATAGTGACAGTGAGAAAGAAGACTAGGAGAAAGGAAGAAGAAGGAGAAAAGGGGCAAAAGGAGAATGAAAAAATGAAAAATAAAAATTTGCTAATAAAAATAGATAATAAATTTTAATTCTAGTAATAAAATAATATTAATGTTTAAACAATTATAGAGAGTAATAACTTAAAAAAAAGGGAATATGAAATAAGATATTAGTAGTAACAAAGAGGAATAAATTATGCAATTTATTTAGTTTGTAATGAACTTGACATAATTTTTTAACGTTTAATTCCTAGTGACAAATTGGAGGAATAGATCAAATCTCAGTAATGAATTGGATTTTATGAAGATCAGGTAAGTGGTTAGTTATGATGCATTCATATTATGTGTTAGTTGTTAATTACATTATTAATATGAATTTTATGTATAAGGTAGTAATTAGAATGTACTTTATTTTGTAATTGTTATGTATTGTATGAATAATGCGAATTTTGTACATAAATGATTAATTTAAATTGTATTTTTATGGTGATTTCTATGTACAATAATATAATTTTCCAAAAATTGTACAATAAATTGTTTGTGTTAATCGAAGTGAGTTATTATATAAAGATTATGCAATATTTTTTTTAATATTGAATGTACTTATTTATGTGAATAAATATCATATGATTATACTATAGATATTATGACAATTTATTTGTATGTTGGATATACAATGATATGGTACATTATATGAATTATGATTTTGTAAGTATGAAACATATGAATATCAATTATAAGTATCACATGAACATTAGAATTATGAGAATATATCATTATGGAATATTGTGATGTGGAATAATTAAATGATATGTGATATATTGAGAGAATAAAAAGAAATAATGAATTAGTAGTTTGGATAGGATTGGATATATTTAATAATTGGATTATAATTATGAGACGTTATGGTTATGAGATTGTGATTGTGATTTTGCTAAGCACTTGTCCATGAATCAGGTGCTAGGATGTCCTCTGTCTTAGAGATATCTTATGCTATTGCGAAGCATTGAAGTGATGCCAAGATATCCTAAGTAGGGTAGGATATCTTGTACTATTTGGTTAGGTAATGTAAAGAATCGAGTATTTGATGGGAGTAAGAAGTACCTTATATTGATTATGTTAGGTCGATATGGAAACTAAGAGTGGGATGAATTAGGATTTAAAATGAATCGTCTAAATGAACAAAATAAGATGCAAAAGCCAAGACACAAAATCAATTCAACAGGACTATCAATCATCACAAGCTAAAACACAATAGGATATGTACATAAAAAATAAAGAGAAAGGGAAAGCAGATACATCGGATTTATACTAGTTTAGAGTTGTTCACTTTCCCCTACTTTTAGTTCCCAACACTACTATTAAGATGATTGCACTACTTCAACAAAAGAGTACAATATTCAAGCTTACAATCCTTTTTAAGGCTTAAGAATAACCTTTCACTCATTTCTTTTTCTTAGGCTAAAAAATAACCTCTCATGCTCACAGAAACAATTCTATAAGAATAACGCTTCACTTAATTTCATTTGCTATATAAAAAAGGCTGGTTAGATGAATGCACAATAATAAAGCTTTAAAAAGCCTCACACAAACACTCTACACACAAAAAGAATATAAAAGTCTCATATTACTTTGGTAAGAATAAATTAATAAAGCTTCTCTTAATCAACATTATATCCTCTCAATACTTCATATAATAACACTAACTTACACTATATTTATGCTCAATAATCATAAAATAGTCGTTTTCCAATGGATATAATAATGGCATAAAGGTTTAACCTCTAAATCGTCATGTGGAATGCTATTTTCACATCCATTTACTCAACTCCCAAATCAAAGCTAACTGTTAAACTAAGTATGACATAGATGTAAGATATTTTAATAACAAAGAAAAAATATCTCATCAAAATTAATACCTTTAATTTGACTTAATCTAACAAGTCTAGCTTTGTATTGTGGTCATAAAGAATGCTCTTCATGTTTGACTTTATGCACCCACTTATCCTTCAAAGCTCTCTTATCCTTAGGTAGCTTCACCAACTCAAAAGTATTATTCTCATACAATGACTTTATCTCATCTTGATGGCTTTAATTCACTCTTTCTTATGGTTGTCATCCAAAACTTCTTCATAACTTTCTGATTCACCACTATCTGTCAAATGTAACTTATAAGTGTTAGTCAGATACTAAGTGGAAGGTTGCTTACCTCTCAAACTTCTCTGCGGTTAAAACAGAACTTGAGATTTAGGAGTTAGAAGTTCACTATCATCATAATCTATTTGTATAGAAGCATTTTCAACTTCTTGTTGCTCAAACTGATTCTCATCCCAAACTTTTTCAAGCACCATCACTAGAGGAATTATCTCTATATCATCACTAGTTTGAAGATCCGTCTTCTTGATCTTATCACTATCTATTATGGTCTCATTCTTCACAAATACTGCTTCTCGACTTCTTACGAGTTTCTTCTCAATTTGATCATAAAATTTGTAACCAAATACATCAAGATTATAGTTAATAAATACACAATGTCATATTTGAATATCAAGTTTTGACCTTTCATAATTAGGAATATACACAAATGCCTTGTATCCAAAGACTCGTAAGTGATCATAAGATACATTGTTTCCTGAGCATACTTTTTCTAAAACATCAAAATTTAAAGGAACACATAGAAAAAGATTCAAGATATATACCACGATATTTAATACTTCAATCCAAAATAATTTTGGTAATTGTGCATGTGAAAACAAGCATCTAACCCTCTCCATAAATTTTCTATTTATCCTCTTAACTACACCATTCAACTAAAGCGTCTTAAGTAGAGTCGTCTTGTATTGAATACCCTGCTCTTATAATATCTCTTAAGTGGTTCAATATACTCCCCCCATAAGGCACTTCACCTTCTTCTTAATTTCTCTTTCAACTAGGACTTGAAATTATTTGAACACATATACAACTTGATTTTTGTGTTTTAAGGTGTAAACCTACAACTTTATTAAATAATTGTTAATAAATGTAATAAAATAATAGGAATTATTAAGTGACTTAATTTTAAATGGACCACATACATCAGAATGTATTAAGTGTAATACCTCGAGTTTCTTCTTTAGATCTGTAGAGCTTTGAAGGAAACTTTATATTGCTTTCCAACTAGACAATGAGTACATCTCCTCAAATGCACATTGTTCAACCTAGCTAAGTTCTTCTTCTTGACTAATATTGACATAGTTTTCTCACTTATATGACCAAGCCTCTTATGTCACGTCTTCACTTTAATATCATTCTCTACTACATTAACCATGATTTCAGAAATTTTTAGCTGCATCAAATAAAATGTAGAATATTTCTCACCTTAAGTTAATATAAGAGAACCCTTTGTTAACTTTCATTGGTCATTTTGAAAGGTGTTGCAATACCTTTATTTATCAAACTTATCAATAGAAATCAAATTGAGACTGATATTAGGAATATGATTTACATTCTACAGGAATAACCTAGCACCACAATTAGTTTCCAAATGAATATCACCAATACCAATAATTTTAGAATTATTATCATTACTCATCTTGACAATTCCAAAATCATTAAGAGTGTAGGTCATAAAAAAATCCTTTCAGGTTGTTTCATATATAGAGGCACCGCTATCAATCATCCAGCTAGTTTCATGATTTGTCAAGTTGACAGAATCATCATTATAAAGGGCAAGGAAATCTTGCTCAATTATAACAGCTACCTTTTCATCATCATTATCATCACCTTAATTCTTGTAATGCTCCCTATCTCTTTTCTATTTTCTGCAAAACTTCTTAATATGTCCTTTTTTGTGATAGTGGTGGAATTTTTTAGACTTACTTTGACTTTTACTCCTGTCGTTGCCTTTTGAACCTTTACTCTAATTTCTCCTTCTAATGGTTGTAGCCAAAACATTTGATTGCGAAGAGGGAGACTCTTGTGATCTTCATCTCTTCTCTTCATTCAAGATACCACTTTTTATTAATTTCATAGTCACCATACCATTAGGAGTAAAACTAATCAACGAAATTTTTAAAGTTCCCCAAGAATCAATCAATGACGCAAGTATCATAAGTGCAAGAATTTCATTATCAAAACTAATACCCATACCTGACTGTTGATCTACAATCCCCTGAAATTCATTCAAATGATCCACAATAAAACTTCCTTCTTTATATTTCAACTGTACTAACTTTGTCAGGTGAAATAATGTATTATTGCTAATCTTTAACACGTATAATTCCTTATGTTTATTCCATAATGTTTTAGTATGCATCTCTCTATAAATATGATTGTACACATTATTCTCAACAAATTGACTAATAAAATCACATACCTACTTATATTCAAAAGTCCATTCTCCATCGAATTGGTCTCCAGATTTTTAGACAGCAAAAACTAATAGATGTAAGTTCATCACAAATAGAAGATCTTTCATCTTGTTCCTCCATAAATGGTAATTTATGCAATTTAAACTTGTAATTTTATTGAATTTTCCCTCTATAGATAAACACAATAATCAATTGACAAATATCTCTAATACTATTTGTTAGGAGAATATCGTAAATAAAAATATTATCACAACGGAATGTTACAAATAATTCTCCCAAAAATATTAATTATGGTAGGTTTGAAAAATAATTTAATCACAAATGTAAAATAATATATGAAGAAATCAATCGCACAAGATACCAGAATTTTAAACTTGGGAAACCACCCTAAAATTGAATAGTAAAAACCTTGGACACAAGCCAGTAAATCATCCACTATATCAAAATAATAGGTACAATAACATGTCCTCCTCACTTAATAAATAAGGGCAATAACCATAAAATAATGAGAAGAGGAAACAGAGAAAAATACCAAACATAAGAAATTAATCGAATGGGCTTCAAGATCACACTTGATCTTGACTCTCACCTCTCACAAACCTCTCTCTTTTCTGTTATTTTTTGTTTTCTTTTCTCATTTAACTCACTCTCTCATGCTCTTTTTACAACTCAAACATAGAAATATATATAGTTGAACATTAGCATACAAAAGTTGAAAAAGAAACATTGTTTTGATAATTTTAACAAATCAACACCCAAAAGTTTGAAAACAAACTAAACAACCAAGATAAGAAGCATGCAACAATCATTGACTCTGATTTTTCCATAAGAAATAGGCGGTGATCATCTATTAATCTTTAGAAAACAAACACAAACAAGAAAAGTCATTATTGTCGAAGAAAATGGAGCCACAGACTGTAAGACGCCAACAAAATCTACAACTCTTGGCATGACTCCATCAAGGAGCTCCCAAAATCATATCAATTTAAGTTAAATGTATAAGATAATCCTTTATATTATCCAATAAAATAGAAGTATACGAAATTACAAGGGGATCCATCAAGATATAGATAACTAAATTAGGGATTTTGCAAATCGAAAATGTGAACAAATAGTAGCAAGTCTCAAAAGAGAAATGCACTTGAAAGCCTACCTAAAGTTAATAACACTTACAACTTGGAAATTTTCTTCCTTTTTTCTATTTTAATAGGTTATGGGATGTAAGACGCAACATTAATGATGTATATCGTTCATCCATTGATCAAAAACTAAATAAGTGGAAAGAGTTATATAGGTAACAGAAGTGGACGGGAACAATTAACAACATTTCTTGAACCTAAATCATTTTGATGTTATTTAACAAGGCAAAAACAAGGGGAAATTAGATTAAATATAAGTTCCATTCTCGTCCCAGACATAAAAATGCTAAAGAATTTTTTCTACCTATAAATTCAATAAAAACATCTCCAATGTTGCCCATGTTAATTTGGTTCTTTTCCTGTTAATGAACAGGAAAAGAAAAGTACAAAAGAAATACCATAAACATCCAAAGATAAAAATGTCATTTTATCTCTGACATATAAATTGTGCTACCGATAGGAGATAATGAAGAATAAGCACTATCAAATTCATATTTTTTTTATACTTGACACCATGCGTGTGAGTGCGCATATTTTACAATGATGATAATATGAAATTTATTGATCGGCTATGATTAAATTTTAAAGACAATCATACTTTTAGTCTTCCATTTTCAATTTTTAATTCTGTCTTAAACTTTTAAAAAATTTTATTTGTGTCTTCTACATTTGCATCTGTTGTTAAATAAGTTCTTCTGTCAATCTATCTTAACGAAAATCTGGCATGGTAAAAAAAACACGTGAGATCCACATAGACTATCAATAAATTGATGTCGTTTAGGTTTAATAATATATTAACCAAAACAACATCGTTTTAAAAAAAGGTTGTAATTTTAATTTAAAAAATTGCAACATTTTAGTAAAAACTAACCATACTTTTTGTTTCCCTCAATTTTCTATGGTGGT
>JAOXYD010000002.1:14046091-14068481 GCA_028565735.1 Pinacopodium congolense | reverse complement strand
CCCCACCCCACCCCACTTAAACTTAATTGTCCTCAATTTAAAGGATGAAAGCAATTAAAGCATAACAAGTATTAAAATGGAAAGATAACTTGACTCCCCTGAATAGTGAAGTTCGATCTTTAGGCATGGCATGAGAGATTTTATTCCATTCCATATGACTTCAAGATGTTAGAGAAAAGAGATATCCTAGCAGCCATTGAGATTTAAAAAAAAAACTCCATCCTCTCTTCCTTTTTCCCTCCTCCAAGCCTTGAATCAACACTTAACCTTCAAGTAACCATTAAGCACACAAATGATCACCTAAACATCAAGAGATTCAAAGGAGAAACAAGCAAAAAGCCAATCAAAATTTTTATTAAAAAATGTAAACAAACGCACATGCATTAGCAAGGAAAAACAACTAAGAAAAACACATGCTAAGTTTAAGGTCATTAGCTTGACCATGATTCAATCTATTAGTAAAATAAAAGGAAAGAACTACTCCCTTTTTCTTTTAATGGAAATTTTCCTAGATACAACTTGTCATGATGACCAATAGCCTTGAACATTTTTCCCTTAGAGTCTTCCACCCCCCATGCTTATAAAATTGAGTAACTTTAAGTGATTCTTTCAACCGAGTCTTGAGTTTACAAGGAAAAAACTTTAACTTTGCTTTAATCCTCTACTTTCTTATCTTAACTAACCTTTTCTTGTTCCAAATTTAATTTGCTAGAAATAACCATAGGTAGTATTTTTCCCTCACCCAAAGAGACATGTCTTAAGTTTGAAAGTAATGATTATAACTTAAGCATAGGTGGTCTCATAAAGGATAAAGGAATATGAGCATCCGTTCTTTCCAAAGATTTCTATTTTAATTCCTTGCCTAATTCCTCCTCCTTGTCAACATCTTTATCAACCTTATCATTCACTACTTCAACATAACCACTTCACCGTTTGTGAGCAGGTAAAGAAGTGAGCTCCTAAGTATCATTAGCCTCTAACGCAGAAAGTTCCTGTTACATAGCTTAAACCCAGTTGGGATCATATGCTGCTGGAAAATAACTAGTAGGTTCTATATCAGTAGAAAGATTAACCAAGAAAGATGTATATGTAGGCTAAATCTCAATAGTATCAACCTTAAGAACAAACAATACATCAAAAGAATCTAAGAGAGCACGATCAATATACTGACAAACAAAATCTTCTAACTAAGCAAGTCACTTAAGGCTTCTGGTAATTTTGCGTAAAGATAAATGATCTGAAGATTGAGAAGGTATAGGAGCTGAAGGTTGTTCCGAATATGAAGGAACAAAATCAATATCAATAGAAGCATTCAAAGATGAAGACAAATCATGAGCGAATGTATCAGAAACAACAAGTAATGGAGAAAGAGAATCAGTGTCATCAAAATTCTTGTAAGGAAATGTATCCTCATGAAAAATAACATGCTTTGAAATAAGAATTGTATTAAAATCAAAATTAGAAAGCTTAAAAGCCTTCTATCTAGAACTATATCCAATAAAAATACAACGATAAGCCCTTAGTGCAAATTTATCTTTGCATGGATAAGTATTACTAGCAAAACACAAACATCTAAATATCTTCATAGAATCATAACTAGGAAGCATACCATATATGTTCATAGGGAGTCTGTCAATGAAGAATAAGGGGTAGACAATCGATTAATAATATAGGTAGTAGTCAACATAGCCTCTCCCTAAAACTTCTAAGGTAAAAAAGATTGAAACAATAATGCTTATGCAATTTATAGAAGATGTTTGTGTTTTCGCTTAACCAACCCATTTTGATGTAGGGTATTAGCACATGATTATTGATGGAGAATTCCCAACCGAAAGAACAAATATTGACAAGAATGGATAAAAAAATTTGCTCCATTATCTAATCTAATAACCTTAATAGCATGCTAAAATTGATTGATAACCATTTTACAAAAATATTCCAAAATATTTGTAACTTGTGCTTTATGAGACATCAAATAAGTTCAAGTTGCTCGGTTGCAATCATCAACCAATGTGAAGACATAATGACCTCCAAAAATGATACTTTGTTTGTAGGGACCCCAAATATCAACATGAACAATCTAAAAAAAGATGTGTTGGTTGAATCTCACTAGATGGAAAAGGAAACTGTTGTTGTTTAACCCAAAGGCAAACATCACAACGTTAATGAAATCTTTCTATTTTATTCACAAGAGCAGGAATACGTTTGAGTGCATTTATAGGGACAAGGCTAAGACGTTGATGCCATATAGATCAATTTGAAACTACATTTACAAGATATATGGACAAGACACAATCACTAGATACATGTGATTCTAAAAAAGATCTAAGTGACGTGATACTAGTGGTGCTAAACAAATTTGTATCCAAAATATACAACCTTTTGACAACTCTTCCCATTACAAAAACCTCTTTAGTCTTTAGGGCCTGCAAACTGCAATGTGTAGAAAAGAAATGGAACTTAAGCCAACTTATTTTTGCAAGCTTATTGATAGACAACAGATTAAACTTGAAACCAAGAACAGGTAATGCAATAGTGAGAGAAAGATTACTACTAAGTCTAACATCTCTAACATGTGGAACAAATTTCATGGTTCCATTGGGTAGATAAACAGGAGTAATATTTTGTGGTGTAATTAGGTTGAATAATAATGCCATATCAACGTAAATATTATTTGAAGCTCCCGAATCCACTTTCTAATAATTAGGTTATAGGATATAAAGACAATTCAAAATAACAGGGAAATTATTAGTCGTGTTACTACTATAAAGTCTTCCAAGTGAACAAAATTCATCATTATTAGATCTTATGGAGTTTTGCCCTTCATCAATTTTAGTAACTCCTATTTCGCGATGTATGCAAGTGATTCCTTACTATTATGTTGAGTAGTCACCACATTGCCCATCTTTTTTTTAGCTTCAACTGAATAAGCAGTGTAACGCTTCATTGAGTTGGAATCCTTCTTCTTCTACTCTTATAACTCCTTATACCAATCGAGATAGCCATGAAGTTTGAAACAATTATGTTTAGCATGACTACTTTTGTCACAGTGATCACAACGTAATTAACTCTTATCCACAAAGCCTTTTCTCCTATTTAGTTTCCCTATGCCTCCTTTCTTATCTTCATTCCCCTTTACTAACATAGCATTACGCTCAATGCCTTCTGTGAAACCCATATGGACCTCTATTTGCTTTTTAACTTTTAAAACCATTAAATATGACTTATTGATAGTAGGTAACAGATTCATCGCCATTATTTTATTTCTTATATTATCATGACTGTCATTCAAACCCACGAGGAACTATATTAGGTGATTAAACGATGCTTGATCTATAATAGAAATGCATTTTATGGTATATTCGTATGTATTTTTACATGATTTCATCCCTATTTTGGTGTTTAAATGATTAATTTGTGTTCCTTTTAAGTTTACATGCAAATTTGATCTTATAATAGAAATACAAAGTAAAAAGATCAAATTTGAAGAAGAATTGGGAAAAATGGAGCAAGGAGCATTTAATTTTTCACCCTTAACACATTTACATTTTTACCCTTAACACATTTATATTTTTACCCTTAATATTCTTTTATGAAATTACGAAATAACTATAGTCATCCAAGAACTCCTAGTTATTTCCTATCTAAATATGCACACGTTGTATCTTCATCCTATCCATACTTAGCATCTAAAATGGCTGAGTTATTCTTTAACTATTGCACCGAATGCCAGTGACAATTATAAGCGACAGAGATCCAATTTTTGTGAGTAGGTTCTGGCAAGAATCCTTTAAGATGTAAATTGTGACATCGAAGATGTTGACAACTTACCACCTCAGATTCATAGCTAAACCAAAGTCCTCAACAGAATCGTTGAAGACGTATCTAACTTTGATTTGCCAAAGTCGCTGGAGTAAATGGTAGCCTCTTGAAGAATGATGGTATGACATCACTTTCCACTAACCTATACAATGCACATCTTTCCAAGCCTTATACTGAATTGCACCTCCTTTGTTTATTCCTTATCTTCAGGGAGATTCTAAGTTGGTGGTGGATAGACATTGAGAAATGTGCGGGAGCTTTACAACTTATCAAGTTTCATATTCAACAAGCTAAAAATATGATGACAGAAATCACAGATAAGAAAAGTACAGAGAGCGTTCGCAACCAATACTTTGGTGTATGCAAAGCTTCAATCGTACAGGGAAACTAGTATTCATCAGAGAACGAATAAGATGCTGTCATCCTTTCTCTTTTTTTTTTTTTTTTGACCTTTGAAGATTATCATTTGGAACTCCTTAAAAATTCCAGAATTAATGACACATTTCAGCTTTCTCAACTTAAAAGAAGCATGTCGCTGATACGAGGACGGTACAGGCAATTCTTCAAGAGGTATTGCAGTCTGCATTTAAATATCCAATGGCCATTTATTACAGGAGGATGGTCAAGTGCAAAATCAAAGTAACAATGCAGGTATTAGTCTAACGGCAGCCTTAAGATGATGGAGGTGCTACTAGAGAATATATATATATATATATATTAATGATTTGTAGCAGAATTATTTGAACATCAACCTTGCGGATAAAGTTACTAAGAATGACAGCATTGTTAAGACTCAAAGCTATGGATGACATCCAAGCGAAGCCGGCGAAGGACGTGTAAATTGATATCGCTAGTGCTAGTTTAAGTGGAATAAGAAAGAATGATAGACACATGCGGTCATTCTAACTACTAATAACAGCCATTGAATAACAAATGTAACTGACTTTTAGCTTAAGTAAACTCTCTAACTCTCTGGATAACTCCGGAACTAGCGAAAGTCCTGGAGTTATAAACCTTAATTCTCGATTCTTGAATCGAACCTTATCAGATTCACTAAGAATATCTACGTCCATAACAATACTATAAATTTCACTTTCCAAATCTAATCCGTGGCTGCTTCACAAGATTACTTGCGCCAAGAATAACAGCTTCTGCCCTCTTTATCCCCAGGCTCAAAACCTGTTGTTCAATAGCTGCGTAACATATCGAAAGAGATTGTTAAGGAATTATTGGCTAAACTAAGAACACGCCCCTCCAATCCCCAACAAACAACTTGCCAGATTTACAAGGCAATTGTCTCCATGTCAATGCAGCTAAACTAAGTATTTTTCTATTCCATGTTAGGACAAAAATGAACATTTCTAGGCATTGCAACAGTACTTAATGCGGGCATAAGACGTATTCTTCAACTGGACTTCTTGTCATAAGAACAAGAGCTAACTGATATTCATCAGTTCCAAGTGCTATTATAGCAGATCCATCTAAGTATGGCTCGACGTTCTCTCAGATGTGAGGATAGATTATACATAGATTATACATGTGAGTCACAACTTACTATTCAAATATAATCGGAAATCCAATGAGAAATCAGATGTTACAATTCTTATGATTCCTGTCATAGAGTTTCGGCAGTTTACCTCAGAACAGACTGTCCCAACTGCTGACATTGTAACTACAGTTACTCGTGAATATAATTTCTCCTGCAAGATTTCAATTCTTCACTGGAGCTCATATATCTCTCAGTCAAACCAGCCAGAGTGTTTATCAATGACCCTGGGTCGAATACTATGCCAACCTTTGGATCATGAGTAGAATCAACAATAATCTGCAAAGCAAGCATTTGGGCAATGAAGCAACAAGAAATACTCTCACAGGTAAACAAACTTAAACGCACGGTCCTTTAACATAAACTTGTGCCCATATAATATGTGACACAATATAAGAAATATAAATAAGCCGCATCTCATGACTGGAAGAGAAACCCCTGCTCTTCTGTGTTCATAATCAAGATACTTCATGTGAAAGTTCATGGCAACAGAAATTTAAAAGTAAGCAATGCTTTGAGAACATAAATAGAAAGCTTTTGCTAAAGTTTCATTATACTTTTTTTATTGAATTCCCATCTTCGGAGAGAGTATATCACAGCCTCAGCATAGGCTTATCCAACTTCTTACTTTTTGAATATACTATAATCACATCAACAATACATTTTCTTTATAAGAATAGTAATACCTAGATATCTTTCTTACAGCTCACAACAATTTTCCAAATCAACTCAAGATATTGTTTCACTTACCACGTCTAAGATACCTTGGGAAGTCAAGCAGTCAACATCTACAGGAACCCTACCATCTTTTGGAACTAAAATGGTATTGACATATTGACATGGCTGCAGAAAAATGTTAACTAAAATTAAAATAATGTCTCTAATAATCTTCTCATAACCTGTATTAAACTGAATTCTTCGCATACTCAAAGGCCTGACATAATTGTCAGAAAGCTGATATATAACTTTAGGAAAACTCAAGCGCATTGATTTCCAGACAGAACAATTGATTACACCAATGTCACAAACTTATATTGCCAAAGTTATAAATCCTATCTAAACGGTTGAAAACCATATCTGAAGTTTGACACCTACTAAAATTTTGAAGATGGGTCGTATGGTCTGAAGAGATGCTATGAGATTAAAATTTCAGTACGTATTTTTATACCAGAAGCAACAGTATCAATAATATCATCTTCAAAGATACAACGTGATATCAAATGCATGATATTTGAGGTCCACGACATTAGGATCCTAAGCTACTTAATATTCGAACTCACATTGTAATATTTTGGGTGTGCTTGAATAGAATGCTGGATATCAGCAATATCAGCAAGCTAAATGGAGCTAAGTATTATCACCAAATGAAAAGATCTCTTTACCGCTCCTCAACTATGAACTTTGAACCCTGATATACATCATGCACCCCATTCCTTTGCATAACAGTTCATGCCAGTGAAATTTATGTAATATCAAGTGAATAGGTTAAATTTTAAGTATTTATGTAGACTTTTCCCTTCCTTGTACCCAGTGAAATTGAATAAAAGATCAACTTAGCCACTAATATAAATTGAATATATTGCAATGCCTATCCTTGAGTACCAGTTTCAGAGAAAGATAATCCCTAGGATCTACTTCACCATATTGCATTAAATAGACAAATGCAGCCCTAGACAATTATCAGAATATTTTCATGAAGGTGTAATTTTTGTCTACATACCAAATTTTCTAGATGATTATGAGGATCTCCATATTTACGATTTAGAGCATCAGTAATGGCAGTAACAAAGCAAGAAGCAGAGAAGCCATTTGTCTCCCGATCATGGGTACCATTCAGCAAAAGTACCTAATGAGGGAAGAAACTGAAACAATGCTGGATGTATATCTTCAACAACAAAATCAACAAAAGCAAATAATAGTATCTGGTGGCAAATCTGCAATGCTTCAGTTGATTCAAGGCACTCATACAACAATTAGACTAATGTTAACTACAATATGCATAAAACTAGAGTACAAGATACCTTCAGGCAAGTCCTTGAAGCAATGGTTTCCCCAATACCACGTAACACCTGAAAGTAAAAAATGAATGAAGTCAGCAAAGAAAATTTCTCAATTGCAGTCAGAACATCTTTCAAGCAATAAACACAAAGAAGAAAACATACAAAAAATAAAATCATCAACAGCAATGATCATATTGGTGTAAGATTTGCTTCAAACATGTGATACATGAATAAATTGAGGAAAGTTAACCGATGAATAAGACAAGGGAAGAGACAACATTCTAAAAAAGAGAGAAGAAAGTGAAACAGAATTTTCATAAGAAACTTCATAACATGAAATTCCAAAAAACAGGGGTTTATTTTCCCCTCCTCCTAGTTACGATGGTAACTTGGCATATAGAGAATTGGGCTTAAATACTAAGCCAAGGCACCTCAGACTCTCATCTCTAATACATTGGCCTTAAAGGTTATAGCTAAACCAAGAAAGTACAGCTGTACAACATTAATCATCATGATTAAATCCCTTGATTAGAGCTTTGACTTAATCTCTTGTATTTAAAACTCTCATCATTCCTAATATTCAATATTAACCATATCATATATTTTCTTTTCCAACAATCTAACCCAAGCTTGCCTGTAGATGTCTTACATTGCTAGCTTGCTTACTAGGAAATCAAATTATTTTTGGCGTAGTCCTTTGGTAAGTATGTCAACTATCTGTTGAGTGGTTAGTACAAATGGAATATATATTAGACCATTCTCCAGTTTGTCCTTGAGGAAGGGTCTACTAACTTCGATGTGCTTAATCCTACTCCTATTATTATAGGAGTTCTTTTGGGGTTGTTCAAACACCAAACTTTTTGCCCTGTTATTGCAATCAAAAGCCTTCTTTTAATTCAGCACAATTCACCAAGAATACTTGCACACAAGATGAGTAATGAAGGCTATCCAAGTTGTGCAGAATTTTGAAACAATTGTTAGAATGAAAAGAACCAACGAAATTAAGGAAATGTGAGACTTCATTGCAGAGAATGAACACAATACAACACATAAAAGTTTGAAGGCTTTACATTTATTTATAGCCTTTAAGTTTGTACAACAAGATAAGAAGATAACACATTTGAATTTCAAACACAATGGTAGATTTAATAACCTTTGGTCCTAATAACCAAATTTTCCGACCAACTAAAGTCTTATTCGCCACCTAGAACATGATTACAAAGCTGGGACAATGTCCTTGTCTTAGGCACCAAAAAGGAATCAAATATTCAAGTTAAAGTGTCCAAAATGCATCATATTCAGATAGACTATGTCATGCTAAACAGTGGTCTTTACATAATCTTCTTCTGTCCGAGGAAATTATTCATCGAAATAATGACACCATTGATAACGCTTGATACAAAAAAACAGAAAGAAAAAAAAAAGTCAACATTTCTACTCCTATATGAGGAGCGAGATATTGTAATGTACCCAGAAAATCCACTATTTCAGCTACCACAATAGTGTAATCCATTGCCCCGAAAAACTAGTTAATAGAAGCTGTTCAAATAAAGATTCTATTTCCTTTTCGTCTTGTAATCTATAGAGAAAAGTTTTATTTCATCTATTTAATATGTACAGAAAGGATGTATATATACAGGAGTTTTGACTCTAATTAGAGATAATTTCCCTACAATTAAGGTCTAGAATATTCCTATAATAAATATTGAGATTCCTATAATTAAGCCTAAGATCTCTAACACCAAGTTGGAGCATAGATATTAATCATGCCCACTTGTTACAAATGTAATTGACCCGAGCCCCTTTCAAAGCTTTTGAAAAAAGATCTCTAAGTTGTTCTCCAGTCTTAACGTATCTTGTAGAGATTAAATTATGTTGGATCTTTTTTCGAACAAAATGACAATCAATTTCAATGTGTTTAGTTCGTTCATGAAATACAGGACTAGATGCAATCTGTATGGAAGCTTGGTTATCACACCAAATAGTGGCCGGTTTTTGGACTTTAAGGCCAATTTCAGATAAAAGTTGGTACAGCCACATGATCTCGCTTGTGGCTTGTGCCATTGCTCAGTATTCAAATTCTGCACTTGATCTGAAAACAACATGCTGCTTTTTACTTTTCTATGAAACTAGATTTCCTCCAAAAAATACAAAATATCTAGTTGTGGACTGTCTATCAACTTTGGAACTAGCCCAATCAGCATCCGAAAAACATTCAATACGAGTGTGCCCATGATTAGTGTATAGTACCCCTAGACCAGGAGCTCCCTTTAGGTAACATAAGATCTGCTCTAGAGCAGCCCAATGATGAATAGTTGGAGATGACATAAACTGACTTACAATACTGACTAAATATGCAAGATCAGGCCGAGTTACTATTAGATAATTTAGTTTTCCAACTAATTTTCTGTATTTCTTGGGATCACCAAACAAGTCTCCTTCTTTAGAGAGCTATAGATTCGGAGTCATTGGAGTATTACATGGCTTAACTTCCAATTTCTCAGTCTCAGTTAGTAAATCTAGAACATATTTTCTTTGGGACAGAAAAATACTTTTCTTACTCCACGTCACCTCTACTCCTAGAAAATATTTCAAAGGCCCCAAGCCTTTGGTCTGAAACTGGCTATGAAGAAAAAACTTTAAAGATGAGATGCCCACACAATCACTTCTAGTGATAACAATATATACAACAAAAAGAATGATTCCAAATGCATATTTTTTATAAAAAACGGAGTGATCCGATTTACTCTTATTCATTCCAAATGCTTCAATTGCCTGGCTAAATTTTTCAAATTAAGCGCAAGGACTTTGTTTTAAACCATAAAGAGACTTTCAAAGACGACAAACTTTCTCAAACTCCCCCTTAGCAACAAAACCAGGTGGTTTCTCCAAAAAAATTCCTCATGGAGGTCACCATGGAGAAAAGCATTTTTGATATCTAGCTAATGTAACAGCCAATCATAAGTAGCGACCAGAGAGATGAATAGGTGGCTCCAGGTGAGAACATATTAGAATAATCAACATTATAAGGTTGAGCATAGCTTTTCGCAACAAGGCGAGCTTTAAGCCAATCTTCTGAGCCATCAGAGTTAACTTTGACTGTGAATACCTATTTAAAGCCAATGGCTTTCTTGTCAACAGGTAATTGTACCAATTTAAAGGGGAGTG
The DNA here is from genome assembly GCA_028565735.1 of Pinacopodium congolense. Lineage (NCBI taxonomy): Eukaryota > Viridiplantae > Streptophyta > Magnoliopsida > Malpighiales > Erythroxylaceae > Pinacopodium > Pinacopodium congolense. The sequence goes on along the minus strand of JAOXYD010000002.1, from coordinate 14,057,945 downwards.
TTACAGCTGTAGCAAATTTTATAGGAATTGTATGCCTTAAATAGTGCCTAACTAGGAGTATAATCTATGTATAAATAGTACACTATATATAGTGTTATTTGCAAGAAATATATGATATCTTCTTCATGTCTACAAATACCTTGCCTTCTAAGCTCCACTTGTTTCCAAGTTTGCAAACCTAAAAGAAAATTAAATAGTTTGTCCTCATTTGACATATTCTTGATATCCAAAATGAGTGAACTAAAGATCTTCACATAATTACGAACAATTCCATCTTGTCGCAACTTAAGTTCTATCTTGCCACCACCCAAGATGTGTTGCATGGAAGGAATTGCTCCTTCAATTCTTGAATTAAGGTTTCCCAATCAACAATCTTTGGCCTTCCCGCATTGAAAGTTCCATCCATTCTTACCCTCTACCAAAGCTTTGCATCTCCCACAAGATACATCTTGTAAGTCTCAATTCATCACCATCTTGCACCCTTGTTGCTTCAAAATATTATTTCATATCCTAAAGGAAATTTTCTAGCGCCTCAGCATCTCTAATACCATCAAAATGCTTAGGTTCAGGAACTTTGGACCTCGCCCAAGTGCCACCTCCATCCATTAAAGAATGATGGTGAATGAGTGTGAAAGAGTCCTCCAAGACAGTAATCCTTCTATGTGCCTCATCGGATATATCAAGCCTTTGTTGTATAGTCTGAATTGACTCCTCCAAACTATCCAATATTGTTGAGATTATCATGGTTTCATCCTCCAGAATGGCCCCCATGACATGTTCCAAACATGCAAGCCTCTCCTCAAAGCATCCATTTGTGCAACAGTTTTATCAAGTGCTTATGCCTAATTGGAAGCCTGAACAAGTATAATAACCAACCCCCCAGAGCCCATAGCTTGGTAGGGTGTAGCATAAGAGATTTTAGTGGGGTAGCAAACAGTTGAAATAGCCTCATTTTTCTTGGCTAACACATCTTGCTTAGAGTTTTGAGATTAAGCATCTTAAGCAACAACTATATTTCAACTATGGACAAGCAATTGGAATACCTTTCAACTCCACAGTTCAGATCATCTTAGGTTATGCAATTTCTGGAAATAAATTGATGCCACTTAGTGCAACTCCCTTCAAGTATATAGTAGCCACTTTCACCTTCAACTATAAGGGAGTCTTGTCCACATGAAGAACTGTTCTATCTTTTGGATCCCATTGCATACACCGGTACCATCAAATGTTGCAAATTTGATTTTGCTAAATTAAAAAAAAAGAAAAAATGACTTATTTTATTGACTTAAGCTTGAGAAGGAGGGGAAAAAGTGGAGCTAAATCAGTAGAAAGGAGAGGCCTATCTCAAAGACACGACATAATAAAAGAAGGAATAAACAATGGATCCTCTTCTAATGGGCAGCCCCATCGAGAGATCGACATCCAAGGATGGGCATGGTCCAGGTGGACTAACAGAAGGAGATCATTTTTCCCATTCTTCACCTCCCAGTTCACAGCGGATATGTTGGAGTTGAAATAGAATACGTAACTCCATTTTTAGGAGAAGAATCCACGGTAGTTGAGTACCTAGAACTATCACCAACCAAAAAGGGAAAAGAAGATCCTCTTTGTTGATTTTTCTTTTGTAGTTGTATGCACTATTACAACTCTTGATCTCTTTGACAGACCCTTCTACAATCCATTTGTGCAATTGTCCCTTGAATGATTCTTCTCTGCATTTCATCTTCTAATCACATGTGCCTTCAGTTATAGCTCATTCCCATACAAGAAAGACCTCTAACACTATTTGAAACATGAATAAATTAATGAAAGGAAATCAATATCAAGAAAAAGAAGAAATGGAAGAAGACAAGGAAAGAGAGAACAGTTTAAAAAAAGGGAGAAGGAAGTGAAACAAAATTTTCATAACTTGGAATTTCCAAAAAGAAAGAACTATTATTCCCTCCTCCATGTTTACAACAATAACTATGGCATATAAAGAATTGGGCTTACATATTAGGCCATAACACCCAAGACTCTCTTCTCGAATTACATTGGCATTAAAGGTTCTTGTTTATGATACTAACAACTTTTAATTGTATCACATGTGAAGCCACATTAAACCTGCTACTTTTTTTGGTCCTTCATTAATGGAAGTCGAAGGCTAGGACCATCTTAAAATTTCAACTCCAACGTAGACTCTAATTCTGATGCACAATTAACTTCATGGCTTGGCTTCAAGAGTACATAAACTCATTATCTCTTGAAACTAACAGTTATAGTATGTTCGTCATACAAAGAATAAAATGATCATCAAACTTATATATCGAATATTTTCCCAAGGATGAGTTTCCCACTATTAGGGACCAACATTCATGACCCACTCGCCACCTATATCATAGAAAGTAGTAAAAGTCAACTCCATCGACATTTTCTCCAATCACATGGAATCTGTTGCACAAAGATTTATCCAATTTGCAAAAGAATAGCTAAATCATGAAAATCTTTACGATAACTCGATTAGCATATAGTTAACAACTGTCATGTTCCACTGGACATAAATCATTTATGTAGAAAGTTTCATGTAATATAACGAAAATGTTGGCATTCAAGGAACAATTTGATCATCACAATAATTGAGTTTAAAGAGAAAGGGACATGAAGTGAAATAGCATCCTAATGAAGAGTCAAAGAGTGTTACTAGTGAAGGGCAGATGGAAGTGAATAAGGACCCCATAGCATAAATAATGCAGTCCACACTCCTTAATTGGTCAATTACAGATTCATTCACTGTGGGGAAGACCTAGTCAATCAGAAATGTTAAATCAATAAAACATAAGAAACACAGGAGTACTGACTCTTAACATATGTAAAAGTTAATGTCTCTTTTTCCTTCTTTTTTTTTTTTCCGTTCATAGAGGAGATAGATATATTCTTGGTGCATGGGAATGCTCTTGAATGGGATGTGTAAATGTTGTTTAGTGCAAGTTCTACTCATCCACCCATCTTTATGTCAACAATGTACATAGTATTTCACATCATTTCTAAGCATGAATAACATCAACAACCAATCATGATTTTGACGGACGGATCTGGTATTTTCCCAGTCCCCTCATATCCATAATAAAGAGAAGTTTTTTTTATAAATTGAATTACAAGAAAGGTTAAAAAATAAAATCTTCCAAGTAGTAGGTTACAAGAAAGAACGAGACGAGAACTATTGAAAATCTAACTACAAATGCATTAAGGTATTGTTCACCTCATGCAGGGAACTTCCACCCTCACTTGACATGTAGAACACCCTCTTTACTCTTGACGGAAGTGGTGGAACAGAAGAGCATCCCTGATCAAAAGAATGAATAAAATTTCAGCTCTTTGTTCTGTGAAAGATTGGATGTTGCGACATGCTACAACGAATTGTAACAAAGTAGTTTATAGGCTAATCAACATATGATCCAGTAAGTTGAGTCCTAGCAACCCTAACAGCCCTTTCACCATATACTGAAGAAATTCATTTAATCATTTGGTGACACAAGCCCCAGGTTCAAACAATCATTGCTTTGAAAGTTGCAACAATATTCTGCAACATCATTTACAGATCAAAATCCAATAAAATTTCTCATTTAATTTTCTGAAGCTGCTACAAAGTAATTTCTTTCTTATAGAAAGATCGGTATCACATGTGCCTGATAAAACTGATAAAACATGCAAAAACCCCAGAATTTATCATGGCACATCTGTTCTTCTTATATTTACTACAAGGCACAAATGAGACCATAAATTCCTAAGAAGTCTCTTAACAAATTGAGTAGTCATTGTTCATATGTTCAGAGTAAATTACACGAACAGCCCATAAAATAATGCATAGCAGTAGGAAACCAATTGGGTACACTAGCTTCTAATGATCACAAAAATAGAGGAATACCTTATCAATAGGTTGCATATATTCATTGGTTGGGTGAGAAATCTCATTCTGACCTCTTATTATTGTGCCATCCTGTATTCTCACCATTTAATAAAAGTCAATGATAGAAAAATGCTTCATGTCAAATAATTGATTTTAACATTACTCTTGAAAGATCCACATTTTGAATAGTGAACCGATAGGACTAGAAACATAATTATATGAACTGGCAATTATGCAACATATTGTCTAAATCTAAGGATCAAACAGGAAACATTAAACAGGAACTCATCAAGTTGAAAGAATAAATAAAATAAGTGAAATATCATCCTAAACAATATGATAAACAAAATCATATCAAAATGAGAAAATTATCCATATAGTACACATGTAATAAACATGAAAATAGGGAAGTTTGGTGATGCATAAACGTCTAAAAGTATGTGTAGTAGTACCCATAGTTCACACCCTAAAGTGAGCCTGTCATTTGTCGAGATTACAGGAAAGACCAAACTCTCTGATGGAATCTGTGAAACACGTGAAAACAAAAATATTGCAGCATCTAAAGACTGAAAGAATATGCGTGCTCCTGCAAAAAAAAAGTTACCGATGCTGCAAAAGGGGGATGGTGTTAGTTAAATGAACTAATGCCTAAACTTTTCTGCAAATGAAAGCAAAGTGGAGAAACCAATCTAAAATTAACTTGACCGTAACAAGAAGCCCTTTGTAAGTTTTTTTCTCTTGTATGGAGGCGAATCTAGAAAAGGGAAAAGGGAAAAGAGATGTTCCAACATTCAAGTGAAGAGATCAAGAAAAAGACAAATCATTCCAAAATTCAACAGGCAAGGACTTTCAGCAACGTATAACAAGGCACCATCAAGATCACAGTAAAATTCTAAGATCTCACAAAAAACAAGTTTCAGGATATTTGCACGACAAGCCAAAACTAAATTGACAGCAGAGTCTAGTGCATTTGCATGAGCTATTAACTACTCTGAGGAGGCATAAACTCGTTGTTAATATAGAATAATATTGACCAGGCCCTTTAAATCAGAATCTAATCGAAGAAATAGAAACTTAAGAAAAAAGGAAAAAAGAAGGTTTGAGAGAGGAACTGATACAAATTTTCCAGGAAAAAAGAATCGCTTTTAGGTTCAAAACAGATTAAAACTACAAGGTCATCAGTAACAGAAAGCTGAGTCTACCTTTATAACACAAAAAGTACAAAGGTGCCCATATAAAAGGACAGCCAAAAAAAATCCTAGTACTAACCAAAATGGCAGAAGGTACCTGCCATTACTGAAGCAGAATGATTCATTTGGTCGACGGAGGATCTGTTTTCATAAAACAAATCTGTGATATAAGCACATCAATCACTTTTAACTAACAGTTTGATAGTGGATTGACATCTATAATAACAGCCAATAGAGACAAAAGCCAGAAAATCATGATAGAGATTTTTTATAAAAAAAACACATCATAAGTATTCGAGGAGAAGAAAAAAGAACAGCTGGTTCCTTCCAATCCAAAGATGGAAGACATAGAAGTAAAATGAAGTGTCATTAATCTTTTCACAGATCAAATTTTTCCTCTATACATGGGTCAAAAACTAAGAAAACGAGCATACAAAGCCATTAATCTTTTCACAAAATTAGGAGGCAGCAGAAATATTTGAAAAGAAAAAACTAAGAGGACTTGTCAATAAAATTGGAAGTTAACATTTTTCTCCAGGAGTGGCCTACCTCATTTTGGAAATAAATTAGAAAGGCCCTAATTGTTTCTCTGTAAGGTCTTGATACACCTTTCCATAGAGAGTGTTCACCTTCCACAATGTCATACCTGTCAAAGCTCAACTAAGGACACTATTATTTAATTTCCCACCACAGTTACACCTAGCAAGTAAATAATAAAAATTCAGGATGTGACCAGAATAAGCTACAAAAAGAAAAATCAGATATTGCAGCAAGGTCGAATGCATTACCATTCTGATTTAGCTTGTAGTGCATCAAGAGGAAGTCGATAACCAACCAGTCTTCGGACTGCAATAGCCTCAGCAGTACTTTCATCGGACAATCTCAAACATCTTGATCTAATGTCTCCAACAGCAGGACCACCTTTGAAATATAAATCTTTAACTTCCACCCCAAAAAAGAAAATAATAATAATAATAACAATTCCAAATATTTGGGTCGGTTGATGAAAAGTGTCTGTAATGATTAAGCATTGTCCCTCAGAAGTGGTTCAGATCTCCTCACGGTATGGATAAGGATACAACTTCCTGAGAAAACAATCAATAATGTAGGCCAGTATTTCAAGCTTAACCAATTTTCATTAACTCCAACGAGCCTCCTATGAAGTAGAAATTTACCCATCTAAGTTCAAACTTACAATGAAGAACGAAGGCTTAATAACTACTCTATGTTCTTGCTCCATGTGTCTTACGATTCAACAACAAAAACCAAGACCAAAATTGCAACCCTCGTAAGCATTCATGAAATCCACGGGGCGAAAGATTCTGAATTTGAAACTTTCCACCCCAAAATCAACCTCAAAGAAATTACCAAGGACACGGACGACCTCTGCAGTACTGCCACCGTCATCAGAAACAGGAAGAACATGAGCAACACGAGTTGTTAGCCTCTTGAGCTCCTCCACAACACCATTAAAAGCAGTACCACCTGCAAGGGAAAAAGAAAACGACCTTTACGCACATTACTTGCTCACCTCAGAATTTGGATGAAAGTTGCGATCTTTGAAGAGAAAAAGGAAGAGCATAAAGAGAGACCTGAAAATACGAGAAGCGAGGGCTGGTTGACATTTGGAGGGGAAGAGCAGTGGCAGTGAAGCGAAGCGGACGTAGAAGCCATAGGCAATGAAAGAGAAGATTTTGAGTTACTCGGTTTCGAGTGTAATGAAAAGTTGGAGAAGGTGAAGGGAATGTAGGGAATGTTAAAAGGATAGTATCGGAGAAGCGGAGGAAGAGCGTCGCTTATGGTGGGACTCAGCCAACGCTCCGCCATCTTCTCGCTATTTCTTTCCGGACCACCACCACTCGTCCCTCCTTCATTAATGATATTGTTTTTGTTTTCTCCTTTCATTTCTTTTCAAAAAAAATTTAAAAAAAAGGGCAACATCATAGCATGGTATTGTTTTGATTTTTGATTTTTATTTTTTAAATATGAAAATAAAAATTAGTAAAATTAATAAAAACTCAAAAAATAAAATAAAAATTTTAAATTAATCGATGCATAATATTTCAATTTTTAACTTTCTTATTTTGTGAAAATAAATTTTAGTTATTTTTCTTTATCTTTTTTTTTTTTTTAGTCCTTATGACACTTAAATACTACATAGATCTTGCAATAATTTCTTTAAAATGATTTTTCTCCTATAAAAAGTCGATTAATTGAAAATACATGTAAAAATGAGTTTTAGTTTTTTTTGTAAGAGGACCTCTGTCTCCTTGCTTCAGATGGCAACATTTCTTTAAATTGATGTTAAAAAAAAGCAAAACTATTAAAAAATTCTTGGTCACCAGTAAGTGTATATTTTTCCTTTTCTTTTCTTAATAAATTGGAAATAAAGGCAAATGCATCATCCGATTTGATGGTTTCCAAGTCCAACTCATAAGCAAGTGGTACTTCAGAAATAAGCTGGGCTGCCCAAAAGAAAAGGAACAAGAAGGCTTTCCTAAGACCATTGGGATTTGCGAACTTTCCAATTCAGAGACCCCAGAGAAGAAATATGTTATAAAACCACACTTTTGACATGAACCTAGAATGCCTTTCAAGAAGGGTTGTCCAACATTGCCCTTTTCCTTTTACTCATAATTGGTATCATCAAGACCTTTCTTGGTTCCTAATTAGCAAGGAGTATATTCATTTTGGAGTTTGTTTTGTTCTTAACATCAATTGTAAATTCTATCAAGGTAAAATGTTTCATAAATTTTGATATATGCCTCCTTCCTTTTATTGGTATAATGAATCAAATTAATTTCCAAAAAAAAATGATGAATCACAATTAATCTGAAGACAATAATTATAATACTTAAGCTGGTAGGACTTAAACAAAACCTCATTGTATATAAAACTGATCAAGGTAATGTACTTCAAATGCATTGCCAATATTACAATAACTAGGTACTAACTAAATTGTAGTATATTTCCTCATCGCTCAAGGTACCTTAATTTCTTTACTAGCAAATATTCAATTATGACTCATGCCTTGGCCACACCATTATCATCTGAAATTAAAAGGATATTTAGTATTATTTTTAGTTTTGAGTTTTTATTTTTAATTTTGATTTTGTATATTTTTATTAGTTTTGTGTATTTTTCAATTTTTGTGTTATTTTTCGATTTTTATGTTGTATTAGTATGTTTTTTTGTTTTGTATTTTTTTTATTTTTATATTTAGAAAAACGAAAAATCAAAGCTTTACCAAACATAGCCTAAGATATTGTCTTACTTTGTATAGCTGACATGAAAAAAATATACCATAATTATCTAGATTATGGTATGGTACATTATGTTCGATGATTTTCAAGCTAAGTTCAAAACCTCTCCTAAATTGCTGATGTTATAAAGGCCACTCCTCTTCATGCTAGATGAAAATTGTTATGGCGAGCTTCAAACTAATGATGACATTTGTTTTGTTGCTGTCTCTTCTTGACCTTTTTCCAAAGGAAAAGGAAAATGGGGAAATCATATATAGAATCATAATAGTTCAGCCTAATTATAGGATAATTTATTAGTAGGTGCTTGATTAATGATATGATAATTTATTAGTAGGTGCTTGATTACAGCGATTATTAATTTTCATTATTAATTTTCACTATTAGCCTAAAAAAACCTTAGCATTCCAAAATGTCTAGTAGATATTGACAGAATCATACCTTAAAAGACATGCTTTTTACTATTTCAAAAACAATATAAAAAAAGTTCATTGTCGTCCACTAAAATGCAACCTTCATCAAGCTTTACTTTGTTATATGGATATGTATCAGTCGATTCATTAACAAGGTTGAGTTACTTTCATATAAGAATATTAAAGAAATTAATATTTATAGGATGACTGTTATTTTCTTCCTTCAAATCTAAAAATAATTCTCATAAAAATCCTTAAAGATTAGGGATTATATCAAGTCCTTTAAAACCTTAAAATTACCATAAAAAGACCTATGGTTTGACACTTTACCTCAAGTTGGTGAATGAATATCTTTTATTTCAGACTTGCTAATAATGAACATAATACTTGGTAATCCCTTCATAAATACATCAACTAGTTAGGCTTTTGTTAGAAATAAATAGAATCCAAGTTAGGCCATAATATAGTTTTTCTTTGATGAATACTTGTTAACATTAATGTGTTTTGTCTTATGATATTGTATAGGATTACATGCAATATTGATTGTTGATTTATTATCATAATACAGTCTCTGAACCTTTCCATTTTATCTTCTAATTATCAAGAAATATTTTTAATTATAGTAACTTGCATATTCCTAATGTCATCAACCTAAATTCTAATTCCACACTTAAACAGACTACTAAATTTTGATTTTTACTTATCCATGTTATAAGGTTATCACTGAAGATAATATAATAGTCAAAAGTTGACTTTCTATTCACTAATGAACTCGTATAATCGTTATTCATGTAGGCCTTTAAAGTCATACTTTCTTCTTTTCTAAATAGGATTCCTTTCACAAGGAAAACTTTCAAGTATTATAAAATTTAATATATTACTTTGAGATGCATTTCTTTAAAATTATGTATAAATTAACTAACAAAATAACAAATGCAATATCTTGTCTTGTATGTGTCCAATAATTAATTTCTCAACAAATCTTTGATAAAAAAACCTCTATTTACCATGGAATCATTCAAAGCATCCAATAGTTTATGATCGAACTTAATGGGTGTATTAACTTGCTTACATCCCATCTTTCCCTTTTCCATTAATAACTCAAGCGTGTACTTTTATTATGAAATAAAGATTCCTTAATTCAATGTGTCACTTCAATGTTTAGAGAGTATTTTCACTTTCTAAGTTTCTTAATCTTAAACTCTCTCAATAGATACCCTTTTAAAATGTACATATCATTTGTATCATTACAAGTTATTTTCATATCATTCACATAAGTTAACAATATTGTCACTCTCCTTAACTTTGAGGTGTCTCACGAGCAAAGTATGGTCAATTTGGGTTAGCTCATATCCCAACTAGTTATTACTTTAAAGAACCTTTAAAACCAGGCTCTCGATGAATGCTTAAGTCCATAGATGACTTTTTTTAATTTGTGTACTTGTCCCTCTTTGGATTCAAAATTAGGGGGACCTCCATGCAAATTTCCTGTTCAAGATTACTGTTGGTCTCTATATAGCACTTAAAAAAGGATGAATTAAGTAATTAAAAATTTCTAAGTTTTTGTACCTAAATAAAATTACCCTTTTAATTAAAAACAAAATTAAATACAATTAATAAATAATATATAATAAAATAAATTGAATTGAAATAAACTTATAAAATAAAGAGAAAGTAAAGAGATGTACAAACTAATTTATAATCGTTACGTTCATAAATTCGCACCTACATCCACTCTCCAATTCTTTATTGAAACTATCAACAATTTCATTTTACAACTTCTTTTTTTCAATGGGTTCTTAATAGGGGTATATTATATAGGCTTTTAGGACATAATTTGCTGCATTTTTACCCTAATCTTAATATGAAATTACCCTATTTATATGCATTTTTTACGAAAATGTATATTCATACTCAAATGAGGAGTACTATGCAAAATTGGCTAAGCGTAGATGATTTTCCAAAAGATAAATATGGGCCTTTAATAGTGCAAGTGATGTACAAATGAACCACCACTATAATCCTAGTTAAAGTCACTAAATTAATAGTTGTCTTTAACAACGTCGTTGTAGATCAAGCAAACTACAATTCAAGAACAATTTCTTGATAAAATAATAACATTGGTTAAGAATAATGTCATTTTTTAATGACTTTAACAGCCGTTATACTCTCTAAAAGTTTGATCTAGCATATGTTTCAAGGCAATTTAGTCGAATTATTCCCTAACCAACCCTAAACCTAATGAGGCACATAACTAGATGTTTAAAGCAATCAATAACAATTAATTAGATAGTTAGTCATATTTTGGATTTTCTTTGTAACTTTTCTCTTAATTTTATATTAAATCCATCAAAGAGTTAATTCGAGTGTCTGAAGGAGGGAATTCATAAGTAATTAAGGATACAAAGAATCTATCCTATTTGTTGGGAAAATTAGTAAAAAATACAATTTAAATTAATGAATAACCAAAAGTAAGTTAATTGTGAGGGTCTCAAATCTAGAAAAGGATTTTAGAGTTGAACTTCATGATCTTTAAGTTTATTATACTGAGTTCATTAAATAACCAAACAATGAAATAGAATTAATAAAAAAAGACATTGACTTAATCACAACTATATCTTGAATTAGAAAAGATACCCTAGATCTCACATAAAAATTTCTAAACTTTATTTATTTATTTAATCCAAACCCTTAGCTAGACTTTTGCTATTGGTAACCCTCAAATTCCATTTATATTTTGTTACTTAGTTGAGTGTTTTATTAACTTTAGTTATTTTAATTAATTTAGTTTATCACGTTTGGTTTCTCTAAATAATCATACACTAATTAACTTATTAGTTACAGTAAATCTTCGTGGAAACAATCTCTACACTTATCAAATTTCACTATATTACTTGTTAACAGGTATACTTGTATAAACTTGGTCTTGGATTGAAATTGATTAGTATTGAATTGCACTAGTTTAGAAAGATTACAATAAATTTTTGGTGTCACTAAAATAAAAGTTAGCAATTAAAAAGATATATGATATTAATTAACATTTTAATTTAATTTTTATTTTTAAGTATACAAAATTAAAAATAGAAATATATTTATTTTATTTTT
>JAOXYD010000002.1:14001816-14014937 GCA_028565735.1 Pinacopodium congolense | reverse complement strand
AAATTTGGTAATTCATTTATTTAAATTACGTTGTTTGTTGATTTTTCTAATAATTAAGGTAGCTTTCTCATATTCTTAATCATCTAATGTCTTTATCTTAAGTGGTAAACTTAAAACAAATATTAAGCATTGAAATAAACATAGATTATCATCCAGCATACATTAGCAACTCAATCAAATCATTTACTATACTTAATTTAGTTGAAAATCATATTAAAAACATATAAAGATCAAAGAACAATAAGAATCAACCTTAAGCAACTTATTCTTGAATATATTCAACAAAAGAGTAATATACAAGAGAATTAAAGTTTAGAAAGCACTAAATGAAGTTATAAAGTGAAATATAACTTTGAATCACCGAATCAAACTCTTGAAATCCTTAAAAACAACTTGAAATATCCAAATACAAGGTTGAAAAATGAAAATAGAAAAAAAAACCTAAATTAGAGAAAGAAGAAGAAAAATATATCTAACTAATTTTGGCTGCCAAATATGTGTTCTCTTTATACGAAAATGACTTCTGAAGCTTCTACATGTCTCCTACAAGTGGCTGCAAGTTAGAGCAAATTGGAACAAGTTAGAGTTGAAATCTAGCCGAGAAACACGTCTGAGTACTTAAACGATGCTTAAGTTAGTAGCTAAACGATGCTGCTCAACCCCAATTGTTTAACTTTATTGAAGGGATTCAACAGTGGTTCTAGTGACTTCAGCGACAGTTTCTTAACCCACCGTTTAACTCCTATTTTATGATATTTTTGTTGATTTTTCTAGAATTCTTCCCTTTTAAACTTCAATCTATAAGCCAAACATTTGTAAACATAAATAAAACACATTAACATCAAATTAAAGGTAGTTGTGTGCATCAAATAACATTAGAAACACTATAACTTATGCACCTAATAGTGGCTTTCCTATATAGGTACATTTCTAGATCTTTTTTAGTGCTTTTTTTATCTTTGGAAGCCTAGAGCTACCACCAAGAGAGTAAAGGCCATTCCTAAGCCATTGTTACAAGATTGTGAAGTAATTTTAGGAGGAGAATTGAATCAAAGCATAAAGGGATTAAAGATCAAGATTGATTCCAGCATTAGTCATTGAAGATTCAAGGATTTAAGTGTCATAAGAACGAGGTTTCCAATCCCTATTTCTTCTTTAATTGTTATTATTTTGTTTGACATGTTTAGGAACTAAATTTGTATATGGTTTAGATGTTTATGAACCTTAATATGGGGTGTTTGATGTTGTTCTTTTGATTCAATGTTAAATTTCCATATTTGTATTAGATTTATTTATGAGATTAAGGAAATTAGTTTTTGATTGTCATGTGAACATAAGGGACAATTTCAATTATTTGATTTCATGTATTAGATCGAGAAATCATTTATATCAATACATCAATCCATAGGTAATGAATCTTATATATAGATTTAGAGATAGACTTAAATAAGATTTTTAGATTAGACATGAATTTAATTTGAAAAATAGGTTCCATAGAATGATTTAATGCATCCAATTGATATTTTTAGATAAGGAGAACTTTTGCTTAATTTATTAAGATGCATAGGGATTATATAGATTGAGAGAGATTATGATTTAATTTAGGAACTTATGGTCCAAGGTAAACTGAAAAATCCATTGCATCGAAATTGAACAATGAATATGAACATGTTTTAGGGAGATTAACCATCTAAGTCCTAATTTCCTTAATTACTTGCCAAGTCTAGTAGATTTGTGTTGAAAGTCTTGTTTAGTTGTTAGTTCAATTTTAGTTAATTAATTGATCCATAATCAATTGAATAGGTTAGATAGTAAAACATTACTAGTATTTCTGTATAGTCCTTATGGGCTCGACATTCTAGACTCATAATAACTATACTATGATACATAAGTGGACTTACCTATTTGTGGTCTTAGTATTATTATATTTAAGATTTAATATTTATTTTATTTAAAACTTATAGATACATTTAGACCTCATCAGCCAGTATAAATATGCCAATTTAACCTTAAAGCTATGGTGGTTATTAGTGGTCGCTAACCAATGGAAGTTTCTAAGTCTTATCTCTATCTCTTTAATATATCTCTTTAATAATTAAATAATGAAGTAAGAAGTGAGTAGATTAGTACCCTTAGAAGCTAGAAAGGATGGCTATTATCAGTTGGAGTCTTCTAGTATAAGAAAGGAACCTATTTGTTCAAGTTTAACCCTATTCTAAATTTGATCTAAAATAGGTTTATAGTCTCCATTTCTAAGCTTACTAAAGAAAAGAGGAATACCAAGATATTTTATAAGAAACTGTCCTATTTGAATACCTAAAATGCTATTGAGTTCCCTCCTAAAATCTCTACTAAAACCAGAAACAAACATCTGAATTTTGGAGAGGATTATGTTTAGACCTGAAAGGTTAGAAAAAAAAAGTTAAGGCCACCAAATAAAGTTTTTATAGAGTAGTTGTTAGTATGATAGAAAAGGAGTATATCATGTACAAACAAAAGATGTGATAGTTTGAGCTTTGAAAATCTCTAGTAATATTTGAACCCTTAGTTGTTTCATGTAAACAACAGAACTTGGGTTAAGGCTTTCATAAAAGTTATGAAAAGGTAGGAAAAGTGGGGATCTCCTCATCACAACCTAGAGTTTTCTTTGAAGAATTTAGCGAGAACTCCATTAATAAGGATGGAGAAGGAAGTAGTGATAATAGATTATCTAATCCAACCTATGAAAGCATGGATAAAAACTAAGATTTCTATAACCCTGAAGACAAAGTCCCATTAGATTGAGTTATAGGCCTTTATTAGGTCAATTTTAAGGTACATCTATCATGGACAATATTTAAATGATAATTCTTAAAATCTCTTCGACAAGGAGAATGTTGTCCCTTATCCTTCTATTTTTAACAAAAGCTATTTGATTATTGTTGACTATGAAAGGCAGGAAATCCTTAGAGCTATTCACCAGCAGCTTGGATATGAATTTATAGACTATATTGCAGCAAAATATAGGGCAATAATCAATAACTCTAGAAGGATTGGACTATTTGGGGATTAGAAATATGAAAGTAAAGTAATTTCTTTCAACATCCTGCCATGTTGGGAGAAATTTTATATCGCATTAGTGACATCATTTTTTACTATACGTTAGGTTTGTTTAAAAAGAATGCATTGAAACCATCTCATCTTGGTGCTTTATTAGAATTGAAAGAGTTAAAGGCATCATGAATTTTCAAATTAGAGAAAGGGGAAGTATAAGTGGTGTTAAGCCTCTCAGGGATCTTCTTTTTAATGTAATATATCATAATGTGCATATTTGCCTAACGGGTTTCTTGAAAAACATTTAGGAATTGCTTTTAGATTTTTTTAAAAGAGAAAGTTCCATAACCATAATCACCTATAATAGAATGAATACTATTGCAATTCTTGTTAAAGAGAATGGAATTATAGAATAATTTAATATTTTTGTCTCCTTTTTAAAGCTAGGATATTCTTGATCTTTAAGAGCTTTATAAAGGAGATGGATGGTCTCTTTTTCCTTTTTTAGGATGAGGGGATCATTAAGGTTGGACCTTATTTAAGTTTGAATACTATCTAATTTTGACCTAATATAATTCACTTTCATATTAAGATTTCCTATATCCTTGTTATTAAGAGACTTAGGGGAATTTTTTAATAGCTTTGAGTTTATTCACCACTTTATACATAGGAGTACCTGTGATTGGAGTTTATTGGAATTTTTTAACCACTTGGAGGAAATTCTAATGCTTGACAAGGAAATTGAAAATTCCAAAGGATGATGATCTTGTACTAACCATAGTTTGAATATAAACTTGGATTGGAGAATGACTAGAGATACTTAGATTATCCACAAAGGTGAAAGATCCTTGGAAGGAAGTAGATTAAGAGGGATTAATGAGATCATAATCTAATTTTTTTCTCTATATAGAGAGATCCATCCCGTTTGTTACTCTAAGTTAAAAGAGGGCTGTTTAAGTTAAGATAAAAAAGAGATTAGTTTCCTAAGCAATCTTGAAAGTCTTTTATACTTAACACTGAGTTGGTACTAAGATTGGATTCTTTATGAGAGTTGAAGACTATGCTAAAATCACCTGTTAAGAGCCAAGGTGTGGACATAGTAGTGGAACTAATCATTTGAATGGCTTCCTATAAATCTTTCCTATGGTTATGGTTATATTGACCATAAGCACAAATTACAATGAAAGAGGTATCCTGATTTAGAGGTTAGACTTTTAAATGGACAAATTGGTCGGAGACCTCAACAGGGGAATAAGAGAGAGTTGAAGTATTCTAGGTAGGATTCTAGCATTACTGTTATATTGGATGTTATTAATGGAACTTCATTTTTCAAAAGATGGAATCATAAGCTTTATTGAGTAAAAGAGAGGATTTGATCCTTCTCTCTATAAGAAAGATGAAAGAGGTGAATTAAATAGCTTCAAATAGTTTTTAACCCTTATAAATTTGATATCTTGTGATTTAAATTTAGTTTTTCTTCTATCACCCTTTTCACTTGTAAACACATATCCTTTTAAGTGTTCAAAGTATCTAATATAGATACTTTTGTTCCCTCTAAGATCAATTTTTTCCTGTTTATGAGAGAAATCATGAATATAGGTAACATAATCCTAAGGCCATAAGTTTGTCTATTATATTTTCTAACTATCCGTAACTCATATAGGTACAAGTGACTGGTTTTATGAGCATTCCATTAAGTATATAAGTGATTTTCTTCAATACTTCTTATCTAATTGATTTTCTTCCAATTTCATATACTATATAAAGTAATCAAATGCCTTTGATTTGTGTGAAATCAAACAAACATAACCACACTGAGTATAGTCACATATAAAAGGGATAAAATACACATCCCTTCATATTGCCTTTACATTCATTGAACCATAAATGTCAGAATAGATTAATTTTAATGGATGCATAGCTTATGCTCCCTGTCTAAATAACTTTCTTACTATATTACCAGCTAGACATAGGTAGGTAAATTTATTTAATTAAATCATATAATAGGCCTTCTTTTAGTAATAAACTTATTTGATTTTTACTAATGTGACATAGTCCAGCATGTCACAAAATTGCATTAATATTGGAATTACTAGATAAATCAATAAAGAATAATTAATGTTATTACTTATGTTAACGATGCCTAGAATAATGAAACCATCCAATATAATACCATGACCATGATAAATGTTTCTAAATATAAATTCATTCCACCATTGTGAACGTTTATATTAAAACTAAATTTAATTAATACCAATAAAAAAACAAGATACTATTAAATCTTTGGAGAATTCAATACTTTATGTAGGATTAAAAAATCACTACCATGCACATTTAATTTGTAAGTGCCAGTCCTTTGTATAAAAACACTTTAGTTGTCTCTTAGATAAATCTATCTTGTTTTATATAGGCTTTCCTAAATTCTATGAAGGCATTCTTATCCTTTATTATATAATTAGTTGCTTCTTGAATCTACAATAAGAAGGACATGATTTAGTTAAAAAGATAGAAAAAAGAGACATTTATAAAACAAATATCTATGTTATAAATAAGGTTTTACCTTTTTAAGCTCGTCATAATTGAGAAAAGTGATGCTTATTACCGCAATTATATCACTTAATCCTTTTTATGTTCATTTTTTCTGAAGGATGTTTTCCTTTCTAAGTTGGTGTCACTTGGCTTTTGTGAATCTTGAGTAAGCCTTCTATTCTTTTTCCACTTAGGCTTATCATGATGCTTATGCTTCTTGTTTAAAGCTCCATGTGAGATAGAAGCAATAGCATACACCTAAGAACTCATCTTAGAAGCTTTAGGACATTCTTCCTTTAACAAGAGCTGCCTCGTAGCATGCTTCATTATTTTGATATTTTTATTTGCGTTCAATGCAATTTCATGTGCTCCCAACTCTTAGGTAGAGAACGAACATATTTTGCACTTTTTTCTCATCAGACAATACATGACCAACTTCTTGTAATTCAATTACCATGTTTTACATGTGCCTCAAATGCTTTTATATTCTATAATTAGGATGCTTCTTATAAGTGTCAAACTTGAAAGCAAGTAACTTTAATTTAATTATAGAGGTACTTCTAAAGCATGTAGCTAAAGTAGACCATATATTCTTAGTATATTTGTATTTCCTCCATGTTGCTCAGCAACGTACTGTGAGCTAATGAATTCTTCATTTTCTAATTCCTATATGCATCACAATCTCTTTTGTGCGGGGTTGTATTATCATCCTTAAGAACATTTGTAATTTTGTTTAATGGTTTTAGAGCCTCTTATTCCTTTAGTACATATTGGATTTTCATGTTACATAACTCATAATTGTCACCATTCAACTTCTAATGCTTGTTGAGTTTAATGACAATATTCTTTGATACAGTAACCATATTAAAAATATCGTGTTTAAACAGTAAAAGAGAGATGTTGTAGTTGTACATTGTTGTTATGTGATTTATACATCGAGTGAATAATTGGAAATTCAATTGCTTATGAAATCGAAAGATAACATATATGGTCCATCATTATTCATATAACAATTAAGGGAAAAACGTAAGCATCCCATGAGTCATGAAAGGCCCGTGGGCCATGGAAGGCCAATAATTTATTATTATTATTATTATTATTTTAAAATCGGCCACGACTTGCCTTGAGAGGCCAGTCACGTAATCGGTCTCAACAATTAAATACTAATTGCCATACTTTAGTGCAATTCAATTAATAAAAACTTATATATAATTTTTATTCAATTAAATTAATTAATTTTAGTTAATTAGAAAACTAGTTTCTAATTTTATTCTAATTAGAAACTCGTTTTTAATTTGTATTCAATTGTTTCT
Source organism: Pinacopodium congolense (assembly GCA_028565735.1). NCBI lineage: Eukaryota > Viridiplantae > Streptophyta > Magnoliopsida > Malpighiales > Erythroxylaceae > Pinacopodium > Pinacopodium congolense. Next base: position 14,008,062 of record JAOXYD010000002.1, on the reverse strand, counting down.
CATTTTATTCTAATTAGAAACTTTACCTTTTATACAACTAAAAAATTTAGTTTATTTTAATTAGAATTCTTTTTTTTAATATTTAATCAACAAAATGAATAAGTTTAATTAAATTAGAAAACTCATTTCTTTTTTTTTTTAATTCAGAACTTATTTCTAAACTTTTTATTCAACAAAACATATTGGTTTATTTTAATTAGAACAATTATTTCTAATTTTATTATAATCATAACTCATTTCTATTTTTATTTAACTAAAAAAATTATTTTATTTTAATTAGAAAACTAATTTCAAAATTATTCTAATTAGAAACTTATTTCTAATTTTTATTTAACTAACCAAACTTATTTATTTTAATTAGAAATTAATTTATAATTTTATTAATGGATCTCTAAATTTTCATTTTACTTATTATTATTATTATTCAACAAAATTGGAGGTGTTAGTGTGTGCAAACTATCTATCAGGTGTGTAGCTGCAATCTAATGAGGGCTTGACAACCTCTGATTCCATTTTTTTCATTTTTTTATTTCATTGTCTTCTATAGCATGTTCTACTGTTCTATACTAGCCACTCACAAATCTAGGACTTCATCTATTCAACAACATCCAAAGAAAACAATGAAAAACAGAACTATAGGGACTTATCTCCGCGAGTGTAGATCTACTGCTATTAGAAGAAGGGCTTCATCGTCATTTAATATCTCTCGTTGGTGAGTTACAAAAATTACAAAACCATAACAAAATAGTGGGAGAAAAAAAAGGAAAAAATGCATACTAATATTATACTTTTGTTAAAGGTAAAAGAATTGGGGACAACATCCTTCTTGCTCAAGAGTTATTTAAAAATTATCATTTGAGTAATAAACATAAAAGATGTGCTTTCAAAATTGATCTAAAGAAAGCCTATGACTCCATTCAGTGGGACTTCATTTTTGAAGTTTTTGATATTCTGGGTTTTCATTATATCTACATAAATTGGATAAGAGAATGGATCACTTCTCCTTCCTATTCTATTCTTATTAGTGACACTCCTTCCACCTTTTTTAAAGGTCATAGGTTAAAATAAGAAAATCCTCTTCCCCCTATCTTTTCATCAAATTTTTAGAGGATTTGTCTAAAATTTTAGCCTATACCATCTCTTAAATGCAGCTTTTCATTACCATTGGAAATGTTTTAAACTCAATTTATCTCATCTTCTCTTTATAGATGACCTCCTTTTAATTTGCCAAGCAAGCTCTTCTTCTATAAAAATTTTGTTTAAAGGGTTAACTCTTTTCTATTCTATCTAATCTTTAAATAAATTTCTTCAAGAGTCAAATGTTCTTGTCCAAAGATTCAATTAGTTTAGAAAATTAAATTTCTAACATTACTAGTATTCGTCCTAGTAAGCTCCTTATTAAATATTTAGGCCTCCTTTTCTAGTAGATTGTCCAAGAAAGATTGTAAGCCTTTGTTAGAGAAAATGAAGAAAAGAGTTAATATGTAGACTAACAAATTTCTCTCATACGCTGGTAAATTGCAACTTGTTAATTCTATTCTTACTGCCTTTCAAGTCTATTGGCCTACCCACTTCTTGCTTCCTTCTTTTATTATTAAGGACATTAAAGGTAGATTATGACAATTTCTCTAGTTAGGTGGCTTTAATGGTAACTATAACTTTAAAGTTAAATGGGATGACCTGTATACACCAAAAAAAGAGGGTGGGCTAGGCATTAAACATAAAATAAAGTTTTGTTAGGGAAAAGAGTTTGGATTTTGTTCAATGACCTTGAAGCCTTATGGATGAAATGTGTGAACACTATCATTCTCAAAAGGAAAAATTTCTGGAATGTGAGAGTTAAAAATGGGAGTATTTAGAGTTAGAAGAAACTTTTGAAAGTGAAAGACAATATTCAAAACCAATTCAAAATTAAGATTAGGAATAGACCCTCATGGTAGGACCCTTGACACTCTTAAGGCAGGAGTTTGTTATCCCTTACCAGATAAATAGCCTAGACATTACCATGGATTCCATAGTCTTAGCTATTATCAATGGGAATAATTGGAATTTAAGTGATACCATGGATTTTTTAATCAAAAACATTTTTACCACCTCCATGCCCTATTTGCTTGATAAAAAATCAGACAAACTAGAATGGTTATCTAGCTCCTTTAAAACTTACACAAACTCCTCAATTTGCAAATTTTTAAGACCACTTTAACGTATAGTCCCTTGGGCCAAACTTTCTTGATATAAAAAGTTAGCCTTGGACATAATTTTATTTAATGGTTAGCCTTTCTAAGCAAGCTTCTAACAAGAGACAAAATGACCTATCACCACTCCCCCAATTTCTATTCCCTCTGCCTGGCTAATAACGAAAATATCATCCATCTTTTCTTTAAGTGTAATTACTACAAATCTTTTTGGATAGTAGTCCTCCATAACTTTCAGATTAATCATACTCAACTTCACTCCCTTCCAGAGACCATTATATGGTATCAAAAACCTTTAAGCCTTAAAAATTCAGACCATTACCTCTTTAAATTCGTCCTATCCACTTATGTGTATAACCTTTGACAAGAAAGAAACAACCATACTTTTAATGGTGTTTTCTCAAGACTTCAAGAGTAACATCAACAAAGTGGTTTCCCAGAATGTAGAACATCTTATCTCCAATTCAAATGAGTGATGATTTTATATTGCTATACATATGCTTTACTGAAATTTGTTTTGCAGGTTCTTTAGAAATCATTGAAGAAGTGACGAGGAGAAATAGGCAAGAGAAAGGGAAACATATAGCTATGTCGAAGAAGAGAGAGAGGAATAACAAAATGGAGCATGGTGATTAGAGATTGACAAGGCTATGCTTCTTGTGGAATAGAGTTATCAAAATTCCATCGAATGATCATAATGGTAGGAATATTTCTAGTAGTCCATCAAGGAAGAAGTAAGCAGAGTGAAAGAGAAAGAAGATGCAACTAAAAAAAGAATACCCAGCTTAACAATTCATTTATGTCACACATGACAACGATGGAGAAGAATAGTTCACAACTCAGCTCCTCAAGTGAGAACTTCCACTGTGAAGATGACTGCTCCTTAGTACCAAATCACCTCCTCTGAAGACTCTTGGTCTAAATCCATCAAACAAGCCTTAATATAGAGGATGGAGGAAGGATTTTGGAATTCTACATCACTAATTAACTCTTCATGAAGACCTCCAATGGACTCAACATCCATTGAAATACCATTAGACAAAATATTCTTTGAAGAGATTAAGGAGCCAATCAATTTTACTAAGAGGAAGATAGCAAATTAAGAAAGGCTTGAGCAAGAAAGAAGAAGGACGTAGACAAGTTTTGAAGCTACTATGCAAGGCCCTCCCCTTAATATTAAACCTGAACCAGTCTCTAAATAGGTCCAGTTTAATGTTGGTTCTTGTTTTTAGATATTGGCAATTAACTTTGCCTTTGTTTTTACTTATGAGGCTTGATTTGTATGGGAAGTACATCTTATGTTTTGCCTGATGCACTCTTTTTATAACCTCTTTATCTAGTTTCTTTTCTTTTGTTTTTTCAGGCTTAGCAATTTAGATTGGTTTAGGCAACCTATGCTCCTTGTACGGAACCTTTTTTTTTCTTCTCTTAATGTTACTTTAGTGATTTATCAAAAAAAAAAAAAAAAGAAGAAGAAGAAGAAGAAGAAAGGAAATCCATATTCTTTTTGCCTAGTGGTTTAATTTAAATTAACTACTGTTAGTGCTTCTAGCATGTACTTTTGTTTTATTTTGAATTATTTAATTTCTTCTCTGTTTTTATCTTTTGACCTTCACAATCCATTCTTTGCTTGGATTATGGAATATGAATTGTTCTTCAACTCTTAAAATACCAAAACTAGTGAGGATATCCAAGAAAATCATAATAAAATAGAGAGAGATATGACAGTTATTTTTAATACTCAAAAACAGTCTTCAATAAAGCTCTTTGTGCCAAAAAAAGAAAAAAAATCTTCATCAAACTTCTATCAGCAAAAATTATTATAAGCTTTTTGACTTTTTCTGTTATATATGTATATATAAAATACATGTATGTAATATGATTTATGAATGCTTGAATTTTATTTGATGTAAAATTCATTGATTATAGTATAAATCAAAGAATAAAAATTTGACACATTTAACAAATAAAATAACAGATAATATCAAAATTTTATATAAAATTTATCTATTATTTTTAAGATAAGGATGTATTTTAAATTTCGTTCTAATATTACTGTTAGAAAAACTTTAACAATCACGTAGATTGATTATAAGATCTTTCGTATATGCATAATTTAAGAATAACTACATTTACGAATTATTTTTCAATTCCACATCTTCAGTAAAATCTATTTCAAACGTCACAACTTTATGATTTTAAACTGGCAGAACACAATTTTTCGTCTAATCCCATCAGAAATAGATTAAATATTTGTTTCAGCGACTCGAGATGGAGAATCCTACTAATATTGTATCATGCGTAAGGAAAAGAACGGAAGTAGTCAGGAAAGAGTAGATGTTTCCAATCAACTAACAAAATTGCCAAAACAACAGTGAGATTGTAGCTAGTATCATCCGCAACAACACTGGGTATACATATGAAGGTCTTTGGTGCTAATGGAACGGTTAAGCCCACTAAGTTAAATTCTCAGAACTGTTTTCCAGGAATTTGAGGTGTAGACTTCAAAGAATATCGCGTTCAACTGTCGCTTTTCTGCGTTAGGTCATGTTTTGACTCTTTACTTTTGAGGAATATGATTAGGACGCAAGATCATATTTGACCTGATGGTTTGAAGTCGTTGAAGCAGAAAAGATTACGAGGGTTCAACAATAGCTACTGTTGCCTGCCAACCTATGCCTAACAGCATTCTTTTCTCTTTCATATGATGTTATTAATTCAATTTGGCTATCGTCACTGCGATCATATTAGGGGAAAAAAATCGGCAGGTTTTGAAGCAGAAAATCAGTGAGCATTAGTTGAAAATAAGCAAACCGACAATAGAAACGCAACTTGAAGGATTTTTTTTAGAACACGAAACTTTGACCTTTGTTCATCAAAACCCACTAAGTAGGAGGGCCTGAGATTTGCAGCAGAGAGGACTTGTTTGGAGATCCTTTAAGTCTTAATTCCATTCCAAGGGAGTCTGGATTGTTATCATTACGAGACACAAAATTCATGTTAAAAGTCAAAATAAAGTGGAACGGGTTGAGAATGCACATTCATCACCTTGCATTGGATTGTGGAAGACTAACAGTTGACACTGATAATAATATGCAAAGTGGTTCTGATTCCTTGGGGTTCGGTAACGCACAGAAAAGCAAAAACAATAACTTAAGGAATTGTTTGGTAAGTTTATGTTTTTAATTTTAATTTTTAATACAAAAATAAAAAAAGACAACACATTAATACAATACAAAAATCGAGGACAAAACATAAAAATCAATATAAATATATCAAAACTACAACTAAAAATCACAACCCACAATAATACCAAACGACAAACGATGGAGTAAATGCGAGTTTTACTATTTTAGAAAAAATAAATCAAACAAATCAAACGAGCACTAAGAACCGAGTAGTTTAGAGCATTGGTATGTCAGTTGCTCCTGTACCCTGCAAGCTTGTGTAAGATTTTGTTATACAGCTCGTCACCAAACGTGTGACACTTACTGATTTTGAGGATTCTCATATGATTTTAAGTCTGGCATAGGAATTCAGATGCGGCTACTATGCCTAAGCCCACTTTAACATCAATTAGCTCATCCTCAAAGCTCATATCATTTGAACCAAAAGAGACGACATGGTTGCGTAATTTTCATCATGATGCTGCTCCTACTGCCAGGATGGCCAAAGACACCCATACATAATTGGCCAACAAACAATGTCAACGTAGATGAATTTGGCATTGTTCTTGACAAATTCTCTTTTGTACAATTAACATGTTTGTGGAAATAACTAAGAGGAAGTCAGTAATAACTTATAATTCAACATAATCATCATCTTCATCATCATCATCATCATCATCCCAGTCAGGTTTATAAGAGTTAGCAGACTTCATCAGCTCTGTGAGTCCAGTAAGATCCTCCAGATATGTAGGATGGTTGATAGCTTGAAGCAGGAAATCCATTCCTCTTTTCCTATACTCCTCTACCACCTGGACAGTTCATTTGTTCAGAATTAAAGTCGCAGAAATAAGATACAGAAATAATCCTACAAAAAAAAAAAATGT
>JAOXYD010000002.1:13953326-13979893 GCA_028565735.1 Pinacopodium congolense | reverse complement strand
TCACTTGAGGATAGTTTGTTTGATAGTGATTTGATTTATCATCAATTTCATCATAGTCTATAAATTGTGGAAATTTTTTTGAATTTTGATCCATTTTATTGTTCATGCTTTTATTTAAATTTAATTATTTTGGCAATTTGAAATGTTATCTTATTCTTTTTTACTATTAATGACTAAATGCCTTTAATTCATTTCATAATTTGGAAGGTAGATACCTAATGATATAAGGATATTTCACATATAAAATGCAACTCTTTGAGTAATTTTGTGATGTCTTTTAGGGCATTAACCTCAATCAAAGAAAATGAACTCAAATTAAACCAAAAAATAAGAATAATTATTTAATTAGTTAAATAAATAAGCAAAACTACTCCTCTGATTTCGAATCTTGTGTATGTGTATATAAAAAATAAAAAAAGAGAAAAAGAAAAAGAAAGAAGAAACATAATAAAATAAATATATATAAGATTTGAAATTATGAGTGGGAAAAAATAGTCAGTTGAGTTACTGTGACACAGTTGAGTAACTGGTGGTTGTTCACGATAAAATGTTCACCTTCACATAAAAAGACTGAAGTAACTTCTCAATTATTCTGCTTACAAATTTGATTAATTAGGTTATTCATTCAATTTCTTTTTAATTTTGTTTTAAAGGATGTGGAAATGTCAAAAAGATGATGCATTAACTTAGTTAATTGGCTTTTACATATGGAATTGATTTCTTGATTTAGGCTGACATTTGAAAAAGAATAAATTGAATTAATTACATTTTCGAATTGATATGATTTATCAATATTATAACATTTCCATGCGTCAAAATTCTTTTTTAGGATTAAGAAAGCATTTTCAATAATTTCGGTGTCAAATTTTAAATTGTTTTTCTTATCATTATATCTTATTATGAACTTGATGATGAATTAATTTTCTTGAGGACAAGCAAATGCTTAAGTGTGGGGGAATTGTTAGGGGTCAAATTGATAGATTTTTAATGGTTAATTTGATGAATTATGACCCTAATTCAGTGCTTAAGTGTTAAATTTATGTATTATTATATTTAATTTGCACGATGAAGCTTAATGATGAAGATTGGAGCAAACACATGAAGAATATCCCTCCTTTCTATCTATTAACAGCCCCCCGACAGGGTCACGTTAATGGAAGAACAGGGGGCCGTTAATGGGTGCTGCAGTCGGGCATTAATGACACCCTCTTAGGGTGCCGTTGATACCAATGTCAACAATTTTAGCTCTAAATCGTCAAGATTTCAACTCTTGCATGTTCCTAATTAATGTTGGTGTCTGCTAATACATAGGGGGAGCTCTCTAGGCCCTGAAAACATCTAAAAACTTATAAAAAAACATGGAGAAGATTAGAGATATAGATCTGTATTCTCTTATAGAGTTCTTCTTCTCTCATTCATAGTCTTTCCTTTAGTTCATGGCTTCAAACACATAGTACTTTGAATTTGAGTGTATTTCTGAGTTTCTGAATATTGGAACTTGTTGTTAAGATTCATATCTGAGTCTAGAAATCATCTAAGGGGGTTTCTAAACTCAGATTACTTCTTATTTGGTTCCATTTTTGGGATTAATCAAGGTTGATATTTTCATGTTTATATCTATGAATGTTTTTGATTTTTCTGTAAGATCTTGATGAATTAGAGCTTGGCTAGAGTTCCAAATCAAGTTGGGAGTTCAAGAAACATCCAGAGGTCTTTATTGAATTTATTATAACATCTAAACTTTACATTTAAGCTCTTAATTTCAGATCTATCAAAGTACGTTGTATAAATTGCATATTTTATATACTTTGATGCAAATGTGAGGCTAATTGTTACTGTTGCTATGGATTGAAGTTCTGATGATTTAAAAGAGTTTTGAGACATGTTAAAGTGTTTAAATTTTGTTTATTGAAGGTCTGAATGAACCAATTTTAAGCTGGCCTTTTAAGATTAGTGTTTAAGACAGTTTAAGCATGAGAAATCATCTTAAATTGTTAGAAAAATCAATAAGCAACATGAATTAATCCTTGAATGACCAAACCTAGATTTTTTGTGAAATTTAGAGTTCTGAAATTAATTTTCTAGAACTCATCTTCTTGAAATTAAGGCCCTTTTACTTAATTTTAAAGGATAACTAAACTTTAGACAAGGTTAAATGGAGAAAAAGTAAAGTCTTAATCATAGCTTTGTTTTGATTTTATAAAGGAATTTAATCAAACTTTAAATGCATTTTAAAGCTTAATTAAATCATCAATCATCTAATCCTTAGCTAATTTACACATTTGAAAATTTTTATAATTTTTCATAAGCAATTAAAAATTATTTTTGAAATGTTTAAGCCAAGATAGTCTAGTTTAAGCAATTTTCAGATTTTCAATCAATTTGTCTAAGATGTTTCCTAAATAATTGTAATCTAACCGACCTAGTAATTAAGCATCATCTTCCCCGTGGAATTGACGTTCGAAGTCTGAAATTTCCTCCATTATATTACTTTTGCAATAGGTCCACTTGCCTTTAAAGTCAACAATTAAAGTCACCTAACCAACGCAACAATTAATGATGTTGATTTTTATTTAAAAATGTTTGCAGTTAAGTTTAAGTTATTTTTAGGTTGAAATGTTCTTGATTAATATAGATCGATTGATTGAATGTGTAGTGCGATCAATTGAATGTCATTAAAAGAGAGGACAGTCAACCGGGCCTCTATCAGTTGACTGAACCTCTATTGATCGATCGAAGGTTACGAAAACAGAGTGGTGATTAAGGAAATGACATATTTCACAACTGTAATATTATTAAAAACTTATAATCTTAAGGATCCATTAAACAACAACTATGTTGAGTAACTTTATGTATAAATAGTTTGTTTTTATGTGGTTTTATATGAAGATTTTTTTAAAAATATTAGATTTATCCTTGAAATATTCTTGAGTTTAATATAGCAAAAGTCCTATGCTCTTTTGTCATGTAGTTTTGTGTGAAGCATCTTAAGCTTTATTGTTGTGCATTAATTTATTCTGTCTGTTCTATACACTAAATAAGATTGAGTAAAACATTCTTTCTCCATTATATTGTTCTTGTAAGAATTGAGAGGTTATTCTTTAGCCTAAGGAAAAAGAAGTAAGTGAAAGATTATCCTTGAGCTTTGAAAAGGATTGTAAGATTGAGCGTTGTATTCTTTCGTAGAAATAGTGCAATTATCTCAATATTGATGTTAGGAACTAGACGTACCGGCAAGTAGACCGCTTTAAACTAGTATAAATCAAGTGTATCTTTCTTCCCTTTCTCTTTATTCTTACACACTTGTCTTATTTTATTTTACTTTGAATTGATTGATTATTTTGGTGAATTGGAATTGTGTTTTAGCTTTTGCATCTTGTTAAACTTGTTTACACGAATCTTTTAAAATCTAATTCACCCCCCTCTTACGTGCCATTTCGACCTAACATCTAATTTTAATTAGGAATTATAATTATAATTTATGTTCATTACCAATATATTAGGAACCTAATGGATTACACGTATAGGTTTATTGAACAAGAGCAAATTTTAATTAAGTTAGACTTAATTGTAAAGTTTAAGAAACTTTAAAGTCAAATATGCAATATTTGATTCAATTATAATTAAATTATAATTATAATTAAAGTGAGACTTTTAGTATGATTTATATTGAATTTTAATTTTAAGAAAAATATGATTTTTCTTATATATAAGGCAAAAAAAAACTCTAAGGTGGCTAGCATTACTCTTTTTTACCTTTCAAGACTATTTTGAGTTCCTCTTTGATAGACTTGTAGATATCATTAAAGGTCATATGCTTAAACAATTGTGGCTTAAGGATACAAGAAGAAATTAGTCTTAAGAAGTTTGTCTAAAACAATTTAATTTCTTGTTTTTTCTTTAAAATAAATTTTTTAAAGAGATTCTTTAATAAACCTTAAAATTTTTTCAATTTCTTCAATTAAATCAATATTAGGTTTCTCAACAGTAGTATTAGAGCCAACTTTAACTAATTTAGCTTCATTATATGAGCTTGATTGTTATTAATTTGATATAAAAAAATATGTAAACGTTATGTACATTATAATATCAAATTATTTATGTCTAATGTTCAAGAAACTGTTTCTTATATGTTCTTATAATATGAACATTATTCCTATTGTGTATTTTTCTCTTAAAAAACCTTTTCCATCTATTAGTTTCTATTTTCTACTTGTCTATTGCCACTACCATCTTTAGTTTATGGAAAAGTGATTTTTAAAAATTTTGAATAATTTTATTTTTTGAAAAATAATGCCTAATTATTTATGTTCAATAGGGTTTAAATCTTAGTTTTTTATTAAAAGATGTTTGATATGTTTTTATTAACCAGAAAATGCTCATTTTATTTTTTTTTCTACAACCAAGGTTTCAATAGGGTTTAAATCTTAGTTTTTGAGTCTATAAACTCTTCAGTATGTCTTCTTGAATTTGGATGAATCCTAGTATGTGATGTGCCAAAAATGATTTAGCAAGTGATGCCGGCGGAAAAAATAGTCGCCAACATGCCTGTCTCATCACATGGCAACATTGTCACCACCTAACTATGAGATTTTAAGGTGTGACAAATCTAGTGAGAACAGATCTGTCGCGCCTTTGTCAAAATTTTTTAGGGTTAGACAGGCGATGGGTAGTAGAAGGTAGGGAGTAGCGGCGAGAAGTTTAAAATAAAACCATAAAACCATAAAACAAAATTAAAAATAAAAATAACACAGGCGACTATAAGAGGAACAAAATGCATGGGCTTGCAAAAGGGAAGCTACACACAGGGGCAACGTAAGACACGTATACGCATATGTTTATAGAAAAACTTTGGCACATACACGCGCCAGCAGACTCCTTTTCCTTTTTAATTAATTAATTTTTTTTAATTGTATTAAATTAATTTTTCTTTATCAAATTAATATTGAATTCATGTAGGGTCTTAATAAATTTAGAAAATTAGTTTTCTAATTATTTGAAATTAGTTTTCAAAGGTTTTATTTATTTGGAAATTTTTGGAATTTAGTTTAATTTTTCAAGAGTTGAATTATTAAATGAAATTAATTAAGAAAAACTTTATGATTATCTTTCATAATTAGATTACATTAGAAAAAAATTATATTAATGAAATTATATTAATTAAAATGAGACATAAAATTTTAATCCCTCATTAAAATATTAATTACATATTTATAACATAATTGATGCCTCCTATTATTAATAGGATTAAATAAGAGTTCTATTTATTGTTAAGCTTATTAGGCTCGCACTTTAATATAAGTATATTTAGTCTTATAATGATGGGTCCTACTTAATTACATTTATATGATTTGGATGAGAACACTCATGATTATATGAATTTAGAGGTGAGGTTAGGAACAATATATAAAATGTGCTTTGGCAAAGGGTTATAACTTAACGAATCTAGGAATCATATAAAATATAATTAATAAATGTTATCTGCCTAATTTTAATTTAGTTGGTTTGCTGAGTATACTAGAGATCAATTAAGTTAGAATTAGATCCTACACCACTAGGAAATTACGTGATATTTTCTCTAATTAATAGTGAGAGCTACTAATTTGCTTAAAATAGTGAGATTAACCAAATTTTTATTAAAGGCCTTAATTATTTGTTTTTTGGGTATAAAACTAATATTCACTCTTTTTATGTTTTCTGTTATTGAATATGAGTATAAATTTGTCCTTAAGAAGCATCTTAGCTGCTAATAAGCTAACTGGACTTAACTTCTTCAACTAGTTTTGCAACTTGAGAATTATTCTTAAGCAAGAGAAGAAACTATATATTCTTGACACTCCAAGTCCACCTAAGCTTGCTTCAAATGTAGCTGATGATGATTGGGAGAGATATTAACTTCATGTAGACAATGATGAGCAAGCAACATGTATGATACCAGCTAGTATGTCTCCTAAACTTCAGAGGCAACATGTCAATATAGATGCTAGATCTATGGCACTACATCTTTAAGAGTTGTTTAGTTCATATAGTAAGGTATAAAGGTTTGAGACTTCTAGAGCACTATAACAGTTTAGGATGGCACCTAAATCCTCGGTAGAGGCATATATACTGAAAATGATTGGGTAAATTAAGAAATTAAGAGAGTTAGGATATTTCATAAACAACGAGTTAACTATGCATCTGGTGCTCTAGTCTCTTACTTTGAGCTTTTCTCAGTTCATTATAAACTTTCATATCAATCAAAAAGATTTGATGATAGTTGAGCTATTGAATAAGCTCAAGATACTAGAAGAATACCTTAAAAAGGAATCCATTTTTATTCTTATTATTGAATCTTTGAAGAAAAAAGTAAGACTCCCAAGAAGAACAAGAATAAGAATAAGAAACAAAAGGCCCAAAATAAAGTAGAAAAGGTTAGTAAAGGTGTTAAAAAGAAGAATGATAAGGGCATTTGTTTCCATTATAAGCCAATGGACACTAAAAGAAAAACTGTAAAGCCTATCTTAGTAGCTTGAAGCATAAGAAGCTAAAGGTAGCTTTATCTTCATATATGTTTATGATTAAAGTCAATCTTTCTACTTTTGTTTCTCAATCTTGGATATTAGATACCGAATGTAGATCTCACATCTATACTAATGTACAGGTACTAAAAAATAATAGATTGTTGAATAAAGGTTAAGTGGACTTGCAAGTCAATAATGGAACAAGAGTTAGTGCATTAACTATAAGAACTTGTTTAGGTTTGCCTTCTGGCCTTGTTCTTGAACTTAATAATTGTCATTTTGTTCTAATTATTAATAGAAACATTATTTATAGTCCTTATTTAGATATAAATAGATTTGTCTTTATGATTAAGAATAAAAGTTGTTCTTTTTATAAAGATGATATTTATTATGGATCTAGTATAATTATATATGGTTTATATGAATTAGATCTAGAAAGGCTAGTCTTCAACATAAATAAAAAGAAAAGAAAATTAAGTAACTAAAATCCATTTTATTTATGACACTTTAGGTTAGGTCATATTAATGAAATAAGAATCATTAAGTTATGTAAAAAAGGATACTTAGATCCTTTTAATTATGAATTGTATGAAACTTATAAGTTTTATTAATTTGGTAAGATGATGAAGTTACCTTTTATTGGAAATGGGTAACGTGCCAATGAATTATTAGAGTTTATACATTCAAATACATGTTGCCTTATGACTACTCAAGTAAGAGGTGGATATACTTATGTCATTACATCCATAAATGATCATTTGAGATATGGTTGTGTGTATTTAACGAAATAAAAGTCTAAATCATTTGAAAAGTTCAAAGAATTTAGACTTGAGGTAGAGAAACAAACTAGTAAGAGTATCAAGACACTTAGATCTAATCGAGGTGACGAGTTCTTCGACCATGAGTTTCTAGGTTACTTAAATGAGAGTGAGATTCTCTTACAATGGACTTCACCTAAAACTACACAATATAATGGAGTGTCTAAAATGAGAAATTATACTATATTAGATATAATATGTTTCATGATGAATCATTCAAATCTTTTAATTACCTTGTAGGGGTATGCCCTTGAGACTGTTACTTACCTTTTAAATAAGGTTCCATCCAAATCAGTTATGTCAACACCATATGAGATATGGAATCATAACAGACTAAAGTTGTCACAGTTAAGAATCTAGAAATCTGACACTTATATGAAGCACATGATGTTTTATAAGTTTCAAGACAAATTAGATAAGTGTAAGTTTGTGGAGTATCCAAAAGAGAGTTTTGGGTATCAATTTTATGATCTTCCTAAGCAAAAGGTGTTTATCTTAAGACATGCTACATTTTTAGAAAAAAAAAGTTTTTTATGAAAAGTAGTGGAAGTGAGGTAGAACTTGAAGAATTTTAAAAGCCATAAACTAACATTCAAGTGGACCATTAACCTCAAGTTGATATAATAGCTGTACAATTAGTAGTTAAAAACACATAATCCATAACACACTAGTAGGATATATCATTCTCCTGTTAAATTAGATCTACATATAGAAAAGGTGAATGACGATGTGCTTCTTATAAATGATGAACCTAAGAATTTTAAGGAAGTAATGTCAGATACTGATTCTTTGAAATTGCATGAAGTCATGAGACCCTAAATGGAATCCATGTATACTAACCAAGTATAAATTTTAGTAGATGTACTTAAAGGTATTTTACCTATTAGGTGCAAATGGGTTTTTAAAGGAAAAAATTACATGGATGGTAATGTACATACTTACAAAGATAGGCTAATAAAAAAAGGTTATAGACAAAAGTAAGGAGTTGATTTTGATAAAACGTTTTTTCTAGTGGCAATGCTTAAATCCATTATGATCTTATTGGCTATTGTTGTATACAACGATTATGAGATTTGGAAAATGGATATCAAAATGATATTTCTTAATAGGATCTTATTAGAGAATGTGTATAAGGAGGAACTTAAGGGTTTTAAATATAAGAAGTTTCCTGATAAAGTATAAAAGTTATAAAAGTCTATTTATGGACTTAAGTAAGCATCACGGAGTTGGAACATCCATTTTGATGAAATAATCAAAGAATTTGATTTTATAAAACAAATGTGGACATACCGTGTGTGTATAAGAAGGTTAAAAGGAGTGAAGTTGTTTTTTTAGTAGTATATGTCGATGAAATATTGCTCATAGGAAATGACATACTAATGCTCTAATTTGTAAAGATTTAGTTATCTAAAAATCTCTTCATAAAGGATATAGGAGAAGTAACCTACATTCTGGGAGAAAATCTATAGAGATAGATCCAAGAAGCTACTTAGCTTATCTCAATCAATGCATATATCTAAGAGGCTACTTAGCTTATCCCAATCAATGTATATAGACAAAGTGCTAAAGTGATTTAGAATGGAGAATTCCAAGAGGAGATTCTTACTAATGTAGCATGCGATTTCTCTCTCGAAGGATACATGTCCTCAAAAACAAGAAAAGAGAAATAAGATGGATATTTTTTCATATGTTTTGGCTCTTAGATCAATCATATATGTGATGCTATATAGAAGACCATATGTTTCTTATTTTTTTAGCATAACAAGCAGATATCAAGCTAATCATAGTGAAGGACATTAGAAGGCTATTAAAAACATCTTCAGGTACCTAAGAAGGATTAAAGGTGTTTTCCTAGTCTGAGTTCAAGCTTATTCAAATACTAGTTTCTAATCAAATCAGGATGATACTATATCATAATTAGGGTACATATTTACTCTTAGTAAAGGTGAAATTAGTTGGAAGAGTTCCAAATAACCAACCATTGCAAATTCTATAACTAAAGCTGAGTATATTGTAGTTTATAACTAGTGAAGGAAGCAATTTGGATTACGAAGTTCATCACCAAATTTGGAGTGGTTCCTACAAGTGTTGATTTGATAGGATTGTACTATAACAACAATAATGCTATTGCTTAGGTGAAGGAGCCAAGGTTATAATAGCAGTCTAATCCAAGAGATAATGAAGTAGAAAGAAATCATGTTGAAGTGAGTGCTCATTAAAGAGAATATAACTGATCATCTCACTTAACCATTATCTCAAAAGAAATGTGATAGATATATGGATGGTTATATTATTAGATACATAGGCAATTAGCTTTAATGCATGTGGAAGATTGTTAGTCTATGCCCTTGTAACTAATGTTGGTTGTAATTACATATATGAAATTCTAATTTTCTATTTAATAAAAGACATTCTTTATCTTTATGCATTTTGTCAATTATTTTCAACAATTAAAACAAAAAGATAAAATCCACATAATCAGTATATGCAATTGAAAATTATAATGAGGTTATAGTTATAAGATTTGAATTGCATTTTTTGTATTATTCCTAAAATGTTCCTAGACGTAGTTTCATCAAGACGGGGTATTCATTATGCAGTTAGATTAGAACATGTTATGTTTCTTTTTTATGAAGAAAGTAATCGATCTCATAGATTAAAGTATGGATACACTTAAATAGATGTATGGGTGCTTATTAAAGAATAAGTTTACTAAACTGGCCTAATCTTAAGGATCCCAAATGGAACACTACTTGTGTATCTATAGATTTCATCATTATAATGGTTATATAATTAACCTTTATACTTAAGATTACCAAAGCTATCTCATATAAGAATTAATATGTTTTGATACTACTTATAAACTACTATATAAAGTAGGTTAATGGATATTACTTAGATATAATATAAACTATAAGGACATAGTTATGTGAATCAATAAAGGATTCCTCACTCTAAAGTAATTAGAGGGAATGTTTTAATGTTTTTGACCAAAGTAAATTGAAATTTGAAATGGAGTTTTCAACTATCAATTATAAATCATTTACTAATTAGCAAGAATTAATATAATTGGATTATATAGAGTAAACACTAATTCCATGCTTTAATTCCAATTGGAACACTAGATGATGAAAGGATCAAATTATACTTTATAACCATGTATAGATTGTTTGGGTGATCATGACATGTGACTAGATGTCAATATTGATCTATAATCATAAATTGTTTAATTGGAGAGTCAAAGATGGATTAAAATGAGTTTTAACTTATTTAATTCTAATTATGAATTCTAATTTTAATTTATTATCATTGTCGGCATATTAGGAACTTAATGGGTCACACATATAATTTTATTGAAGGAGAGAAAATTTTAATTAAGTTGGAATTAATTGTAAAGTTTATGAAACTTTAGGGTTAAATATGAGATATTTGATTCAATTAAAGTTAAATTATAATTATAATTAGTTATACTTTAATTATGATATATATTTAATTTTAATATTAAGAAAAATATAATTTTCCTTATATATAAGGAAGAAAACCCTAGAGTGGCTAGCACTACTTTTTTCTACCTCTCAAAACTATTTTGAGTTCTCCTTCAATAGACCTGTGGATATCATTAGAAGCAACATGCTTAAATGGTTGTGATTTAATGATACGAGAATAAATCGGTCTAAAAAAAGTAATAATCAAGTTTGTTTGAAATATTTTAATTTCTTATTTTGATTCAAGTTAAATTTTTGTTAAAAAGATCTTGTGTTTTGTCATGCCTTCGATCAGATCAATGTTAGGTTTCCTAATAATTACATGAAACATATATTTGATTTTCAAAGTAGTCAAAGTTCTTTGAAAAGAAGGTACACTAGATAGATAAATGGTAGTATTAACTTTTAAATTAGAGCAAGGGGATTCTAGCATGTTAACATATTTGGGGTTCATTCCTTAGTTCGAATGGATTCTGATGAGATGGAAGACTTTTAAAAAGCACATAATGGGCAGATTTTTTCGGTATTTGCTATAGATCATGCTTCAAGAGATATTTTTAAAAAATGTATTCATTAGATACATTTAAATCCTTCTATAAACATATATGAGCCAATTATACCATTAGCCATTCAACTAGTTTCAAAAGATTATTGATGTGTGCATACATGCCTAAGTTTTAAATAAGAATAACCAAAGAATCATAATTGAACAATTCCAACACGATAAAGGCAAATGCACATATCTCTAATTACTAAAGCTAATGTGAGTCTAGGTGTTGAATTCATGAAGATTACTATTATTAGTAAATTCCCATCTAAATTATCTAGCTTATCAATTTGCAAAGTGGTTGATTGGTTTGATAATGAGAATTCATTGAATAATTAAAACATATTTCTTAAACAAACTCTCAAAAGATAACACTTAATGAGAAGGTAGGATTTAACTAATTAATCCCTCTAGGATGTGTTTGTATTCATCTTTTATCTTAATTTAACTTAATTTATAAATTCACTAGACCATAAATTTCTTAATGTAAATCACACACTCTCTCAAGTTAAGCAAAGATAAATCTGTTTTTTATTATTTGTAATATGAATTTTTTAGAAATTCATTTCCCCTGTTATCTCTCAATTATTTCTTAAAAGTAATTTAAAGTGGTCATTAAGATTCAAAATAGTAATCTTAGCGCTATCATCTTTATTATGACGTAAATTGATGTGATATTTGTAGTTATCGGTATAATTATTTTTTCACCTATCTTAATTAGGATTATACTTTCAAATAAATTAAAACTTCATTTAGACTGCTAATTCTTAAGAACATAAATAATCTTATACTTAGTACTTAAATATGCAAAAAAAAAAAATCTTTTTAGACCCTAACGTTTTACCCATGATCATGTTAGATTCTAATATTTTAAAATGTTTAGAAAGAATTTTAAATTAAAAATGGTTTTAAAAAAACCAGACTCTATAACACCATTAATTCCTTATCACGTGGCATATTTTTATTGGTTAAAATTGGGAATGAGTACTACAATGCAAGTGTGGATCTAGCTAGAAATATGGAACCCACTGCCAAAGCCAAATTCTTGGTTCTTATTTTTCTACTTTCTCAATCAAAAAATAATACTGTATTAATGAAGATATCCTCAAGACAACATCATTTTTAAGGAGTCCTACTTCATCTTCCTCAAATAAGTAGTATCACACCCTTAAACTTCTAGAACTAAAACTAGAACTAGAATTAGAAGTAGAGTTTAAAAACCTATTTCTTGCTTTTAACATAAAATTTCCAAAGACCTTTACAAGGGATAATAAATCTTCAATTCTCAAAAACACCAAATCCTATGAAAGGCATCCTGCAACTTTCTCTAGCTTCATGTTTACTTTCATGATCTCACTAATTTCAATTTCCATGAACCTAATTTCCTCATAAAGCAAAACTACTAGTATTTTATTGGAATCGTCATCATCTACAATTTCTATAGCACAATCATTCCCACAAAAGACATCTAAGAAATCGACATCTATTTTAGGAGAGCTACTTCACATCCCTCGTCAGAGAGAGTGATGTCACTTTCTAACATAAAAGTTGAAGCAAAACTCCTAAAACAATGTTTTAAAGAGATTTTCATCAATACCACATTGTTTTTTATTAAATAAGTAAAGAAATAAGAACCCAATGATGTTGTTTGAGAATATGGTTTTTGCATTAGATCTCAAATTACTATTTGAACACCATGCTAGGAGTGTTAGGCTCGTTGTCAAATTTTAATCAATGAAAATGTGGATGTGGCAAGGAGTTAATGGTGTCAAGGGGTCCTTTTTTTTTAATTTTAAGATTCTTCTTAAACATTTTGAAACTTTAAGATCTAACATAAATATGGGTAAAAACATTAAGATCTAAAAAGTACTTTTGCCTACTTAAATGCTTGGTATAAGCCTAATCCTGAAATAAATCTAAAATAATATCTTTTTATTTTACATTTTTATCAAATGATTATATGATGTGAGAAACATGAATTGACTTAATAAAAAACTACTGAGAAGATAGAAAGATTAAAATAAAATTCAGGTCTAAACCATAAGTCTATAAAACCTCAAAGGTTAAGTAAATTCCTAGATATTAGTAACAAAATATGAACAATTTTTTGTTCTATATAATTTTTGTTCTATAACAAAATAAGTAAAGGTTTAGTCCCATATCATTTTTGTTCTAAATCCTAAAACTAAAATTTAGACCTTCTTTTGATTTAAAGGTCAAAGACAAAACTTTAGACATTTTTCTTTATTTTTATTGAACTAGGGGATAGGTTTTGATGATAATAAGATCATCTTTCTATTAATGAGTTTATTGTGTTTGATGTTTTAAAAAGATAGGTTTGAAGAGAAGTGCTAAAAAGATACATTTTTAAGCCTTAAAATTTAAAATGTAGTATATAAAGAACAAAGGGAAAAGGTTAAAGTTAAAGATCAAGCTAGAATTTTAAATAAGTTATATTGAAATTTTTATTGTAACTTATCTCAGTCTTCTCATTTTATTTATCATGCATATGTCGTCATACTTGGTGTTTATGAATATAGGTTAAATAATCAAGAATAATTAAGTCAGGAATGGTTTTAAATGATCCTCTTGATATATGAAAATATTTTTTTGGATTATTTGTGTGTGTGTGTGTGCATGTCCAGGCATGTGTTAAAGAAGTGATTGAAATTGTTGGAATATGTTATGAGGGTAATTTGAATGTATTAAAGTGTGTTAAGTTATGTTAAAAACTAGTCTGGCATAGAACTTGTCGACTAGTAGTGGTAAAATTTCTGCCAAGATTGGTAGACCAGTAACTGATTGACTGTTATAAAGAGATTGGTTGACTAGAGCTTCAATAAATCAAACATAAATAGCTAGTTTTCAATGGTAAAATGAATATAAAGAAATTTATTAAGTCTCAATAATTAAAATAGTTAGTAGGCTGGTTTTTAAACCATAAATAGGTATGTTTAGTATGTGCTATATATCCCCTTGAGTGTGAAGTAAAGTAGAAGTAAAATGATAAGACTTATGTTTAAAACATATCCTAAGATAATAAATTATGATAGAAGGAATGAAAAAGCACCTAACGAAGCATCACAAGGTAGGTATTATACCAAGACAATTCCAACTACATAAGTCATACTGCTACATGAGGACCTTTAATCACTTAACACCTAGGTATGCATATAGACATATAAATATATATATATATATATATAGACAGGGAGAGAGAGAAGGAGAGAGAGAGAGGATTCATACATATTTGTTTTATGACTATAGTGGATATTATGAACATGTATAAAGGTTTTATTATGATAAGCTAGGAAGTTGAAATGTTACATTAAGATGTTGGAATGGTAGCAATGGATCTAATCTCCAGGGACTCAAGTTAATATAGATACCAAAAATTCATTAATTGTTATTTAATAGGGCAATGAAGTATTTCTAGGATTGAAAGGATAATCACTGAGATACATTGTTAAACTAAGGAGATATTTAGTTGGGTTGTGAGTTGTGGTTTTGTGTTGTAATTGTTGTATTTTTGTATTTGTAATTGTGTTTTTTTATTGATTTTTGTACTGTATTAGTGTGTTTTCTTTATCGATTTTTGTGTTTAGAAAAACAGAAAACCAAAACTAAAAACAAAAACCAAAGTAAACAAGCCCTAAGTGAAGGAAGAAAAGAAATGAAAAATTGATAATATACATCAGGGAGGAACGTGGTTGCTTTGGTTATATATTATTGAATGTTTTGGTATATAAAATTATTTGATACTTAACATTTTTTATAATTTTTATTTCTTGTTACCCTTGGCCTAATAAAAGGAGGGAATAATAGGATGTGATATTATGTTGTAATAAGGGGAGTTTAATTTTTAAATAATTTATAATGAATGAACTTAGGAGTAGTCTTAAATTTCAATTAATTTAGGGTGTTTTCAAGTTATCAAAATTTGATAATTTGATATTTTTGAGTGTTTATAGTAACTATTAATTGAATTTGTGATTATTTAAGCCTAAATTTTGATAAATTTAGCGAGTGTCCTCAAAATGTTATGTAAAAAGTTTTGGATATGGGATGGTGTTGAATTTTTAATATACATGTGGTTGTCTTATTGTTTTGTCATTATATAAAGGAGGAGTGAGTCTATATTTAATTTTTTAAAATTTTAAGTAGCATTAAGAAAATTGAGTGGTGTATGAGTTATAAGAATTATGGAGTATATTTTAAATTTTTTGTATAATTTCAAAAAGGGAGGAAAATTGTATGATATTAATTTAAGGAGCAAACTGATTTGCATTTTAAATGTAGCATTTTTTCTATGTTTTCCTAATATCACAAAATTTTATTATCATTAGAAAGGAGAAAATTTTTGAACTAAGTGAGATTTTACCTAGGTTTTAGTGATAATAAAACAATCTTTCTAATAATGAGTTTGTTGTGTTTAATGTTTAGAAAGATAAGTTTAAAGAGATGTGTTTAGAAGCTATATTTTTTTAGAGCTTTAAAGCTTAAAATAGAGTTTATGAAGAATAAATAAACAAGATTCAAGTTGAAGACTAAGTTAGAATTTTTAAATAGGTTATATTAAACTTTTATTATAAACTTATCATGTTCTTCTCATTGTGTTTAAAAAGTTCAAATCATGCATAGTGCATTATACTTAGTGTTTATGTATATTAATTACATAATCAAGAGAAATTGTATGGGAAATAGTTTTAAATGATCCTTTTAACACATAAAAATAATTTTAAGAAAGTATTTTGATAGGTATGTATGCGTTAACGAAGTGTTTGAAATTGTTAGGATGTATTTTAGGGTGATTTGAATGTGTTAAAACACATTAAAATGTGTTAAAAATCAGTCTAGCATATGGTCGACTAGTGGGTGAAAAAGGTCAACTAGTGTTATATTTTTTGGTGGATTAGTTGACCAATGAGTGAGATTGGTTGACTAGAGTAAAGTTTTTTACCAAGACTAATCAACCAGTTGGAAGTGCTAGTCGATAAGTGTAAGGAGATTGGTCTACTAGTGCTTCAATGGATCAAATGCAAGTGACTAGTTTTTAATAATAAAATGAATTTAATGAAACTTAATAAGTCTCAACAATCATATACAGCTAGTGGGCTATTTTTCATTTATAAATAGGTATGTTGAATATGTGTTAGATATCCCATTGAGTATGAAGTGAAGTAGTAGTGAACTAATAAAATTAGGGTGATTTTTATATTGTCTTGTGAAATTTGTGTGAAATTTGTTGTGCATTCATCTTTGGTTTAAGTGTAACACCCTTAAACACTTTGGATTTCTCAAATAATATTTTTTTAGTGCATTTTTAGGTGGTGTGATTGTGAGTTTGTAATTATAAATAAATGCTTTAAAGTCCATGAAAAGAAAGCGATTATAAGGATTATCTTAGAACTTTTGAAAAAGAGAAATGATTGTAAAGTTCTTGTTAAAAGTGAAATTCCTAATAAGGAGTTAGGAATAGATGTAAATGTAGAATTATATACTAAACCATTATAAATTGGTTTGTACCCCTTTTTTCTTATCTCTTCATCTTTTTCAATTTTACTTTATTTGAATCATTTGTTATATTGTTTAGCTTTATTGTTTAGCTTCCACATTTCATTTAGAAGCAAAATTCAGTTACATGTAAAAGACAGAAAATTTTAAGTCACTTAACTTACTCTCCTCCTCTCTTAAATGTTATATAAGGACTAACAATTTCAAAGTCTTAAGACCTAGTTTTAGGTGTTTTTATTAAAACTGTAGAATATTGATCTTTGCATTTTATTCATTTCAAAGTCTTAAGATTCATTATAGACATTTGATGTTAATTTTCAAACCCTTTAACTACACTTTAATCATTTTATTTTAATTTTAACTCCTAAGACTCAGCTATAGGTCTTTCTTTTGATTCCAATATATATGGTATATTCTAAGCATTCTTTATTTCAAAATTTAAGATCCTTCTTAAGTACTTTACTTTCATTTTCAAACCCTAAATAAGACTATAAAGTTCTAAGTATTTAATTATTTACTTTTATTTCTAATTTTAAATCCTAGATATCAGTCTAAACATTTTATTTTAAGTCTTAAGTCAAATCATAAATTCATAAACCTTCATCCTCATATTTTAAATCTCATTTGAAGTTTTACATATCAGCTTAAGTCTTTTATTTAAATCTATGTAAAATCATAAACTCTTAGATGTTTAATTAAATGTTTTATCTCTACTTCTTTAATTTGCTTTTTTTTTAATTCACACATAAATTTATCATTTAAATTCAAACTTCTCAAATTTGCAAAAAGTTAGTAAAATAGCGTGTTTAACAATTTTCCTATTTTACGATTGAATATTAAACTCAGTTTTTTGTTAGAACTCTATTTATATACTATTTAATTGTAGATTTCATATATGTCAAAGATGTCAAAAATATCAGTAAGAAAACATTAAAAAACTTTTGTTTATAAAGTTGATAGAAGATCATATAAAAATTAATATTTAAGAATGAATACGATTCTTCTAGTTCTTTTAGAACAGAGGACTTATTCTTTAAATATATACTTTTAGATATAACCACATCAAACCTCAGCTCTGGTATGGAATTAGACTTTTACGAATGGGGTAACTGACACTGTTGTTTTTTATTTTTCTATTTTCTATTTTTTTCTTTTTAAATATTCTAACAAGATCCCCTTATAAGTAATTTGGGTGTGTGCCGATATCAATTTAATAAGGATAGTTTGGTTCAACTTTTTATTTTTATTTTCTTTTATGATATATTTTCATCAATTTTTTATGTATTTTTTAATATTTCTATTTTGTACTGTTTTTATATGTTATTTTTTATATTTTTTTTATTTTTTTCAATTATTATATTTAAAAAATAAAAACTAAAAATTAAAAATAGAAATGGAAACTAATAACCCCTAAATCATTAATCATATTCGCGTGAAACTTTAATGGAATGCGAGATATTTGCTTGAAAATTGTATGATGCCTCCCAGGGCATTAACTTGCTCTGTTTTGTACAAGAGAGAACATTCCCTATCTTCTCTCTTGTATTGTACACAAAATTACCAATGAAAAACATAAAATTTTACCTCTAAACACTTTTTTATATCTCGTTCTTTTTCCCATGCCGATTGTGAGTTGGTTTTATTCGTTTCAGCAATAACGTTTTAGAGCATTTTAACATAATATTGACATAGTTTTCATTTTATATTAATCATATCAATTTTAGGAACATTTAGAACATAACAATTTACAGTCTTGACTAAGTTTTGGTGTTCAAAATCCTTTTCCTAGTACTGTAGATTTATCTAAGTGTACTTTAGTTCTCTGATTGTTATGTTGTACGGGTGGGTGGGAATTGCGGGTTCTTGCGAGTGAGCGCATCATAATGGCCTATGTGCAGCTTTTGTTTTCAGTTTCACATACGTAATTGCGGTTGGCTCAACAGAATATGAGATTTATAAACACGTGTGACGGGATTATGGATTTTGAGGCATTGTTTCGTACTCTGCGGACTAATTATTTCTAAAACACATCATTTTTGTCTAAAAAAGAAAACCTTGGTCTATGTTGTTGAGATTCTTCGGCAACAGACAAGCTTTCTCTCTCTCTCTCTCTCTCTCTCTCTCTCCCATCCTCTTCGAACCCTATGTTACGTACCAAAACAGAAGCACCCAAGACTCGCTCTCTCTGATATATAGGGAGTTCTTTCCAAAAACACACAAGCAAACTCATTAGAAACATTCAAGCCCTTTCTTCATGTCTACGCTTCATTTAACCCAGTGAGGTTTGATTTTTCTTAGTATAATAAGTGATGAGAATATTAGAGCAGCTCTGCAAATTGATCGATAACTTGAAACCAACCTTACTAATGGTAGTAGTTCAAATCGCATATGCTGGTGTCAATGTTTTCTACAAATTAGCAGCTGAAGATGGAATGAGCTTGAGGATAATTGTTGGGCCTATAGATTCATTTTTGCCACTGCCTTTACGGCCCCTAGCGCCCTTATCGTTGAGAGGTATGGATACTTACTCTTAATGGATTCCATTCTAATTAATGCACGTGCGAGTGGAAAACTATTAGTGAGTCAGTTTTCTTTTGCACTCTTTTGTTCTTCATATCAAAGAAAGTTCATCAGAAATCAATCATCTGCCTATAATTTACCCAAAAGGCTTACAATTTCTTTTTAAAAACTTTTGTGTATTGTGCCTCTAGGAAGACTAGGCCAAAACTAACATGCATGGTGCTCTTTCAAGCATTTCTTTGTGGTTTATTTGGGTAAGTTAGAAATTTTACATAAAACAATGTGAAAGTTTCATTTACAATTTTTTTTATAAAAAAGAACAAAAGGCTTTGCTATAAATGATCTGTCAGGACTTACGAGACTTGAGTTATACTTGTATCATAGAACTGTTTAGTTTCCATACAGTTATCTGTATCTGATCCTAGTTCAACAAAAATTCAACTGAATCTTTACGCTGAATAAACCATTCTCTCTAAAGAATCAAAATTGAAAAAGGAGGATAAGTAACATGTAATTGTTCAAGTTTTACCTACTAATAGGTCTGTAAAATGTAAGGTGATTTTCGTAAATATAAAGATAGGTTCTGTCTGTATTTTGTTTTTGAGAAAATAGATTCTGTCTTTAGTTTGTTGCCTTCAATAGTTATGATGTAATGCAAACTGCACTACTTAATCAAGCTACACTTCTCCATTCAGTTGCATCTCTATACTATATATCCCAGTACATTACATGTTATCAAATTTTACATTAGAATTTTTAAACTCGCTCCTTTATTTATATGAAAAATTCTAGCTTGAATATAGACACGTAATTTTTGGCTCATTTACTAATAAGAAAATCCAAGCACACAAATAGACTAGAACATATAAATTTAAATGAGTTTACGTAACGAGTGCACATTGTCATTTCACATGCAGTTTAGGGTACTAATACAAAATATCATAAATATCCCTTATAATTTGAGTAAAATTCATCAATATCTGTTGCAGTTTCAATTTAATATACCTAGTCCTTTTTGTTTAAAAATATTATCAACCAACCTATCGTGTCAACTATTTTAAATTAAAATGTAAAGGATATTATCATATCATAAATAAATGAATAAAGAGGTAGAAATGCAAAAATAAAAATTCTTGGAAAGCAGGCAACTGTCAATGTGCAATTTGTTCTACAATATTATAATAAATAGTCAAAATATTATATCACTCAAGGGTATTGCAATTGTTAAATTAAGAGTTGGTTCCACTTTTATTTTGATGATAATAAAATATTTTTTACTAATATATTTATAGAGTTTGTTATAGTTGTTGAGATAAGTTTGAAGAAACAAGTATAGAAGTATGTGGTGAATACTTGACGTACATGAACATGAAGCCTTAAAATTAAAGGCTTCACTTAGAATTTATGAAGAATGTAGAAATAGTTGAAAACTAAAGTTGGTAGAAGAAAAGTATTGAAAATAAACTTAAAGATTAAAGATAAAAGATCCAGTTCAAGAATAGAATTTGATATGTTGGTATAAATGACTACTTATGTAAGTCTTCTCTTTGATCTTATCATAGGTTGAAAGGGCTCACTTCATGTATATGTATTCATGTTTAGTATTTATATATAGGATGTATAATCAAGAGATGTTGTATGTAATTAATGTGTGTAAAAATTCTCTTGATGTATGAATGAACGTGTTAATATAAATTATGTGATTAAGACTTGATTAGTTTGAATTAAAGATGTATGAATTAATAAATGAATAAATAAATTTGTATGATTAATGATTTGGTAAATTTGATTAATTAAATGTGTTAAGTTTGTATAATTGTATAAAATGTATTAAGATATGTTTTATATTCGTTATTTATGTTAAAATATGATGAATTGAGTTAAAAATTGAATTAGATTAAATTTAAATTGATTGGGCTGAGATTGAGATGAAGTTTGGAAGGTCCTAGCCTAGGGGAGTTCGGTCGACTGATGAAGAGAATAAAAAGATTGGTTGATCGAATAGTGAGTCAACCGAACAAAGATCGGTTGACCGAATGGTAAAATAGATCAATCGAATAAAGCGAATCTACAATAGGTAAAAGACAACTACTATTTTTACAATATTGAAATTCATTTATTATTTATGAACATTGAGCAACAGCTATGAAGTTATAAGAAATGTATAAATATGTGTGTTGTGTGTTATTTATATATCTAAGAAGTAGTGAAAGATATATACAAGTTAATTGATCATTTTTAAGATTGTTTTTTATTTTATATTAGTGTTGTAATATATTTCATTATCATACTTTGTGTGAATCTTTCATACACCTTGGTAAGTCAAGAGTGACTATCTTTTGTAAGATGTGTTTGTGAGAAGGGTTAAAATTGTAAGTGAATTATTGTAAAATTTATTCTTGATCCTTGAAAAAGAAGAATGTTGTGAGGTTATCCTTTAATCTTATAAAATGGATTAATATATTATTCCTTAACCTTGAAAGAGAGAGTGAAAAGGTTATTCTTAAACCTTGAAAAAGGATTTTATTTACTAATGTTGTACTCTTTTATTGCAATAGTGTAATCATTTCAACGTGGTGTTAGAAATTAAATGTAGGGATAAGTGGACCGCTTAGAATTAGTATAAATTATTTGTGTTTTCTCTTCCCTTTCTCTTTATATTTATTCATTTATTTTATATTATTTAATTTATTGTTAATATTTAATTTGATAAATTAGAATTATTGTCTAAATTCCGTAATTAAATAAATTAGTAAAAGATTATGATGAATAATTTAGAAGAAATTTTTATCACCTAATTCATCTCTCCTCCCCTCTCCTTCTTAGGTGCCATATAGGCCTAACAGTAACATGTAAAAATATGTATGTTTTGGCTTAGATAGAAATTTTAACTTTCTGTCATCTATAAATTTCATTGATTGTCTTTCATAATTCTAATTATTTCATAGATCCCTTCTACAATTTTAAATTTTCAATCCCTTCTTTCTGTTGAAATTTTATTAAAATTATGTTAAAAGATCCAAAACTACATCATAGAGATATCAGTTGAACAGATTTCTCAATTTAGAATTAAAATTCCATTTATTCGAAATTATTTTCATTGTATATAATGTATCTAAATTTGGATATTTATAAAATATTACATATGTCAATATATAACTTATCTTGTACTTATTTATAATAATACAAACACTTAATTTTTTGGGAGTTTGGTAATCATCTTAATTCATCTTATCTTTGGTAATGAACAAATGGTTTATGCATTATAATGAAACTTATTTTATTTTATATATTCATTTTAAATTTGAGACTATGTAAATTATTACAAAATATTTTTGAATTATTTTAAAATAAATATTTTATTACTTTGATTTGAAATTGAGATTTATAATTATATTATCAATTAATCCTTACTCAAGCCTGAATTAATTCTTTGTATTTATGTATTATTATTGTCATCATAACACATTTCTAATTATGCTATCAATTAATTTTTACTCAAGCCTGAATTAATTGTTTATATTTATGGATTAATATTGTCATTACAAGGCATAGTGGTTATTTTTATTTAAATTTCAATTTTTTGGTAGATCTTCCTATTAAAAAAAAACTGAGAAAAATAATGTACTTTTGGAGTTTTTCTTAACTAAATGCTTACTAAAATTTAATAGATGGGGATGCTTGAAATTTTAAAAACCATTGAAAGCCTTTAACAGGATCGACCTCTCAGGAGCACTTTTGGAATGAGCGAAAACCTTTGGATTTGTAGAGCATAATTAATCCAAAAATCAGCAAACTAAACAAAAAGTTATGGCAGAAAAATGAATTCACTTAAATATTTAATAAACCCCTCAAGTTTAAAAATTAAGGCGAATTGTGAGTTTAAATTTTCAAATAAGTAATCACATCTTCCTTTTCAAATCATCAATCTAATAACTTGCCCAGAAAATCTCAAGTAGGGTTCGAGAACTTCTACTCTCTGAAAGAAGTAATATTATATGCTCTTCTAATAAATTGTCGTTGATTAGAAATTTTAGATCTATTGATTGAGTTGTGTCCTTATTTGAGAAAATAGATTAATATAAAAAGGTAAATTTTACCCATTAACCTTTTTAAAAAGGTTTAAAATACCCATTAACAATTTTTAAAGTATCGCTTTACCTTTAACAATTATAAAATGATGCATTTTTCTCTTTAATGTTTACTAAATAATGTAAATTGTTCATTTAATACTAATTTTATTAAATTTTAATTAATTACTTTTTTAATAATTAGTTAATAAATCATTTATAGAATATTGATAAAATTAATATTTATCTAATAAAACTTTAATAAAATTAGCATTAAAGAGGTAAAATGCATATTTTTATAAATATTAGGAGGTAATGTTAAGAAATAAATTATACTATTTTACAAATAAATTATAAGTCCGTACTAATAAATTAGAGTGTAGGATTCTTGGCATGGAAAGCAAAAATAATGGGGACATTGATTGGAATAAGTGGGGCAATGCTACTGACTGTCTTTAAGAGGGCCTGAAATTGACATTGGATTGACTCATATTGACCTTTTAAAGAATTCGCTAGTCATTCCAAAGAAACCTTTGTGCCTTCCTCTCCAGGAGCTGTCTTTGCAATAGGAAGCTGTTTTTGCTACGCATCGTGGTTAATTGTTCAGGTAAATTTCTTCTATATATATATATATATATATGCGAGTGTGATATTAACTGATCTACATGCCTTTTTAATCACTCAATGCATCATTGATTTAATTTGTGGAAGGCCAAAATGAGCGAAGTATACCCTTGCCCATATTCAAGAACAGCTTTGATGTCTCTGATGGATCAATCCAAGCAACCATTCTTGCGTTTTGCCTCGGAAAAGACTGGAGTGAATGGAAATTGCGGTTTAATATAAGACTTCTTGCTGTAATTTACTGGGTACCTTTTCGTGCTTCGATGCTTGCTTATTCCTTCATATATAATCATGAAGAAAATTCCCTTGCTTTGTTTGTTTTACCACTGATACGAACTTTTGTTGTAGGGAATTGTCTTGTTTAACTGGTGTGTGAAAAGGAAGGACCACTCTTTATATCTGTTTTCAGTCCTCCCATGCTTATTTTAGTTACGATGGCAGGAATATTTTTGCTAAACGAAAAACTATACCTTGGAAGGTACTGTTTATTCGTTAATTTCTTTATTTGATTTTTTCTGCTTATTTCATCCCTTTTCTTCAACTGATCGTAAGTTCTTTACCTGGCTACTAAAGTCATACATTACCGAAAATAAATTTTAAAAGACATCAACCGCAATGACATGTGGACACGTGAAGTTGCCATTAGCATTCCTCCGATTCATATAGTATCCATCTATGTAGACAAAATAAAACACACTCACACACAAGTATATTATATATATTGCTGAATTTATTTATATGTATGGCTCTTAAATCTACATATGTAGTTTGTTTAGTGAATCTGAATTGAGCTTTTGGATACATTAAAGAAAAAAAAAATTTAGGACCCTGTAGTTTATAATGATTACCTAAATATGAAGATGAGTATGCATACAACAAAATCTTATGTTTGTTTCCCAAATTTGCGGCGTATTGGACGCTACAGGTATAATACTTGGGCTGTACATGGTCTTGTGGGGCTAAAAGCAAAGAAAAGAAGAAAATAAATGAAAGTCCTAGAAGGGAAAATTTCCAAACAATTGGGGAGAACATGGACATCATCGTTACCTCTACACCGGAGAAGATTTGGAGCGGAAACAATGACGACGGCAATGAAGACGGCAATGACAACGATCATATTAATAAGAAAAGAATTTCTGATACTGGAAAAGAAAATGAAAGCTAATAGTTTATACAGAAGATAAGAATGTAGACGAATTAACTTCAAGCTATGCCTAAGTTGACTAAAGTCATAAACTAGGGAGAGCGTTATGTCATAAACTATGCCATAAAACACTTCTTACTATTGATCCTTGGAGTTGTACTTGTCGCTCTGGTAATTTGCGGACTACAGCCCAGTTCCCCAAAATCACTTGGGCGAGAGCAACATTCTTATGCAATATGCTGATTATATTATCAATGAAGAGGTCCATGGATCCATTTCACGAAGGGATGAGCTCAAAATTGCAAAGAGACGAAGTGATTTGATGAAGTTCTTTCAAAGGAATGGGGAGTTAGGGATTTGAACGAAAGGGGTGGAAAAAAAACCTAAGGATTAAAATTTTAATTAAAATTTTAAAAATAACTATTTTTCAAGTATACAATACAAAGGTATGCTACGGGCCAAAGGAATTTTGTTGACGTGTTGGTCACGTCAACTTCGTTAACAATTCTATTTATCATCGAGTTACTTTTATTAAAAATGAAAAGTTTGAGTATTTAATTGCTATAAATTAATTTTTTATTATTATTATAAAAATTAATTAAAGTTTTAAAATTTTTTATAATTTACCCAAAAAAATTAAAACAAATTTATTGAAATTTTTGATAATCTAACATTTTGTGTTGTAGCAAATTTAGACATGCAATACTTATGCGATATTACAGAGGAAATGGTTAAGTCTTCAAAGATCATAATCCTATGTTTAAAGCATAAACACACTATTGCAATACTTTATTCTTGTTCCATCATCTTACATCCAAAATCACGTAAATATTGGTCAAGAATTCCTAACCTTTAATCGCAAATGTATTAGGTTAGTTAAATAAAGTAA
Source organism: Pinacopodium congolense (assembly GCA_028565735.1). Classification (NCBI taxonomy): domain Eukaryota; kingdom Viridiplantae; phylum Streptophyta; class Magnoliopsida; order Malpighiales; family Erythroxylaceae; genus Pinacopodium; species Pinacopodium congolense. The sequence continues at coordinate 13,953,779 of JAOXYD010000002.1, read as the reverse complement.
TTATCTTTTTACCTCATGTATTATTGTCAATTATTAAATATTCCTTTCTATTTTTAAAAATATCACATACTTCACTGTATTTTAATAAAATTATCAAAGATTTACTGAAACTATACTGCAATGACATGACGGTTAACGTGACGATTGTGCTGACGTGACAAGTTGACTATACTAATATGGTGATGACGTAATGCTGTTGATTGGACGAACTGATGATATGACACGTAATATAGCTGTTGACGTGACAGAGTGACTGTGCATATGGTGCATTGATAATTTATGAAAATATTGGGGGTATTTGAAAAAAATGAAAGGTATGGGAAGTTGTTTAAAAAAATAAAAAATACAGGATAATTACTTTATATATCATATTTATTATTTGAGGTAAATTTTATTTATAAAATATAAAAAGTAAATTTTTATTTATAATTTTTAAATTTTATAAACTATATT